>JAWQUT010000399.1:482164-593411 GCA_033807755.1 Ellobium chinense | reverse complement strand
CCCCCCTGATAGATAAGGACATAACATATACCTTTCTGCCTTTAATGTGAAAATGGAGCCCTCTCCCCCTGTTCGCCTACCCCATCATCCCTCATTAAGATTCAAAGAGTAGAATTTAGTTTAGTTTCATAGAAATAACATTTTAACTTTGTCAATTATCATTTAAGCAAAAGCAAACTTATGAATCTGTTCCTCAACATTCTACTTATTACTGTTTCATGACAAGTCTTGGGAAAAAAAAAGTTTTCTTCCTGCCTACTGTGTTTTACAATATTACAGTGGTTTGTGTCATTTAGGTAGAAATAAATAAGTGTAAAATGGATTTTATCACATAGTGCACCACTGGGAGCACAAATGACCCAACTTTATGTTTTTCATCTAATTGTGATCTTATGGTTAGGGTTCCTAGGCTGTATATTTGGCACCTAAGTATTGGTAGGCTCTTTTCTGTGTCTATTTCAGCATTCTTCTGTATGAGTAGGGTTATCCATAGCTCTGATACACAGTAATATTATTTTCTTATGCGCTACAGATAGTTTTAACAGTGTAAGCCTTATGTTCATTTTTTATTCATAAGAATTTGTACATCAGGGATGGGATAAAGTTTAACATTGACAGAGCCTCATCCTATAGTATGTAATATTTTATCATGGCTACAATGCTAAGGTAAGTTTGTATATTAGTGGCAGAATTGGAATTAAGAAACTATAAAAGCTTTTAAATATCTGGACATCCGGCTTGCTCTCTGTGCATGCTGTTTTTCTCTCGCCTATCATGATTAGTTGATTAAGGTTTCTTATCTTACAGATATATTGAAGGGCACATATTAAAATGAAACCTTTAACTTTATTTATTGTGTTGGTTAGGGGCGTCCACCCAGTCTGGAACCTAGAGCATGTGCTGCTGCTGGACAGAGTGGCTTGATGAGTCTTTATGATGCTATGTTCCTTCAGTATGGTGTCAAGACTGCACAGGTAAGACCAACATACACATACAAATACTGTGAAGTGATTGAAACAGTTACATATGGCTGGGCAATTTTACAAGAACTATTTATTTGAATGGCTCCAATATTGTTTCAACAGCAGCCTTTTTCGAAGAATTTGAGCAGAGGAGTTATGTGCACCAAGATCATTAACTGTAGGCTTATTCATGCATTATAGTCTTGTCAACTCCAGTTGCTGTGATATTTCTTTGAAGGATAGAATGTTCAGTGAAGGTGATTTAGTGTGTGTTGCAGTTGTTTTCAGTGGCAAGTACATTGTGTTTTTCTCTGTGGTTAAGAAAAAAAAAATGCTGATTCAATGTTTCAAGATAATGTTTTGGTTGTTGTTATATTATGAGCGCCGTTTCTTTCCGAAATTGTGATGTAAGCCACTAGTATTTAGGTGAACTTATTTTAATGGAGTTATTTATTTTTTGCTTGTTCAACCAGATTTTATTGACAAAGCCTGACTTTCAAAATGAACACAGCCGTGAGAACCTCAGGGAAACTCTGAATGAGCTGTTGAAACTTAGCATCATTCCCATTGTGAACGCCAACGATGCTGTTGCTGCCCCACCAGAACCAGATATGGATTTAGCTGGGGTAGGTACAAGAACATGTCGTGTCAGTTTGTTCAATAGATTGACCTCATTCATCTTGATGAAAGATTTTGTTGAGCATTGGTTGTGGGAATAATTTCACTGATATAGATTTTTTTTATAGAAGATAATATGTTTAGAGATACAAGATGATAAATATATTAATGAGTACATTAGCCTTTGTGAGGTAAAGGCTCCATGGCAGTGTGGTTTGTGGGTAGTTCTTTTAAACTGAAGACTGTCAAGTCTGGTTTTGTGGGTTCAGCTTGTAAACTGGGTGGCTTATCATGTGGTGTCCTTGGGGAAAACACTTCACTCGTGTTTCCCCACTCACTTCAAATTTATATTACCTGGCTTTCAAATTAGGTCAATCAGGCTGCTACATTGTAAAATGTATTCCTGTCAGGGTAAATAAAGGCTAATGTTATTTTATCATTAATAGGCAAAGGTTGTGCTTTAAAGCCATGTTTCACTGCCTTGTACTTTCAGGTGATTAGTGTTAAAGACAATGACAGTCTTGCTGCTCGACTGGCCTCAGAGTTGAATTGTGAGTTACTGGTCATCATGAGTGATGTGAATGGACTGTACACATCACCTCCAGGTATGCCTGACTCAAGGCTGCTGCACACATATGTTCCTGAAATGGACCAGGTCATTATCGCTGGCAAGTCCAGGGTGGGAACAGGTGGCATGGACTCGAAGGTCAGTACTTGTCAATTTCATTAATTGTCAATACCATGCAATAGGACTTCACTACTGTGAACCCTGTGTTAGCAAAAAATCTGCACTCCTGTTCTGCTGAGGTCTAGATCTTTCATTACTGATATCAGATTTTGTTGTCAGAAGTTTTTAACACCTCACAGGTTCAAAGTAATGAACTGATTTCCAAGAATTTAAGTTCATCAGATCCAATTGCCTACTTCGTTTCCTAGAATGGAAAGACAGCAACTACAAGCAGATTCTGTAAAACTCTTTAGAACATTCAGACAGAAGTCACTGCAAGGATTAATCTCATCAGTAAAGTTGTGGTTTTTTTTTCTAGTTTCTTTTATACTGAATTCAACATTGATTCTAGTTAAATCTGAGTTGAGATGAAAAATTCATCTGGAGCTCCTGAGACTGAAATATTCTGTGTTGCATCTATTGTCCCCGCTTTTTGAATGGAGACAACAGCTGTTACATAGAGACATTTTCTTTGACATGATTAAACTTGTATCTGTTTGAATAGCCAGTTGGAAAGGGTCTCTTTCAATATCCAAAAGTTGTAAATCTCATAAAGTCACATGAAATATGACCTTTTACGTCAACAAGGACATGCATTGTTGTTGTTGGGTTTCTAATGCATTATTGTCACTGTGGCACCACAAGTATGTGTCAAGGAACTTGAACTTTCTCAGGTGAAAGCAGCCACCTATGCTTTGGCCAGAGACTGCTCAGTGGTGATCTGTAACGGCTGTGAAGAAAATGCCATCGTCAACATTGTCAAGGGGAAGAAAGTTGGCACATTCTTCACCAAAGCTCAAGCTAGAGGAACCCCAATTGAGCTCCAAGCTAAACAAGGTACTCGTTTTCTTTCAGCAGTTTGTGTATTATTTGATTGGCTTCTAGGTTTCATATCTGTTTAGCTGAATGATAATGATATGTAGAGAGAACTGATAACAGGTGATAATACTGTATGGAGTTTATATAGCTTATACTTGTGGTGAAGTGACACTGTCTGAACAGTTCCAGTGTTTCAGACCAAATATCCCTCTTATATTCTGTTAATAGATGATGCTTCAAATGTTGTGTGTGTGCAGCGGATGTTAACTTGCGGAATACATGAAAAAAGTTTTTTCGACAGCGAAAGTTCTGAAGTGTAAATGCTGACAATTTCATTGTAACATTCCATGATTTGGCCATTTTCAGCTCGTGATGGTGGGAGGAAGTTGCAGGCTTTGTCTGGAGAGAGCCGCACAGCTATTGTTAACAAACTGGCTGATCTGTTGCTGGAGCGCAAATCAGAAATACTGGCTGCTAATCAGCAAGATGTTCAGGAAGCGTTTGCCTCAGGTATGTGATATAATTTTTGCAAATTTCATAGAGCAAAGCAAGCATCATTATAAAAGGAAGTTTGGTGGCAGGTGAAATTAAATAGAGAAATATGAAAAAAGAAAAAAAAAAATTGCATTTTGTGAAATGTTCAGCTAGATTTTGCTGGTCTGCTGGGATAAGCAAATTTTTGCATTCTAAGGTTGATTGCTGTTGTAATTTTGATCAGTCTTATTATAAAGATTTGATTAGTTGTATAAGATTCTTATTGTAATATCAGTGATTTTCAGCCAATAAATTGATTCTTAGATAGCGACTTTCAAGATCTTGTTACATGCTTGATTCTGTTGCCAAAGGCAGCAAAAAAAAAAAGCTTCTAAATTGGCAAAAATTCTAAATTTGCATCTTTACAGGTATAAATTTATAAAAATTCTGAATTTGTGTCTTTACACCGGAACATTTTTACTGACCAGCTCAGTTAGGAATATACATTAACATCATTTGAGGTAGGCTTACTAGTCAGATTAGTAGAAAGCATGACAAGCCCAGGAAATATAAACATGGTACCATAGTTTGGATGGAATATTATACTACAAGAAATTGAGTACACCTATTGTATGTGTTAAATTACATATGTGATACTCACAAATTAGGAATATTTATGGACTGCTCACTTCTAGTTATTAGATCTATGTCTCGACCTGCTTACATTGAAATTTAAGCAGAAAAAGGATTTTGGTTAATTTTTTAACACTTTCTCTTTTATTATTGGTTTTTGTTTTTTTTTTCAATTTTATATATGGAAAGATTGTAAGCCCTGGTAAAGTAGATTATTGTTTGAGTAGAAAGACTTTGCTTCCCACAGCTTGCTATCATTGTGCTTGCAATTTTAAGTAAAATTATAGTCCTATCACTTTAGGCATAGTGTCAGACACCAAGATACTGTCATTTGGCAGTGATGTATTCAAGATATTAAACTGGGAATGTTCAATTTTCAGTCCCCAATGGAGGTCACATTTACAGTAGGTGCTGCAAGCTGCATACTAAATAGCACGACCTCTGGCTTGTTGTCATACACCAGAACCCCTTTACAGTTTCTCCCCCCCTGAGTTTTTGAATGCAGATTATTAACACTAATAACACTTTCAATATAGATCAGTGACCTTTCTGGTGCATTTGCACCCAGAAATTGGTGGTTCACTGAGGTTTAGTGGTTATCATGAAGTGTAAAGTAAGTTAGTCAGTAACTAACTAATCAGATAGGTCCCATTTACATCATAAAATCTGCTTTCTTTACATCAAGAGAATCTGTTTACAGTAGTGCAGGATTCTGCAAAACATGTAATGCACTGTTAGAAGTTGTTTTGTCAAATTCACTAACAGAACTCAGCAGTCCAAGCTTGCTTGTATGTAGAGGGGATAGTGTGTCACTATGTTATTCTGGGATAGTGTGTCACTATGTTATTCTGCTTGCACACTGTCTATGAAGCAAAGTTTATTGAGCTTCACATTTGATGTGTTTGTTTTGGTTTCCATTTCCTGCTTTTCTTGTGTGTTGTCTGTGAATGCCAACTTTCAGAACAGACTTCTGAAGCATTTACATTTTTGTGTTTGGGGTGGTCTGATTTTTTTTTTTTCCTAGCAATTGAGTGATCAGTGTGTGCAGCATAGTAGATACTAGATCTTGTTCTTCACTTGTGTGGTGAAACTTTATTCTTTCACTTGCATGACTGGAGTGAACTTCAGTTTAAAATTACACAGCAGATAGTTTTTAGAAGACTGAAGTGCTCAAACTTCATACAGCATCTTGGCCGTCTAGTCTGTCACTTCATTTGAATAGCGGCTTTTACTGTACAAAAGTGAAGTGCCCAAGATGCATCCCAGCAACTTGTTAAGGAGATGTACTCCTAATCTACTGCATTTCCGGACTATTTAAGTACAACTCAGCTCTTTGTCATTCGGTCCAGTATATGGGGAATCCCCGTCAGCGTTTTTGTTTGAAGAGTGCTTCGGTCTAAACCTCAGGATCAGTCCATCAAACAAAACCACTGATGAGAATTCCCTCTCTCACTGAGTACCAAATACAGAAAGCACTAGTTATTGTTGTCGAAATAGGTTTTATCAGCTCCTCACATTTTTAATAAAAACTGGAAGTCAGTGGTGCTGTCCATGAATACTACAATACTCAGTGACTCAAAGTGTAAACAGTGTATTCAGTGATCTCCGTAATGCAGTACTCTTACATGTTTGAAAATTGGGTATTCCCAGTGACTATATCTTTACAGTGGCAAGTAGTTAAAAACTTTTGCATGTTGGTATGTATGCAATGAAAATTCCCTGGATGTGGGTAATCTCCCCTGACGGCTTGAATGTAGTGCATTTTAATGACATAGTTCTAGACATGAATGGAATGACATAAGTTAATGATGGGGAGTGTGGAATATCTTGTCAGAATCTCATCTTGGTTAAGCCAGACATTTCTTTCTGAAAATAGCCTACTGTGATGAGAATGTGAATTTACTGCTCTGACTTTTAAATTCAGACTAAAGAAGCATAAAAGAACACAAGATGTAAACAAATAACAGTACTGTGGACCTTTAAACGGTTTCCCTGAGAAGCACTTAGCAGATATAGACAGATAATAAAGAGACTATAAGAAATATGTCTTGCAGCTGGTCAAACTAAGATTTGTGTAGCTAAATTAGGAACAGAGGTATCGGACTTTGAAGGTGAAGAGAGTCATCCAGTATCAAATTCTTTTTCATTGTGGAATAAAATCCAGTATCAAATTCTTTTTCATTGTGGAATAAAATCATTTCTGCTGACAAAAGTGTTGATTGATTTTACAGGCAAATGGTCAGTAATTGTGGATAAATTTTATATTTCGTGAGGCATATTAAATGAATTATACAGTATAAAATTGTTTTTCAATCATAAGTTTCTCAGATCTTTTTCCACAGCATAGTTTGACCCCCTGCCAATTCAAGCAGCAATATCTTGAGCCAGACTAATGCTAAGTCAAAAATTCTTTTTTACCTAATGAAAGTGCATTCATTACAGTAAGCTCTCATATCATATATCAATAACTGGATTTAGCCAAAAAGTGACTTACGCCACATTTTGAGTGGTTGCCAAAAATAATTACATCTGAATGCTGTAGTCCTTGTAATGGAAACCAAGTACTTGTATGTTAGAAAATAGAAATATATTAATAATGAGATTCAATTGCATCAAGGAAAGTGGAGAAAACAGCTTCTCTTTCTTATTCCAGGCATGCAGCAGTCAGACATGGCTCGTTTGTATCTGAGTGAACAGAAGCTGGAGACTTTAGCCAGAGGATTACGACAGATTGGAGTTGATTCTGTCAATTCTGTAGGGAAGGTTGTACAGAAAACAAAGCTTGCTGACGGTTTGGAACTGGAAAAGATCACAGTGCCTATTGGTGTGTTGTTAGTGATATTTGAGTCACGCCCGGATGCCTTGCCACAGGTACATTTGTTGAGATATCTGATATGTCGTGTATAGATTACATGTCGTCGCCTTCCACACGAAAGGGAGTATCCCTGTTTTTCACGTTTTTAAGGAGAGTGATTTACGTCTGATTCGATCATATTGATAGTTAGCTTAAGCCCTTAGGAATTTTATGCTATATCTTCGTTACTATTTGAGCTAGGGATACGCCGTTTCGTTTGAACATAGTTCTGAGATAGCACTACTTACTGGTGGTGATAACTCAAAACCATCAAAAATCGGGATACGCCCTTTCGTGTGGAAGGCGACGATGTTTATCCTCAGTATTTTGAATCATTCTTTGTATTTTTGTTATTTGCAAATTTTAATTTCTTTTCTTTCCAAGGTTATTCCACTTACATAGAGTAGGAATGTTTTCTTTTTTACTCAATTTTTGCGTCCTCAAGATATGTTGAATCTTTGCAATTATTATTCACATAGTTCAATGTTTATTACTGATTGTAATCAGACAGCTTAATTATGTTGCCATCACAAAGTTGATAGCTACATTTCAGGATCTGGTGTCACAGATGTTTCAACAAGGAAATGTTAATGTTTTTAATTAAATTTTCAACAGGTAGCTGCCCTCTCCATATGCAGTGGCAACGGTCTGCTTCTGAAAGGAGGAAAAGAAGCCAAGCATAGCAACAGGATCTTATTCTCCTTGGTTCAGGAAGCTTTAGAGCCTTATGCGCCAATGGAAACAGTGGCACTGGTGAGAAGATGCACTGTCATGATGCAGAAGTATTCATTCTTTAACTCTTTAACCCCGAGCGGACGGTGGCACCGTCCAGTGAAAGGTCACATATCCCCGAGCGGACACTGCCACTGTCCGATACCAATTGATAACTTTTTAAAACTTAGAATTGATCTATTTTGAAACCGTGTGAGCCCAATACAATGGAAAATCTTTTTCTTTTTCCCCTCGCTTTCCCATCACAAAAACTCTTTCGAGTTTGCTTCTACAGACTTTTCATTATGATAAACAGAAACTACATTCAGTTTCCTTTCATTTGATGTATGACACATATAGCTATGAATAATCTGGGACATATTATGAACACTTGTTTTGCATGCCCTTGATAGTGATAGCATTTTGCTAACTGAGAAAAAAATTACGTCTGAACGTGAAATAAAATTCCGGGGTTAAAGAGTTAATTACTCGGTGTACATGCATGGTTGATTGATTGATGAGATTGTTGATAACCTTTCTAGGCAGTAATGTGATCAGTATTTCTAAGTTTTCAGGACATTTTGGAAACTTTTGAAGTTTTTATGAAATGTATCAAAAGTTTGGAATCTTGACATCTGCAGATTTCAAGTTTCCATTAACGGTAAAATTCATGACAGTAAAGCATTGCACATACTAATCAGAGCACACATTTTATTGTGCTGTATTTAAGGAGAATGTTTATCCCTTCCTAAAGGTTTTATTGCAGATAACAGTGAGCAACTTACCACAATAAGTCCATTGGAGTTTCTTTGCAAAATTACATATCAAAGTGCAGTGGTGCATTTTTGTTTGCCATAGAGGTGGTGAGCTGAAAACAACTGTCATTTGTGATAGGACGCAATAAAACACTACAACTCTGGAAGCTCACACACAGATGCCATAGTCACAAATGATGGTAAGCTTATGTGATAGGTGCATGCAGCTGATGTGTAGTTCACATTATTAGAGATGCCCGTCATCAGATTTCATCCAAGTCTCTTAAATACAGTGATGCATATTCTTATGTGGGCTGTTCTGAAATTTCTATCTCGACAGAGAATTATGAGAAACTATGAACACATATTGATGTAAAGTGAAGTAACTTTGTATAGTTGAAAAGCTGGTTCTTTGTCATACCCACATTAATCTCTGTTTATTCATCCTCTGCCCCTCCACACAGGTTAGCCGCAGAGAAGACATAGCTGATCTCCTTACACTCAATAAATACATTGACCTTGTGGTGCCACGGGGATCAGAGGAACTTGTGTCTCGCATCCAAGAGTTGAGCCAAGGCATCCCAGTGCTGGGCCATAGTGAGGGCATTTGTCATGTTTATGTAGACAAAGATGTTGATCCAGAGATGGCACTTCACATAGGTAAGACTCCTTGGTATTCGCTTTGACTGGCAGCCTTTTGGTGCTTTTAGGAGCTTGTTTTGATACTTGAGTATTTGTGTTGATATCTCTTATTAACCATTTACCCCCTACGGTCGCCGCGGGTCGCCGCTATCGGTAAACCCCTACAGTCGCCGCGGGTCGCCATTTTAGATTTGTTTCGTTACGGACGGCATTGCACATTCTGAATGTTGCCAAACGGAAATAAAAATTGTGGAATCGGAAGCTGCGGAAAACGAACTTCCTTCCAGTGTTTGTTTGGAGAAAATCGGGCGAGTGGTTGCTTCTCTGTGATTTTTTGAAGTTGTCATAGATTTTTTGGTTTTTTATGAGGTGATGGAGGATGCTTTACACCTCTATCGTGAAGCTTTATGATGGAAACATGTATGAGACAGTGAATGGGTGCAACCTGTGCCGGATTAGATTTTTTAAATGAATTTTTTTTTCAGTCATATTTTTTTTTTAGAGTTATCTCCCTTCTCTTAGGGATTGGGAATTCGTCTTGGGCAGGTGGCTTAGGGGGTAAATGGTTAATTGTATACTATTATTATATTGCATATTATAACCTACAGCAAAGAGATGTGCTTTATCAGGATCAGTCACTGATATGCCATTTTTTTAGGAAATGTCCATTTTTTTTTTTTTTCAGGAGTTGGTGTGATGAGAAATGTTCGATTTTTTCTTAAGCTTCCTCCAAACCATGGAAATGTAGAAATTTTTGGCATACACTGGAACATAGTTATTATAAAATGAAGATGGGCCGGACTGATCCTTTGCATATATTGTTGTGAAATATATGGCCTGTCAGGTTTGTAGTATGCAAAATATGTTTGTGTCAAGTTAAAGAGTGTTGAATTAGAACTGGAAAGATATAACATTTGATTTTGATGACTTTTCCCTGCATATCAGTGAAAGATTCCAAGTGTGACTACCCAGCAGCATGTAACAGCATGGAGACCCTGCTAATACACAGTTCTCACAGAGACGGGACACTCTTTGATAAGATGTGTGAAATGCTTCGCCTGCAAGGGGTAAGAATGTTGCTCATGTTTTAAACAGAAAAATGGATGAAAGTTTAACTTGCTCAATAGTGTTACATTCTCCTAACTGGTTCCCCCTTTTTTTTTTTCGGCCACCACCATATATGTCAAAAATTAATTTAAAAGCAGAGTCAAGAAAAGGACATCTGGGAAGATCAAACTGCTACCTTGATCTTTCAAATAAAAACAGAAAATGTTCAATACTTTTTGTGCTTTAAATAAAATGGAAGAAAAATATTTATGAAAAATGTTAATTATGCCGGTCATACCCATATTTACCACAGATTGTTTTATTGGGACATATGTAGAGGCCCAAATATGAATAATTGCCCCCAAAATCCACACATGAGCTGGCATTTGTGTGAACAGCAGTGCAGAGTCATGTTTATCCTCAGCATTTTGAAACTCATTGTGGTGATATATAGTCATGCTGTGTCTTTACTCACAGGTGAAAATCCATGCTGGCCCTCGGCTAGGCCAGGTATTAAGATTTGGTCCATCTGTAGCTGCTTCAATGCGCACGGAATATGGAACCTTGGAGTGCGCTGTTGAGATCGTGGATAGTGTTGAGGACGCAGTAAAACACATCAATAACTTTGGAAGCTCACACACAGATGCCATAGTCACAAATGATGGTAAGCTTGTGTGATAGGTGCATGCAGCTGATGTGTAGTTCACATTATAGAGATGCCTGTCTTCAGAAAATTCTCTGATATCAGAGAATATTGTCAGAAAATATTGACATATAGAGAAGACTGTTTGACACTTTTCTGATCATCCAGAAAATTGCATAGCTAGAAAAATATTGATTTTCAGCCTTGTTTGTTTCTTTCCCTTTGTTATAATTACTTGCCGTGGACACTTCTCTCTGTGTGTAATATTTTACATATAAGCACATATAAGTAGGGATGCCTTTACTGAATAATATAATCTACATGATCCAGCAGAAAGATTAGAGTTTATTGTGCAAATTGAATGGCATTCCTGACATGAGGATGTGCAAGTAGTGGTATAATTCAAGGTGTGGCTACCAGATTCTTGCTCTTTTTTATTGCTCTTCAGAAAGTCCATTATCACTAGAATTCATTCTCTGCCTTCTCGACTTCATTTATGATGTAAGTGGTGATTTAAGAATAAATAAAACCTATTTGGGGTGAACTTATTTGTCAAAAATAATAGGCGTTTTGAATTTGAGGTCTTCTGATGAGAAATAATATCACAGACTGATTGGGAACATCTAAGCATTTTGAGTACAACAATGACTTGACTAATGACCATTGAAGTCACTATTATGTAATTTTTATCATGTATACATATGTTTTTTGATGTTTATAGACGAGTCTGCAGAGCGCTTTTTGAGAATGGTTGACAGTGCCTGTGTGTTCAGGAATGCTAGTACCAGATTTGCTGATGGCTACAGATTTGGACTGGGTATGTATTTTTGTTTGCAGTGTCCCATGTTTGTAATAAGCAAATTCTAGAATATGTTGTTGTCATAATAAGGATAATGAAATAGAATAGAAAAGATGCAACAAATCCTAAATTCGGACTTCAGTGTACTGTGGCTCACATTCTCTCTCTTGCCAACCTTGAATTTTGGGTCACTGATTTCATCTACGAGGTGGATTTGTATAAATTTCATTGAAGCAGTAGTTCCCATTAATCTGTTTCTAGTATGCTTATTGTCGTGAAGTGAAAATTACGGGAACTCTCTTAGGACTGAGATCTTTTTTTTTATATACACTGTTCAGGATTGGGATTTCAAGGCCCTTTTTTAACAATCATATTAAAAAAAAATAGTAAAGCAGTGACAGTGGAATTCAGAGACTTAAAATTTAATGTTAAACTTTAAATGAAGAAAGGCTTTGTCATTTATGTTCTTTACTGTTTTGTTTTATAAACTTTGAAAAGAAAAGTAAAAGTAGTGGGGAACAAAAGTCAACTTTGTATCATGCCCACCATTGTTTTATTTACTGCTTTTTAAAATTTTTGTTCTGACCCAATTTATGTCTAAATATGAGTAAATGTCACTAAAATCCATACATAAAACACCCTTAATGTGTGCTTCAGCACAGTTCAAGGGTAACAAGCCAAAATTACCACATAAACAGCCAGAAATTGACCCTGTCGATGGTTTCGTAATCACTAATTTTTTTCTCTAGAACATTACAGCTTCTAATCTGATCAAATCATGGATTGGAATGGAACTAGAGAATAGTTTTATACACACATTTTCACCAGTTTTTACAATCATTGCATGTTTTGGGGGGAGGGTGAGGCCAAGAAACAGATACTGTAAGAGTTGCAGAAACCATTCCCAAGGAATTTTTTTCAAACTGCAACATTTGAGGGAATTGTCGCTAGGCAGTTAAAACTTCAAATACATATCTCAAATTTTTTTTTTTATTAGGTGAACTTTTTTGTGTTATCATGTAAAATACAGTAGTAAAATCCTGGTACACAAACTATGTCTTGCTTTTATAATGTTTGACGTCATGAGTTGAGCTACAATGGTGAAGCATGGGCAGATACTGCCTCAACTTTTGCTTTTTTGCATTTAAAGGTCTCACTTTGTTTTATCATCAATTAGGTGCCGAGGTTGGAGTGAGTACTTCCCGTATCCATGCCCGTGGACCAGTTGGCTTGGAAGGTCTTCTCACCTACAAGTGGGTCTTGTCTGGGACAGGACAGGCTGTCTCCGATTTCTCTAGTGGGAAGTTCAAGTTTATTCATCAACGCCTTCCACTTGGTTCCGATGACTCTGGCAGTTCATCCGAGTCATGATCAGATGATACAAAGTAGGTTGTGTGTGTGGCTTGAGAGACTTGTATCAAGGATAGTGTGACAAATTGTCCATGATGAATGCTTGAGTTATGAAATGAGGATCATAGCTGACTTTTGACTGACAGTGTCACTGAAAGGAGCTTCAAGAATTTCAGTGATATTCCTTCATGTTGTGATATAATAAAACTGTTTCTCACCTTATAAGCCTACAAATAAAATATGTACTATATATATTGGAAGAAAAGCATGAAGAGTGCCATTTAAGTGGACTGATGTGAGTTCGGTTAATACGGCAAAGTAATAATTTAGACTTTTTTTTTTATTTGGTCACATTGTATGTTTGTTAACATTTATGCTAATATTTATGATAAATTCATAATGAATTTATTGTCAGAATTAATTGATAATTAACTCATATATTTCTTTGTCATAGTTAAGAGACCTACTATCCTCATTCAATTTCAAACTGATGAAGTTTTTAAGATGTGCCCTGTTATTACAGATAAATTGTAAATTTTGCTATCAGCATACTGCAGTGTAGGACAAGAATCTTTCAGCTTCATAAACATTGAAAGGCCAGTTTACATGAAATAAAGCAGTGGGAAGCTATCAAAGCTTGATGAATAAGTTTTAATGGATGTAAAAAAAATTCTTTGTGTTGCTTAGCAGTTCACATTTTTGGGCTGTATAATTTCAACAATAATTGCATTTTCAGTTATATCACATTTGCATGGTATGGCAATGAGCACTAGAGTGCTAAGATGTTCTTGTCCTTTAAATTGGCTTTGTTAGTATGTTCATTACATCTCTAAAATTGTTTCATAAACTTTTAATCAACATTTTTGTTGTGAACAGTTTGAAATGAGATTGGATTGAGTGAGTAGGCACACTCGAATAGCATACTTTGAGATCCTTTCTGTTATGTGACACGTATATGGCAGACAGCTACCTCCATGAGTCATGCATGTGTTTACTAGAAAAGATTTGAGGGGTTTTTCCTTGAAACTGCTGTACATTGTTACTGTATGAAACTGCCAGGTGTTCAAAGCGGTGTTGTTTTTTTTTGTTCTAAATAGTGGCAATATATATATGCCTTGTGTTGACAGCACAAGTCCAGGGATCAACTTAAGTTTACTCCTGACTTGACATATACTCTTGACTGTTTGTATGGTGAAGCAGTTTTATTTTGAAAATGTTTTCACAGATATGCAAAAATAATTCAGCTCTAACATGGTATCAATGAACAGTATTAGGCATTTGCAGGGTCTGTTAATTTCTTCATAGGGAAAGAGATAGATACCACTTTGATGTATACTACTTTGGTGAAAAATACAGTTGATCTGGGCATTATAATATGCAAAATTACAAGTCACACTCAAAACTATTGTGCCAGTCACATCTTTAGTGCTTTCATTCCTGAGTAAATGTTTTGAGCTAATATTAAATCATGGAAGTCCATAGATTGGTGAGACTTCTCTGAATGTTGATTGTTATAGTGTTCAAGATAATAGTATTAAAAGATTGCAGCCAAAATATTAGCCATAGAATGCCGAGTCAGAACGTTAGTTTTTTACTCTGTCACATGCAAGACTACACTTCTGAAGTTTTTTATGTAAAGGAGCACATATACATGTCAAAATACTGGGATATCCTGGGGTTTTTTTTTTTTTGAATTAAGATTCCAGATGCAAGCTTGCAGGAAGCTGAAAATGAAAAAACAATCAGACAACAGGGACAGTCAGCAAGGAGATTTTTCACTGTGGTTTATAGACCTAACCTGAGTGCAGTGTTGTTTCTGTCAACAAGTAAAAATGAATTTCACACAAATTTCACTGTAAGGAGTTGTGCTATGATTACTATTCCTTCTTCTGGCATTTGGCCAAATTCAGACAAGAACAGTTGGGTTTAAACAGTCAAGATAGTTAGAGACCCAATCAACTTCTAGGTAGGAAATGTAGGCCAGACATTCACAGATAATCTGCAAGCTGCAACAGATTTTCATACAGTGCACTGATTGGATTTGTTTAGTGAGTTGATCCAACATCCTTCCTTCCTCTGAGTTTCATATGAAAAGTGTTCAAACATTATGGTGCTCTTTATGCTAACAGTAACAGTAACCCACAGAAGGCCTTTTATAATGCTCATTAAGCTCACCACTCTCAGAAATACAAAAACATATTGGCAGTAACGATTATTGTCGCATATGAGTGTACACAATGCACTTGCAGTGATTTTTATTTTTTTTTTAAATATTTCTTTTCAGTTGATTGTCATCAATATATTGTGATGCCAATATAACTCAAGATACGATTTTGGGAGGAGTGGGTGGAATTGTCAGTTTCTGTGTGTTCTGTCTTGTGTATGCAGTGAGTACTTGGTGAGATGTAAAGAAAAGCAAGAAAGAAGTGCTACATGACAATTCATCCTGCATTTGTCAACTCAGTGTGGAAGGCTGCTGTGTGGACTTAGCATTTCTGTATGGTACATGCTTAGTAGCAGTGACTCTGACAAAGAAAACACTGCAAGACTGTACTCTACACTATGTAGCATGTATGTTACTCCTTCATTTGAAAATGAATATTTGACCTCTTAGCACAAATTCATATTGTCATTATGTTAATTTGATGTATGTGAAGCTGCATGTGCAGTGGGAATGATGATGTTGATCTGTTGATCTTGGAATACCATTTCCTGCTTTTGTGCCAGACTATTTTTTCAGTACTATCATTTATGCCTTGTTGATGCAAGACAGACATCCATGTACCAAGAACTGCTTTGAAGTGTCTTAACTCTAGGACGTCATGTTAGTGACACTGCAGTAGCTGTATTTTGGCAGGATGCTATAAGGACAGGATACACATGTTCATCAAGCTGTATGTTGTGTATGTTAGTTTTGTTTCCCATATGTTGCAGTATCATTTGCGATAGTGGTGTGTGTGCGTAGACAATACTCATTAGCATTAGCAGATATTTTGGGGTGTGAGTGATGTCATTTAGATACAATGCTGATATGCTTTGACTAGTTAAAGGGAATGGATGAATATACAGCTGATTAGCAGGGCACATGATGTTATGTCAGGCAAATGGTGGGATGGTGTGCAAATTGTGGCTGTAGTTGTAGTCAGAAATGACATACACATTTAAGAAACTATTATGATTCACAAGACTGAATGGTTGTCGGTTTTTTTTTTTTTTTTTGTGAATAAAAATGTTATTCTGTACCTTCCATTCTTCTTTCATTTTAGAATTTTAATAATTAAAAAGATCTTAATCTAAACATGAGCTCCACACATCTAAGCAAGGAAGTTACCAGAGGAACATGCTTCATCACAAAATGACAAAAACAAAATCTAACAAAAAAGAGCTCAGGAGATTTTTTTTCCCCATCAAATGTCTCAAAAGTTCAGTATCTGCATTCTTCATCCTGAAATCAATCACAGCTTAGTCTTATACTGAGGATGATTGGAGTGCCTGGGCTAAGGCAAAACACTAAAAAGATTGGGTGGATTATAATGATGGTGTGGATTTTACAATAGTCATGTGAAAGTTGACCACAAATGGTCAATGGTTTGTTGGTTTTTTTTCACATTTAAAATTCAGTCTGGTGTACCTGTGTGCGTTCCTCCAGTTAATCATACATTCATTATCATTGGAGGAAGCATCTCATTTAATAATTTGTGTGAGGCAATAAATTCTGAATTACATTAAAATTTGAATGCGCCCGGGACAGGCTTAAGGGAGACAATTCGTCGGGAATGGAGCCGTCCCGTTTAAGTGGGTTCCACTGTATATCATGGCATAGAGGCAACCCAAGAAATATCAGTGCACGACACTAGCAAAGGCAATGTAGCCAAAGGCAATTAAAATAGCAGTTTCATAAATTGCATAATGAGGAATACACAGGCAAGCATTCAATTGACTGTTAACCAGGGGAGGGGATGTGGATATTTTATGAAGCCATTAACAATGTCGGGTAATAACACAGAAAATATATACATGTCCTCATACTAGTACATCAAGAGTCTTGGACTGACAGTGAATAAGCAAAGAGGATGTAGGAATCAAAATACTGGAGTGTTTTTTAGAACAAAAGAACATTTGCCTGCATAATCATGACTTCATTAACAAAAGCATTTGAAGTAGGCCAACTCTTTCTCTACCAAACTGTCATGTTCATGCTACAGCTGGTGTCAGATTTGGGTATAATTAGCCTCAAAAGTGGAAATAGAAGAATTTGTAGCTCCTCAATATTTTAAATGTAGGAAATCTTGTCAGAAATCTTTAATCCATTACCTTCATAACCAATTAAATTATGCAGTTCATATTGTAAAGTGAAGTGCTTGCAGATGCTGTGACACCATGAGACAAGTGTTTCAAAATGCAGTGAATAACAAGAGGACTATGGTCAACATGTCAGCAAAATAGTGGATGGGGATCTACACACATAATGAGAAAATTACATGACCAAATTGGGTGAGGTAGTGATTTCTTTTCCCTAAAACTACAGCATGGTTAATAGAGCTTGTTGCAAAATAATGAAAATGTTGAAGCTTTTATAGCACATCAAAAACATGAATAGAGTTGTGTGTGACAACTGGGGCCAGTTACAAAAAGCCTTTTACTGATTAATTTCCATCTCCTTTCAACTGCCCTCTACCATGAGGCAAGAGTTTGCATAGTGAGCATACAGGCCTGTTGTCTGAAGGTCACATCAGCAAGTACTTTCTCTCCTGGATGAAAATAATGAAAACCACAAGCTAAAACTTGTCAAGAATCCATTCTGGACGATTCAAATAAGCAGGAAAAAATTAAGGGAACACTGGGAAAAAAGTGGCGCAGAGATTCCTTTATCGGCTGAACTCATACCTGTCTACATTTTCATGCAAAAAAAAAAAAAATACCCTTTACATTTCCAGGGCTCCTCTGCTCATGCTCAACCACAGTTTTGACCAGCTGTTCAAGCCGTCAGAGATCAGTAAGATATCTGCATAATACCCATACAATAAATATAGTTTAGATCGGTTTTTTTTGCCCATCAGCTTTGCAACACATTTCTCTTCCAAGCCTCCTCAATCTGTAAATCAAAAAGCACAGCATTTGTGGGCAAAATACACAGTAATGTACACATAGGAAACATTTCTAGAAAAACAGTCTCAACATTTCCATCACAGCACAGACAAAACATAGGTGTAATGTCAACAAGCAGCTCTTAATATACAGTATATGTAAATAAATGCTGACATATTCACTTCAGAAGGCTGAAGGCTTATACATGTTTTGTGGTAAGTGTTAACATACTTTATTTGTCAAGTTCCCCTGTTCATGTCAAATATAACAGGTTTATTAGAAAAACAGCAATGCCTGTACTGCTTTGTGGCAAATGAACACTTCACATTATTCCTATGCATTTCCAGTTTCCACTTCTGAAATGGCCCAAGAACTTCTTAGTGGCCTGTCTGTGGTATAAAAGAGGAGAGATATGATGGAACATATCATTAGTTTTATATTCAATCACATAGTTCACACTGTGAATGTTACTTTTCAAATTTCATGTGTAAAACATTTCATAATGCATAGGAACTTAGCAGATCCCTTGTTTACTGACCCTTTGAGCATTGAAGAAAATTGTTATAAACATCTATTATTTGAAATATGAAAGCAAATCCATCAGAGTCCAGGCAGTGTCTATGGCCATTTTTAGACATTTGTTTTGACGGTGACAATCAGACAGCAAATTTTTAACTAACTCACAAAATCTTGCACAGTCCTCTATACTAGAACCATCTGATGGATATCAACTTCCCATGCTCTGTCTATTTAACAGTCTTAATTTTCTTGGCACCTACAAATCTCTGCAAAGCTTTATAAGCAGGAGACCTTGATACAACAAAAATGTACCCCTGGATCATAACATTCTTGTGGACTGATGCCCAACACCAATTGGCATTCGAAACGAAACATGCCAATTTCAGCCCTGAACTCGTGTCACAGAGCTGCAGGTGAGATATTTGGAAAAGTATTTAGCTTTATTACTGCATGATACATTAAAATGTCTCTCTAAGCCATTTTTCACCTTTCCAAATCTACCAGCTGGGACAAACAATCGGAACCTGCCATGGCCTGAGGGTGTGGCTCAAAAGCATGAATGAGTAATGCTAACTGTTAAACATAGCACTGTCATTAGAAAACAGCTTTGAAGTAAAGATCAACTGAGGATCGGCTGATCTAATTTAGCCACATGGCAAGGTGTTCTTAGCTTTTTAGAAAGATGAATGCATCAGAGAAGGCTTTTATATGCTTGCCATGGAATAAAGAAACCCGACAGCCGTAAATTACAATTTTGAAAAATTAGAGATCTTTGAAAGCTATGATCTTTATTGACAAGGTATTATCTGTCCCCCAAGAACATTGCGGTAACAAATTATTACAAATTTCTGCATTTTTGAGGCCTAGTTGCAATTTTGCAAATTTCCGCAAATTTAGGCATTTTCTGCAAAGCTGGTGAAAATTTTGCTGATTGTGGCCAAAACATACACCTTTTCTGTGCGTATCACAATACTGTGTGAAAAGCAACAAAGAAAATGTGTTTCATTTCTATGTTTTTGCAACATTTCAGTAGTAAACAATGCAATGTGCTAGTAAATGATTAAATGTAATTACGAAGCTATTTATCCAAATTTCTGCAATTCTTGGTGCAAATTTTGGGGGTTTGAAATGCAGTTTTCTGCAGGGACAGTATTATCTTCTCAACTTCTGTTTCTTCACTCATCAGATTGGTTTTTTCTCAATGTCATGTGATAGTTATCTAAGAGGACATTATTTTTTCACAATCCATCAAAATGAATGTGCAGTAACGACATCAGATCTGTTAATCATTGAGGAAAAGCTCAAAGAACATCACTTCATAATTACACATCATCCATTTCATTCAGCCGAAAAATATGTGCTTTGAAAATACGACAGCACTTCACCTTTTATATCATTGTCATGCAAATTTATTTTCTACAGTCCTATCATTGCAGTCACCAAGCATCACAAGGCCAGTGTTCATCACACCACATTCTGGAGGAGTGCCCTTTCCCTGGCCCCATCCCAGCATCAGATGTGAGCATCGATCTAGCTGTTTGAAGCTGGCATACAAATAACAGGGATGGCAGTAACAGACTTCAGAATTTTATGACATCAAAAGCAACATATTGCTCTTTGTTCAAAACAGAATTTGGTTTTTCTTTCTTTTTGTCTGCCTGCTTTCGAAATGTGCTTTTGTATCTTTGATTTTAAGTTTTCCAAAAATTTTCAGCATTCTGCCATCCCTGAAATACAGCTCAGGAAATTGCTGAGGATTTGATGACATGTGGCTTTATGAGGATGACAGATCTCACTGGGATAAAATTAGCATGTGATACAGAACAACAAAGTCATCTAGCACAAGAAGCACACAACTCATTTTGTTCTCATCAAATAACAGAGCAACTGCTAAGTTTAATGACAAAAATTCTATGATAAAAATATATGGCAAATGGAAATGGGAAGGAAAATCATACATTGTCTATTAGCCAGTAAACAATCACAGCTTCATTACATCAAGCAACTATGCAAAAACAGTATGAGCAGTCAGAATACTGTTCACATTACAGAAGGAATATACATGTACAATGATGAAGCATTTTCCTAGTACAAATAATTGGCAAAATTAATAACCAATCCCAATACAAAATAGCTAAGTAAATACAGACAACAGAAATCAACAGCTAAAGTACAGAAAAAGACAGCAGCTGTCTGATTATAATATTTCAATGAGATAAGAACTTTCAAAGGTCTTCTACTGTTACTGAACTGCACCTAATTATACATACACTCAAACATACTTGTTACATCTACAAGGAAAAGTGGCATAGGATGCACAGTCAAACCTATTAATGATGAAAATACTTAAAGTAGGACACCACATCAAAAATAATTTTCCATGTTTTAATACTTTTTCTCTCTAAAAATTATCTATGGTGCCTAACGAGCCTACTTTGCGAAGAAAGAGCATCGTACTGTTACCGTGCGTATATGTAATATGACGCAATTAGGAGAGCTAGAGTAATTGGGTTTGGCCCTTGTGTCCAGAATTATTCCCCTTCCCCGATCAGTAGAAGCCTGTATCAAAAATGCTGACGTCACTTACGTTCCAGCAGCTACAAACACCTCTGCCTGACAATGTATTATTCAGCTTTTAATTAAGGTTCTGGTATTCCAAATTCAAACGTAAAGTTTGATAGTGTAAGCCAGAAAAAGTATTCTGCATTTTTATTGCCTCAGCATGATTTTGTTTGGCATATCTATTGTTCACAGAGGAATTAAAACATTCATACCAACATGCTATCATCCGTCCGCAGAGCACTGGCTAGACAGCTTGGCCATGTGACAAGAACGTATTTGATGTAAGCTTATGGCCGCCACACACACAGTGTTTGTAACAATTCGGACTTTGGATAATGTAACCCTGTGGGTTGTCTGGGGTCAGCAGAGGTGTTATATCATTATGACAGACACTTGAAAGACCGTTTTATTGGAATAATAGAGTATCTTATGATTTAATATGGTCTGTAGGACAGTGCAGTCTTCCTTTAACATGAAACTAGCAATATTATGAAACATTTTGCAAATCCTTTCTTTCCCTAATATAATTCAGAATGTTTATTGCAAAATGTAATCAGCATTAATCCAAAACACATGCTTATTATAAAATATTTTAAAGACTAAAAAACAATGTAAGAAATTACCAGGGCTGACAAGATATTTCATATACTGCTAGTTTTGTATTTAGAGTTTTCATAACAAACCTGTTCAAATCTGTTTTAAAAAAAAAAGCTTATGCACACACATTTCATACTAGCAATTAGTCATTTACCTGGGACAGAAAATCTCCTTTTCTATGAAAATCTCTTAACTGTCTAGAACAATCTGCAACTCAGAACATTCAACACAACACCGGTGCCACATAGATTTACTTTTTGCATTTCCATTTTCACCAACTATGAATACAAAATGCTCAAGGCCATACATAGCGAAGCTCAGCATCCAAAAGTTTGCTTCCACAAACTTCTTCCTTGCCCATAATAAAGTCTCTCAATGTTATTTTGCTTTGTAGACTTTTACAGAAGCAAGAATATGGTTGAATTGAAACTTGCTACTTTTGTGCAATATCCTTATGCTAATTGGCACAGTTTCTTGGGCATGTTTGGCCATGTTTTCTCTCTTCCTTTTTTCTGCCCTCCTTTCAATCTCTTCTTTTCTGATTTCTTTATGCTTACAGAATAATTAAGTAACAAATCCCAGTGTTTGTGCAATATCACACATTTGTTGCATCTTTGTATGCATATCTATTGTTTACCTGGGAAATCAATTTGAAGCTTGAAAATTATATCTGATTTAAACACGTAATCATTTCTAATTCAAAGCTGATTTGGTTAGGGTACATAACGTTAAAGGGTGCTGTGGACTGCTTAATTTACTTCATATAGATTGTAAAACATTCTAATCCACAGGAACAGATTACGCAAGATTTCAGTTTCAATAGTGTTTTATCCAGATGCCCAATGATTTCAGTTTGATCAAGTCTGAAGAACTGAAGTGATACAGAAGTAGTTTCAAAATTTCTTCATTCATTGATATCAGATGACTACCCAGAGTCTCAAAATAATGACAAAATTAACAGTTCCTTGCTTTAACACCTCATATAAATACTTAGTTCTCTCTTAAAGATTCAGATAGGCAGGTTAATTTGATCATATCAACTCATTACAAAAAAAACAACCAAAAAAACAAGACTTGCAATGGAAAGGAAGAAAAGATCACAAAGTGATGACCATTCTAACCCTCTGGGGCTTCACACTTGCACTTTAAAGGAAAAACTAAATTTCCACATGCAAATTAATAACTTTCTGAGTTTGCAATTTATTGCATTGTGTACAAAAATTTACCGGGACCAGCAGAGGATCAACACTTGTAGCAATTCAGTTTCAGCCACCAATTCTCAGAGAGAGAAACTTTCCTTAAATCTTTGTTAAGAAAACCCAAGTTAATGGAGGAAAGAAGTAAGGACTATGATCTTCAAAATGCCAACTCATGAGGGTTTCATCTTTTGTCATCTTTTACATGTTCTATTCATGATAATAAATGCACCTGGATATGCACCATTGTACCTGCCATAATTACTGCACCATCATACCTGTCATACTTACAAATATGATTTAGTCAGGCCACATGACCACCTGTCTATGGCAGCCAACAATTTTGATGTCAGTTTTCTTCCGATCCATTCAAACCACATCATGAATGTCTCATATGCAACATGCATCCATGGTAAAGCTTCCAAACATCATCCATTCTGTGACCAAGGCATGCAGGCACAATTGTATTTTTAGTGGTAAACTACTACTATGTTCTTGGTGTCACATATGGGAACTGTCTGATGCTCAGACCCACGAAAGGAACTGATAAATTCCCTTCCAACTCTAATCGGCAGAGCAAAGCTGTGAGCCTATATGAAACATTTAAAGACAAAATGAACCACACACTTCTGTTTCTCTACTATGATCCCTGCTGTTGTTCGTGTTTGTCTTGCTGTTGTTCTTGCTTCACTTTCAGCTTTTCCTTTTCCTCTTTCTCTTTCTGACGCTCCTCTTCCTCCACCATGGCCTCATGCTTGAGGAGGTTGAGGATTTCATCCAACTGATTTGCCTTCAACTTCAGGTGTTCTTGGCTGAGAAGCTCCAGCACCTATTGTAACGGGTGAAAAAACACACTGCATAAACTAACAAATTATGAAGGCTACATCATGTCCTCTTGCTGAAAGCTTAAGGAAGCAAAATTTGGCATTTCCAATACCATTGTGGGTATGTTCCCAACTCCTGGCTTCCACTTGCATCCATTTTCTAAATCCAGTAAAGACCATTTGTTGCTTCAATATTCCTGTGCTTTCTTTAGATATCATGCTTTATGATTGGCATTCACTTACTGGTTAAAAAAAAAAAAGAACTATTATGATATGAAAATGTGAAACTGCTGAGCTCAGTCACTTCAGGCTTGTAAACTTCCTTCTTCATATTTCATTGCATAATTGATTAGGAAAAACCTTATGAACTGTGGAACAGTGCTAAATAATATGCTGGTTGACTTTATACCTTAAGTGCATCACTGATGTCAATATTTCCATCTCTATCCTGATCAAGGACTTGAAAGATAAGGCGCAGTTTGGAATCCTTTGGAACTTTCTTCAACCGTTTCAGGGCTTCAAGCATTTCATTGATGGAGATGATGTTGGACCTGAAACAGGTAATTATGATTTACAAATATGTTTTGATCTAATGACATATTGATTAAACAATTAACTGGCTCATTTACTTGCACAGTAAATATAACACATTTTTCTAGCTAACTGCTCATGGCCTGGTTTTTATACAAGCTAACTAGCCACGGGCTCACATTTTTATAGTCTTTAAAAAGCTCCAGAATCTCCCAGTGATTGTGGGACCATTTATGAAAGGTCACTGCATCCCTTACCTTTAATAAAGTCCGCAGGGATAGTTTCTTTTGTGACACATTTGGCCCACAACAGAGTGGTCCAAAAATAGATGTTTATAAGCAAACGATATCTCATCCCAATTTTTTTTGAGTATGGCTAGGATGAAAGATATGACAAGGGATGGATATGTTAGGACCTTGTAGCTAGCCCTTGATACTTTCACCCATGGAGTGAGGGAAGGTAGGCTATCCTGATCCAAATAAAACTCAGAATTAACTCATGAAATGTTTAGAAACAACTCCTTTTTACTATTCCATTAGCAGTAATAGGCAAGTCTAGAATCAATATCAATAAATTTGATACACAGTGATGATAGTCTGAAACATCTTGAATAATCTGAAGACTACTTATACTAGAATCTAAGAATGTCACTTTACGTTACATTAAGGTGTGTTCTTAGTTTCTTGTAATTCTATGTCTACACTGAAAATCCCGAAAAGTCTAGAATGAACGTGCCTGGAGGTGTCTAAGAGACATGGGTGAAATCATTGCCCTTAATGGTAACAATGCATTTCAACTTTTAAGTATGCAATTTTGCAGAGAAATTCCACTGCATTTCTGGTGGTGAGCTGTGCACCCTGTTTTTTGCATTACAAAATTTGGGAATGTGCCATCTCTCTCATTAAACCTAACCAAACCTGCAGCCAAAACAACAAACACAGGAACTTGCTTGAATTCATCAATCTCTGCCTGTGATTGTTGAGCATCCTCTCCAACTGCTGTCCCTAGTCCTTCTTCTGCCTTGGTCATCTGTTGCTGAATCTGAGACTTCTCTTCTTGAAGATCTACCACCACTGTATCCAGCCTTGTGATCATCTGTTCAACCTTCTTAGCCAGGCGTCGAGCAGCCTTGGATTCTCCAAACTGCTTATCCTCTTCTCCCAGTACAACAGCTACATCCTTGAGGTCCTCCAAATCCTGTAAAAACACCATATGTTTTTCTACTTATTCTGTCAGCAAAGGACATCTGTGTAGTTTGTAGGAGAGATAATGGCTTACAATCAAAGGAATGTTACCAAAAAGGGTAATGTTACCAAATCAACTATTGATTACCAATATCAAAGTTTACAGTCTGTTTTGTCAGAAAGTTAAGCTTGCAGAAGTGGATATTCTGTCATGTTCTTTGCCACTCTTATTTCTTCTTATATTTTTATTCATCTTCTTCAAAATGGTGACTCCTGTAGTATTGTGACATAATGATGGAAAGAGATGTTTTTAACCTGTCAAAGGGAATAATACCTCCTTGTATTCTGAAACTTCATCCTTGAGGCCTTTCAAAGCATCCTGCTCTATGTTGATTTTTCTCTCCTTTGCAATTTCTTCCAAGACTGACTCCATTTCATCCAAGTCCTGGGCTGTGATCTCGGCAGCCTCCTCCTGTTTCAGTGCTTCACTTGGAGCAGTCTGGATGGCTTGAGCATGGTCAATTAGAACTGGGAACAGATGAGACATGATTAAACACTGTGATAACTATCCAACAAAAGCCAAATCACTAATTAAACACAGACGTCTGGCGCGCTATTCAAGTGACAAGTTCATGCGTGCAGGGTCCAAGTTTGCATGAAATGCATTTTAAAACAGAGACAGAAATCACGTGGAGGAAGGATTTAAAATAAATCATCCTCATCAAATGATGCCATTACTCTTAAGGATTTCTAAGAGAATGAATATCAGCCCTAAAATCATCTCACAGAGTTCCTTACTTTCATCTGGAGAGGTTTCCAAGGTTTTCGCAGCATCATCCAAGTTCAGGTGTGCCTCCATAGCAGTCTCTGCAGCTTTTGCTTCTGCCATGTCTCGCTGCATTTGTTCTTCCAAAAGCTGTTGATATACAAATGAAATAAAGGTAACTTTCAGCAGCATCTTCAGCCTGTGGACATTCCACTACCAACCACAGTGGAGAAGAACAATTACAGAATGATTAATGAGACAAGATTGAAAGTGACAAGATTAAAAATTACCTATTTAAAAAAACACGAGTGAAAAGAAAGGAAAATTTCTGACAACTAGCTTTTGTTATTTTCCTGATTCTAAAATATGTTTTGACAATCATGCTATCGAATGAAGCTGTTACTGTACAAGGTGACACTATCCATTCTTGGAATGTCCCTGTTGAATAGTATTTCTGTGACAAATCAACCATTCATGCATCAAAAAGTATTATCTTATTAATTTAATAATGCACTGGAGGAGTGTCAGATTTATCACTCATAAAAATCAGCAAATTGTACCTTAGCTTCCTTAGCCATCTGTTCCTTCTCAGCAGCAATGATTGCCTCCTCATGCTTGATAATCTCCAATTTGGTCTTGTTGTCCACAGCTTCACCAGATATCTCAGCCACTTTCACCTTGGCTTCATCAGCCTGAAAGCATAAACATAGTCATAGCATGACAAACATCATCAATTCCATTAAAGTTTGGATTTTTCAACTGCTGGCATGCAGATATTATATCAGTCCAAAATTTTCATTGTGTTTTGACACTGACAAAACTACGGGTTACTTCAATACAGAAACTAAGAATGCCTAATACTTGTTTACTTGTTGACAGAAACAACATCATTTCACTGTGGACAGCTCCAAATATATATGCTCCAGTTCACCATTTCAAACATATGATAGGACCAACTGCATGTCCCTACTGACTGCCTTTCTTTACTAGTAATGTCATTTTCAGTGGACTTTTGCCAGTTTTATTTCCATGGGATCAGTCAACTTATCAACTCTGAGAATTCTATAAAAAAGGCAGACATTTCACTATCAAGACCTGATCTCAAGTCTCAGTAATGCAACCAACACATACATTCATTCATCAGCACTAATTTACCTTTGCGAAACAGCCAGTCAGGATAGACAGTCCCATACATGCCATGGCTTCAATGTGAGGCTCGAAAGTGTGAATGAGTCATGCTTGTAGTTATTAGTATAAAGAAAGTAAATAAAAAGGTGGGTGGCAGTGGCCAGCTTCAGCCATATGGTGGCCTCAGTTTGTCAAACATGGAAAGCTTTTTTTTTTTTTTAAAGTCTGGCTTTTCAGAAAGATCAGTTACAAAACCTAAGGACATATTCAGCATACATACTGCAGTTTCTGCAAGTCGTGTAATTGTGGCTCCAAGTCTCTCCTCAGTTGACAGCGTCTCTGGGAGATACAAAGCTCTTGACAGCAGCAGTAAAGATGTGGGAATCTTTTCCTCAAGATGAAGCTGCAGCCATTGCTGCATCTGGAATCGCAGTCGCTCCTCTGACACTCCTAAGGCTCTCATGCCACGTGCTCGATTAGCAGCCTGCAGCTCACTGATGCTCAAACTTTCAATGCCTTCTTTCTGAATCATCTGTGCAGAGATTATATATTGAACAATATTTTCTTATTAATACTGTCACTGCAAATCTTCTCAAATCTGACATTTGTAACAAGAATAGCAAAAACATGCCTTCATGATACTCCGTATATGCGACAATTAAATAAATTCTAACAAGCAGCCACCCCAAATCAAACTGACAAAACCATGATTCATCTTAACCCATCACACCATTTCAAAACTCATACACAAAAATGATTTATCATAGTCTTGTACCAAATCTAATAAATGTGGATGATACAGTGATTATTCTATCTCTAAAAAGCCCCACAGAGCTACAGATAAAATAGAAGATAACAAAAAAAATGTGTGTATGGAAAGGTCAAATAAAGACATGTGTCAAGCCAGGAGAAACACTAGCACTGTAAGTTAGGACTAACTGACCTTATCATCTGCTCGGAGACCACGAAGTTTCATCTGAAGAAGGAACCTCAGAAGAGCATCACTGCCGATGGGTGTCACATTCAACATGGTACAGCATGCACGTAACTGCTGGCGTGACAGGTTGTCCAGGGTAATCTCATCTTCAAATAGCTTGGCAAATTTCATGATATCCTTTGTGCTGGGCTTTGTGCCTTCATTTCTTATCTACAATAAAGTTTCCAACAAAAAAATTAATGTCTATACATGATTCTTGTTCGACACATGATAAAATAAGTGAAAATCAAAACTTCAAAAACTGCAATTAAATTTCCTACTTGTAATGTTCATTGCATTATATGAGAGTCTGGCAGCAAAAGTCATTAAACAAATAAAGGCAAAAGATAAAATCCACCTGTATTTGTCCCACAAAGACGTCTTTTAAGTATGCCATGCAATATAATACATTTAATTCATGATATATATATGCATACATACAAAACAGCATACATAATACATGTAACACAACTGACATATCATAACTAAAATCCATTACCAAGTAATTACTAGTTGCTGCAGTGTAGTGCGAGGCCCCCCATTGGCTTGAAAGCCAGGTGTTCACTCATATCTGGGTTGAGTAGGGAAATGGGAATAATGTCTTTCCCAAAGATACCACACTATAAACTGTCCAGCCTGTTAATCAAAATTACATACAAGAAAAAGAAGAGCTGTCCGGGCAAAATTGATAGGAAAATTCTACTAAAAAACGTTAACAGTAACCATGAGGGCGTAATATAGCCATAATCGTGCTGACACGCCGTAAAACACAAACTCACTCACTCACTCACCATATGAAAAAGTATTCATACCTTGTCAAGGAACACAGCAAAAGACTCTGCTGTTTGCCCTTCCTTCTTTTTAGCTTCAACTGCAGACTCCTTAATAGTCTTTTGTAAGAACTTGGCCATTTCAATTTTGGCTTTCAATCTTTTCTTCACTTTTTCTTTTTCAGCATTCTGAAATTTCCAAATAAATTCAAAGAATTTAAATGAAACAGCCCACATATCATAATGAATTAAAAATGAAATGCATTCATAATAAGGTAAATAGTCTGTACTCTCTTTTCACTACTGAAAAATTTCACACATTCATTCAGTTTTAGTACCTCTTTACTCTTATTTTATTACTTCCAGTTTTAGTGCAGTCAGCAGACTTTTATAGATACATTATTATTTGAATTCCTTAAAGGAAAGCTGCATCGATCTACCGACCATGTTAAATTCTGCAATACCCTGTTATTCCACTAAAACAGTCTTTCAAGCTAATGTCAACATGATATAATGCTTCTGCCTGCCCCAGGGTTACATTTTGCAACGTCAGAATTCTTACACCCACTGCACGCGTGGCAGACATAAGCTTTATATCCAATACGTGCTAGCTGCACGGTCAAACTGTCTAACCAGTGCTCTGCGGACGGGTGATAACATGTCAGTATGAATCTTTTAATTCCACTGTGAACGGCAGCTGTGTCAAACAAAGTCATGCTGAGGCATCAAAATACAGATTACTTCACCTGGCTTACACTGTCAAACTTTACTTGTGAATTTGGATAACAAAAACCTTAATTGAAAGCTGACTAATACATTGTGAGATTGAGGGATCTGTAGTTGCTGGAACTTCAGTGATGTCATCATCTTTGCCACAAGCTGCTATTGTTCATGGAAGGGGAATAACTCTTAACACAAGGCCAAATCCCAGTCACTCCAGCTCGCCTTACTGCGTCATATTACACACATGTATGGTAACAGAATAATGCTTTCTTCGCTAAATTTGCTCTGCAGGAATCATAGAAATTAGAAAAAATACTGGAAAACAGAAAAATTATTTTGATGTGTGTTTTCACGTTTAAGGCAACTGAAGGATCTTGCGCTGTCTGAGATATTTATTACTTATCACTTCCTTTCAGGTCTGCTTATTTTTACTCTTTATTAAATCACACATTCATTCAGGCATACTGTCATATAAATTGAAAGCATTCATTGTGAGCAGTAAATATTTGCTTCCTTAAGAATCTACCTCGTCATGATCCTGGAAAGTGCTTGGCAGCATGTTAGGGAAGAAATGCAGAACTACTGGCAGTAAGAATTCAGCAAATGGTACTAGGATAAATACCAGCATGGGAAGAAGCCGGAACATGTCAGCTGTTGTCCGCACCAACTGTGAAGAAAATTTCAAGGATTCTCATAAAAATTAACCAGATAATGCATCTTTGAGATGAGCAGTTTCAGATTATTAGCTAAATTAAAACTGCATGTGATGCATGGTATTTGCATTTCAAAGAAATGTATAACATTAATACAATTACAGCACAAACTTTCAATGCAACAAAATCATAGAACAAATCTTCATTTGCATTCATGTCCTAAATCAGAAGAAAGTCACTGAATTCTGACTTCTATATATGGACAGTCTTATGTTCAAACAATGAACACTCTCAAATGTGTGTGTGAGGTCTGAATGTGTGCATGCATGTGTGTATGCATGCATGTATGTGTGTGGGTGGGAAAGTAGGTTAGACAAATATATGGACTACATTGTGCTGTTTCCACTTATGACTGTTGTATGTTTCTTTAATGAAAGTAATTGTAAATTCAAAGCTTGTATTATTGAATTTTTAATCCAAGCTTATTTAAAAAAAAAAAACTTAAACCTGGAGCTTCATTTTAAATGTTTAATTAAAGGAAGACTGCACCGTTCTACAGACCATATTAAATCATATGATATCCTATTGTTCCAATAAAACAATCTTTCAAGTGTCTGTCATAATGATATAACGCTTCTACTAGCCCCAGACAACCCACAGGGTAAAATTATCCAAAGTCTGAATTATTACAACCACTGCGCGCGTGGCGGCCATAAGCTTACGTCAAATACGTTCTTGCCACATGGCCGAGCTGTCTAGCCAGTGCTCTGCGGACGGATGATAGCATGTTGGTATGAATGTTTTAATTCCTCTGTGAACTGTAGATATGCCAAACAAAATCATGCTGAGGCGATAAAAATGCAGAATCCATTTTCTGGCTTACACTAACAAACTTTACATTTGAATTTGGAATACCAGAACCTTACTTAAAAGCTGAAAAACACATTGTCAGGTAGAGGTGTCTGTAGCCACTGGAACGTAAGTGACGTCAGCATTTTTGTCACAGGCTTCTGTTGATCAGGGAAGGGGAATAATTCTGGACGCAAGGGCCAAACCCGATAACTCTGTCTCTCCTTATTGTGTCATATTACATACGCGCATGGTAACAGAACGATGCTCTTTCTTCGCAAAATTGACTTGGTGGGCACTATAGATAAGTTTTTGAGAGAAAAAGTATTGAAAACGGAAAATTATTTTTGATATGCGTGTCCTACTTAAAGAAACAAAAGCTGATTTTTTTTGGTCCTCACGGTGAGCCCCAGAGACTTCTTGACATCCAAAATGAAACAACAGAAAAGAGCAGGTCTTTAACAAACTCTGCAAACATGAAGTTAACCAAAGAGAGCTGGCTTCATTGTAACACTAACAGCTGACTTCAAAAGCCACTGTTGCAGAACTGCAAAATACATGACTCTTTGTAACATCATCGATGTGAAATTCAAAACCCCTGGCAAACACTTCTGGATTTCTGCTATCTAATCTGTCATCCGGGCTATGCTGATAATTTTGGATGATAAAGATTATCAGATACTTAGCCAATCGGTTTCTTAATGCTCTAGTCCTCTTTGAGAAAATCACCCTTCTTTCTCAAAATTACCACACAGCATCCAAAAACAATTGTCGCGAACACTGAAAATGCTTCAATGGCAGTGGTGTCCTCCAAAAAAAAAAAAAAAATTGAAGTTCATCAAGTTATGCTCTTGTACAACATCAACATTTTTTTCATATAAGTGGGGGTTGAATATCAGCTTATATGGCAATAAGTCAACTTGTTTCATTTTATGTGACAGAATTACTCAAATGGAACTACAATCAAACCTGGAATGGGCATAACCCCTCTCCATCAATACCAAGAGTAAATATAACTCACTATTTTAGAAAATGGACTGTGCTGGAAATTCTCACCTGATTCTGTTCTCTCCGAGTTAAGCTTTTCCCATTTAACAACTGCCACAGCAGTTTGGAGCTTATCCTCATATCAATGGCCAAAAGACGAAAACCATGATAATAATGTTTACACACTCCAACAAATCTCTGCCACAAGCTCTTCTTGGCTGGCACAAGGCTGGTTTCCTCTGGTGCTGCTGCCTCTGGCTGCTTCCCTGTCACATTATCTTTTATGGCCTTGACCGTTTTTTCTACTTTCGATTCTTCTTTCCTCCATGCTGCTGAAGTCTGAAAATTCCTAAGCTGCTTGTGGTGAAACTGGGTTGAAAGCCTCTGGTTAAGAATCACAGTGAATGGTGCATGAATGTGACGAGATATAAATAATTCATGCTGTGGACTGTCTTTCAATAAGCTGTGGAGTGACAGTGCTCTTGGAGACAGAAGTAACTCTGTTAATGGTATGAGGTACTTTGATTTATAAACTGAGCTCTGCAATGCTGGTCCATGTTTTGCTACTATTCTCGGATAAGACTGAGAGTCACTGTGCTTGTGAAACCTGAGATGAACAAATATCATGAATCATAATGCAAGCAGGTAATGAAATTGTAGATCATAATCTGTCTACAGACACTGTTTAAGAAACTTTAAATCTTATGTTTGCAGGCTGCAGGCAAGATTATAATATCCTTTTAGGATCATTTCTAACCTCTTGCACGACAGCTTTAGGTTATAAACTATGTTCTTGGATTCTATCAATAAAATAGCGTCACTGGGCTAGCAGAATGGCATATCTCATTTTTCACAGTTTGGAGATAATAAGAAAAAAGTGATTTATTTCCATATTTTTGCTTCAATTACACCGAAAACGTGCAGGGCACTTTAATATTAAGGGATGCTATAGCACTGTTCATATAAATTGCGTAACATTAAAATTATGGGATGTATATGAGATGTGCCTTTTTATGACAGTGCCTTTTGAGATATGTCGTTTTGAAACTGGGTTCATTATATGAGTTGTGCCTTTTTGGTTTTGTTCTAAAATCAGTTGTGCCATTTTGCAGTTGGTCACAACATGTTATGCCAAAATTTGCTCAGCTACTTTGAGATCTGCTATTCTGCAACTTGTTTTTAATTAAGAGTATTAGCCATCCTCTGTGTGATGAGTGGAGATTTAGGAATTAATAAATTTTAATAACGGCCTTCAACTTAGGGGGCAGTGTGGCACAATGGTACATCATACATTATTATAGTCAAACAGCACCAAGAAGAGAGAAGTATGACAATCCACAGTAATATGAAGTATTGATTTCTAGCAAGACAGCTATTGTTGAAACTTGACAAGTATTGAGATGTGCCAAAATGATATTGGTATGGCAATGAGATATGCTATTTTGCACCACTCATTGTGGCATATCTCTGAGATGTGCCAGAATGACTGTAGAACCAGAATGGTATAACTCATGGGCTGAGATGTGCCGCACCTGTTTTTTTGAAATAACACGAAAATGGATCAGCGCATTTTATTTTTTCTTGACCATAAGATGAACAATGTTCTTATGAATACAATGATATGCTAGAGTCATAATGGCATATCTCAATATAGAGTAGTATCACGGCTGCAAACACACATAGCCTAAAAAAATTGGTATCCTTCGTTTGACCTCGTTTATCTCCGGTCTGGGAAGACCTAGATAGAAACCGAAAGTGGCTAATAGACGCACATTTTTTAGCAAAAATTATGGTGGGACAGCAAAGTTCAGCCAATAAAGTTATAGTCTATTAAAAAATTATGGGCAACTGTCAGGTACCTGTCCAAGGTTTGCCATGTTTTTTTAAACTTGTCCAAGAGTTGTGAACATCTGTCCAACCATTGCGAAACTAGTATATTGTACTACCAGATTTTTTGCTTTGTTTTTTTTTTCAAAAATTTTTTACATTTTATAATACAAGGTTTCATTTGTATTTGAATGCAGAATGATGCCAATGTTAAAGATGAAGGAGAAAACAGTTAAGATGACTGTGCTGATGGTGGTGATGATGATAATGATGAAAATCCAAGCTGGCAATTTAATTACAGCAGGATTAGCCGTAGCTGAAAGGAAATTTAAATTTTAGACTCAGGCTGGCAATTTAATCACCTAATATTGCCTTACAATCCCCATCCTTGCCCCTTTAAGGGAAAATATGAGAGTGTTGGCAAACTTAATATTAACAACCAAATGTGTTTTTTTTGCGAACACCCCCATCCAAAATGCCAAAATCATGTTCACATTGTTAAACAGAAGTTAGACGATGTCTACAGCTATTTGGCCACCATTGAAACTATTGAAATATAGAAATAGCCAAACAGGCAACAAGGTAAAGCCTTCTTCCGGTTCAGAACTGTATTCTTCCGGAGGAAGTGGATTAGCTAAGATGGCTACCCCCTGTTGATGGTACATTGATTCAGTCGGACATCTTGTAAGATGGTGGACATCACGCATATCCGGATAGTACCAGATATGTGTAGCCAACATGCCAGGTTGTCAGTTTCTTTGTAAATAAAAGGAGAGTGTGTGCTGATATGAAATAGTGTGAAGGTGTTCGCAAATCGTAATGTTCGCAATCGATGAGACTACTCTATATGGCCAGCGCAGTGACGATATTGATAATGAGAGAATTCTTCACTTCTCCACAAACTTGACAAACATCTTCATATCAGCATCATACATTCCAATTCCCAACTGAAATATTTACATTTTGAATTGGCTGGATAAAATCTGAGAAACTATACATAAAAAAACACATTGAAATTACCTTCCATGTTTGTACAAATCACTGTCACATGTGGCTGAGCATACCCTACAGTGTAACAAACCCCACCTCCCTGTAATAAGAGAAAAAAATGCATTTTCAAATACAGGATTCTCGTTATACATTATAAAACAGTGAAACAGCTTCCTTGAACAGGATAAACTGCTTTTAAATGAGACCATATGACATGTCTACACCAGGGAAGGCAGGATGCTCAAAATTTTCGGAAAACTGAAAATCAGATCTAAAATATAAGGGGCATTTTAACAAGGATACGAATAGAAAAATATTATACTGCAACTTTCACACTGAACAGAGATTGTGTGCCATGTGCTGTGTCCGAAAATCTTGCCATCGGCTACTGCCAATGCTCCATAGTGCAAGACTACACAGACAGTGAATACTCTGAGATATTATTATGAAACAAGTTCTCTGGCCATGTCAACTGCATGGGACATATTTTGGCCCATTGGGCAGCAGTTGGAAACCTCTGGTCTCAGCTACTCTATGATTTTGCAGCAGCTGATAATTCTGATCAGGCTACAGGGTATTGCTTTAGTCAGTACAGTGGGATCTTGATGTTAGGTACTCATTTAATAAGTATCCTTGTTACTAAGCATCAATTTTACATGCACAAATTCATTTTTATTCCATCATTTCACATTTCATGTGGACTCCAAAATTAAAAACATACCTCAATAATTTTCTATGCACCAAGGGCATACTTTTTTATATTAATAAAGTTCTACTGTATTTTCACATATCTACTAACTATACTTAATTACATCACTAATCTCTGCAGAGTTATATACCTCTTGTTAGAATGTTGCTATGTCTATCTAACTAACAAACAGTCTAATTGCCTGTCAATTTGTCTGATGTTCGTCCATTTGTATGCAAATGTATAATCTAACAGACGCTATAAAGGATTACTGACATGAATCTAAAACTAACATAAACACTCATGGCCCACTGTATTGTTGATAATCTAGCCCATATCAGTACTGTTTCATCATAATTATTCTATAAATAAGATAGTGGTAGCCAGTATGGCCAAAGACTAAACAATTGTTCCATTGGGTATTTGAAAAGTAGAGCCACTAAACTGGATGCTGCTTGAATTTACCTCAGTATAAATTAAATTATATCTTAGTACTTCAGTTTGTTTAACTTTGAAATTAAAATACATAAAATATTAGAAGTTAGATTCGGTCAAATTAATTAAAATGGCAGTAATGACAATAATATCTACCAAATCAGTTTTGGAAGTCAGTAATTGTGCTGACAACCAGTATAAAGCTGACTCCCTTTAGAAATGGACTAAAATCTAAGGCATAGCCCTACTAACCCCTCTATGCTGTAATAAGTCACAGAAGCTTACTAACTAGACTGAACTACTCAGACCACTCAGTCTGGTTTAATTGAGTAATCTAGACTAGACTAGATCAAAATTAGATTAGACTTGATATATAGAATGACCTATTGCAATTTGCCAGGCTGCAGATCCAAAACTTCAGATCATGCATTTAATTTTGTAACCTGTGGTTCAAAATTATTGGTCATAGCTAATTACTCCTCTTATAACGGCATAATTTGACTGTCCTCTCTGCTGCAAGACCTGATGAAAGAGTGAAAAACATCGTAAGGTCAAGTACACGAATCATGCTGACAGTGACAGATCAAGTCCACTGAGTTGAGTGGGAAAGCTCTATTGCGGAGTCTGAAAACTTTCATTACATTTGTGCACATAATAATGGCTATTCTGAATGAAATTACCTGACAGTGTGGCTCTTCCGTAAGCACCTGCCTGTTTAACGAGTACAGAACTCATTTTCTTTTAGTGTGCTTCCGTCACTCCGGTATAAGCAGGCACTAGCAGCCATTATCTAAATTGAGGTCAGGAGGTCAGCTGTGTAAAACGTTAATTTTTTGTTCCGAAAATAAACAAAACATATTAATTTACATATGTAAATTTAATTTCAATTTAAATGGCTATATAACATAAGTAATAATAATCAATTATAATGTCATATTTTTACTGATTATATGATCCTTTTGATGTATTTCTAACTAATGATATTTGAGTACATTCTGATACTACTCTTACTTTTTATATGGCGTAGCAACACTTGTGGCGTCGATAGTAACACTGCGTGCAATCCAAACCGATTCTTTTCAAGAAACAGGTAAATTTCAGTGTTCATGTTGATCTGTCAACAATATTCTGGCACACTTTCACTAGAGCTTGGATTAGGGTTAGAAACAGAGTTAGAGAAGAGAGAGCGTGCTTGATAGAATTCCTAGATAATAATTATGTTTAGGGACTCTCTCAAGCCTCAAGGATGCCTTTTGAATTTTGTTTTCCTCCCTAATCCTTCCTGTAATCCATAAAGAAAACACCAGGTGAGAGAGTCCCTAGATATTACCATCCTTTGTATATAAATGAAACTGTACAATTCCATTGTGGATTGGCAGTATTCTAGGACCTTTCCATCTAGTCTAGTTCTTAATTTTAGGAGAGGAGTTCCAAACAATATGAATATGAGTGAGAACACTGGCACTCTGAAAAGCCACTAAAGGTTGCTTTTTTTTTTCCTACTCTTCATCATAACATAAACCAAGCACGAAATGGGAGAGTCCTTTGATATTTTCCAAAGGATGACAAAACATGGCTGTGTTTGTTTAGTTTCTGCAATTTGACACAGTAGAAAGCTGCAACCCTTTTTTGTATTCGGTGGGCGGTCTTTAGCAAAGAATATGCATTTGGTTGGTGCATTCTAGTCCTGATGAGGAAGGGGGCACAGCTACTCGAGTTTTGTTAGAAATATGTCGTATTTTGTACAAAATCAGATGAAAAAGCTTGTCAACATGGTGGCAAACATCTATGGTTTCAATTTTGGTAGTGGAACAGCTTATTAATGCCCTTGTTGGAGGAGGATGTGGCAAGAATTAGGAGTGGTCTGTATGCTAATGAATATGGCAAAGATATTAGTGTAGCAAACACCACTTGTTTGTAAATGCATTATTTTCTGTTTCTTCTGTATTAGTTGCAGTCATCTTGGCTTGCCTAAAGACTGATAAGATACTTCCTTAGTTAAAGAAAGAGTATAGCTTCCCATTTTGTGAAATTGCAGTAAAAAAGTTTGTTCCTATTCCCATACTCTCTGATCTGTGATTTCACCGTGTGACTGCAGCTCTGCACTGGTTGTTACGCTGTATGATGTATTTCTGCCCAGAATAATACTACTACATCCTTTTTTTTTCTTTTAACTGGTCACAGCAAAAAAAACAAAAATGCCGGTCATGCAGGAATACTGGATTGCTGAAAGCATTAAAGACAGACATTTTGAGGATGTTTATGACCTGGGAAAGGAGCTTGGCAGGTAATCCATCTGGAGCCTTCTGTCCTCTGCATACCTTTCCTCACTTTGTTTTTTCCTTTCTCTCTCTCTCTTTCACTCTTTGTCTTTATTTTCTCTTTTTCTTACTCTCTCTCTCTTTCTCCCCCTCTTCTCCTCTGTCTCTCTCCTCCCCTCCCCTCCCCTNCCTCCCCTCCTCTCCTGTCTCTCTCCTCCCCCTCCTCTCTCTCTCTCAAATTCACATTTACACTCTCATGCATACAACTGCACCATTTTACAGTTCCTTGGGCAGTATCTCCTTCTATCCTTGGATTTCTAGGCACATTTTGCATTCACACCATGACCATTCTGTGATTGAAATCAACTGGTTGTCAGTCTACAAAGTTCATCACATTTTGTATTTCCTGCTACATAAATTCAATATTGTGATGATCTTGTATCCTGTCATCTACTTTTTGACTGTAGGGCCTACCTTTTTGTGACCCATTTAAATAGCAAGTCTTTCAGCTCACCAGGATTCTGTCTGTAAGAAAAACATCATCTATATGTTCCATAAATTTTAATTCTCAAAAATAAAATAAAAACTGGAGCAACCTGTCAGGCATTATTGATTTGATATGGTTAGTCATCTACATCTGTTGTACGAAATGAAAGAAGCAGAGTCGCTGTTCCCTATGTTGTCTTTCAGTGGGATTTCCTGTTAAATTTAAAACTTAAAAAAGGAGAGCAAATATAATGAGAAAAAGTATGTCTTTTGTAAATTGATCAATCCTTTGCAAAATTTAATGACTTCATCTTCTGTAGATTTTTAGACTGGCAGAAAAACATGATTGCATTTAGTTGTCAGTTCTCAGTTTCAAACTTCGCTGTATGTAATTTTGGTCAGATTTTGTAAAATTGAAACTTTTATGGCAGTTTTGAGTTTTACAAAATGCACACATGCACACAGACACACACGCTTGCACACTCAAATGCACACACACACACACACACACACCCACCCATCCACCCACCCATCTACCTACACATGCACACAGAGAGAGACAGACAGGCAGACAGAGACAGAGAGACACCCTGTGGATTGCAGAAAGGCAACTAGATTAGCGGATCATGGTCTTAGTGAGATACAGGAAACAAGATGGGACTTTTATCCCAGGTGACATTTTATTCTGGTGACTTTTTTATTTTCATGTGACATTGATCTAAGGACCTTACCATCAACTGTGAGCCATCTGGTTTATGACATCAGATCCGTTATCATTAAAAATATTTTGGAGACACTGTTGAGGATTTCATGAGACATGGAAGTTTATTTTTTTCATTCTACTTTCTATTATTAGGGGAGCCACCTCAGTTGTTCACAAGTGTACCATCAAAGGAACAGATCAGGCATGGGCAGTCAAAATCATGGATAAACGAGTGAGTTCAGTTATCCTCAGTAAAGATATCAGGTTGAGTGTTGCTGGTCAGCCCTGTGCAGTTTCTGTAGTTTGCTACAGATGAATTATGGGCATTATAAATAATAAGATACCTGAATGGTACACTTCATAAATATTTCAATTAAACATGATAAGTCTGAATCCTAGTAAGAAAGTCATAAGGTAAATAATGTTAACTATATGTTCAAGTGGGTGCAGCTGATAATAACAGTGCAATTCTGATAACACAACCAGCCTTAGTACCAAGCTCTTCTTGACCAAGGAACTATTTTACACAATGATTTTGTGAAGTTTCACTATATTATGGCTATCCTATAGCCTGATGATACTGTTACATATTCTCTCAGGTGGAATTAAAGACAATTGTCACAGAAATTGGAATCCTTCTCAAGCTCGACCATCCAAATATTGTAAGTAATTTCATTCTAGATTGCACCCATTTCATGTACAGAATTCAAACTCTCAAAAACTTTGCTTCAGTGTTGCTGATATTATGTTTGGTTTGTTTGTTTATTTGTGCGTGCGTGCGTGTGTGCGTGTATTTTTATACCTCCTTGCCTGTGTGCATGCATGCGTGCATACACAAATGTGTGTGTGTTTATTTGTTTGCCTCTTTTGATTGGACAAACATTGGTCAGTCAGAGGCCTGTCATGTCTGCTCTTACAAACAACATGGACATATGAGCTTTCACCACTCTTTCAGTCAAGGCTTTTGCAAGTGATCTGATACTGTGTTATATATTGGAATTGAGTTTTATGCATTTTGATTCATAAAGCCAACTTATTGACATTTGTTGAGGTATTAGCACATGGTTGTGCTATCAAAGTGACAACATTTTATGCGTCAGTGCATAAGTTATCAAAACATTATAGTATTGTAGGCTTTTTACTTATCAGTGGATCCTTTGTGTTACTGTACTTATCTTTGGAGACATGCAGGAAATATGTGATTAATAAATTGTAATTCAGTACAAATACCTGACACCTGTGTTTTCTCCAGGTCCTACAGGTTTAGGGAGACATTCTCCCTCGACATAAATTTGAGGAGAGATTTGTCAATATTTAGAGGGCTGTTATGCTTTTCTCAAGTAATACAAACTTTGGAAAGAAGAGGAAATCAGTGTATGTTCAATGTATTTTTGTGGGGGATATTGAAATTTAAGGGTAGATGTGCACAATCGCACCATCTGGAGTAAACACTGTGGTACTAAAGGTCCACCCACAGCTAACAAAGTAGAGACCAGTAAATGTGTTATTATTAGCAATGATTTCCAGAGGGTCTGTCATGCAGTAAATCCAAAGGTAATTGAGTATCCATTAAATGAGAGCAAACAGTTTATCTACTTATTATTAATTTATCTAAATACTTCCTCCAGAACTGTAAGATTCATATAATTCATTCTTCAGAACAATAATTGGACACATACAGACATTGTTGAATCTGAGCAAAAAAAAACAACAAACAAACAAATAAAACAAAAAGCAAAAAAAAAACCAATTCATAGTTCATACTAGCGATCAAATTCTTGAACAAAAATTTGCAGGTGCGGATGAAGGAGGTATATGAAACGATTGATCATGTTTACATTGTATTGGAACTGGTGACTGGATCAGAGCTGTTTGAGAGGTAATGTATATATTCACTTCATTTCAAAATTTTCTGTGATTTTGTGGATTACTGTATTAATCAATCAACCAAACAAAGTACCGCTTGAAGGCATGTCCATTAATTCCCCCAAATATCACTTTGAGAAACAGATGTCTTTCTGAAACAACTATTCACCCAATTGATTAATTCTTTATCAAAATTTGTAACAAAAATATGTACATGCTGGTTTCACTGACAAATCCTCCTGCTTGTGATTTCAACAGAATTGTCACTGAACAGTTCTACTCAGAGGAAAATGCAGCAGCAGCAGTAAGAGACATCATAACTGGTGTTGAGGTAAGATTTCTCAGAGGATATGATCACATGGTTTAGTTGAAAGAGTTGCCACTAGATGTAGAGATAATCACAATGTTTCATGGATACAGTTTTCATTACAGCACCATTGAAGAGATACCCTACTGCCTCAAAAATGCTGTTTCTGTGATATTATTAATTCATTACTTTTATTCACATTAGACTAGCTTGTCTTGATTACATTCATTCACTTTACACACTTTTGATGATTTTTATTATTATTTGTGCAAATTGTGTCTGAATGTATAGGTCCATTTAATATTATCAGTCAGGATAGCTGATGCACAAATAGGTTGAAGAAGATATGACAAGGGTCTGTATTGTTTTATGAATGTGGTCAAATTTATTTTCATTACAGTTAATCTGACATTGGTTTTGGTTTTGTTGCAGTATCTGCATAAACATGATATAGTTCACAGAGACTTGAAGGTAAGAACACCTAGATACTACAGTGGGGAAATGTATTATTCATTCCATGGCAGGCACAGTCAATCTCTTAAACGGTTGCAGTAGTTCTCTCCATACCTGTCAACAGATTGTAAATAGAGACACTATTACAACACTATTACAATAATATGTGTAAACCAGTGGAAAAGTTGGGAGTGTGCAGACGAGGTGAGTTGACTTTTCCACATGTCCAAGAACTTCAGTAGGTGATCCAATGCAGGCCAAATAAAGTGCAGTTCTTGGAGAGGCAAAAAATAGGTTGGTTGTCACAAAACTCTAGTGTTTCCTAATCCTTCAAACAGTATTCACAAAAAAGATGTATCCCTCTCTGGGGCTATCAGTTTTGAAGTTTATATGCTTATGAACGTCTTTCTTTGTCCCATGTTCAACACAAGGAACACCATTCTAGAAATTCTCGGGCGATGGTTTAACCTCAGTAGTCTCACCTGCCCACATATGGTTATGTGGTTATGTTTGATAATGACTTTAATATATAGAGGATCTGTAATGAGTGTTTGTTTGATATCAGATGTATGAAATGAGTTATACGTTTATTGTATTATGCGAGCGAATACAATAAATGTAAAACGAATTTCATAAATCTGATATCAAACAAACACGAGTCTCAGACCCTTTTTATCATATAAACTCTAACTAATAAAAAAATGAACTTCTAATCGTGAAAAGGACCCCTGAAGTGGCCCTCACCTGTTTGAGAAACATCAATCAAAACTGAATTGAATGAACTACACAGTTACACAACACAAAGTAGATCCAAAGAGCCAACAATCATCGATGAAACTTTAGACCACAGAAACACTGTGACATTTCAAGTACTTTTATTCAAATGTTTAGCTGAACCAAAACTGAAATGTGAAGAGAACGATGACAAGCGATAAGAAATATAGACTAAAATAATTTTTGAACAAATCTAGACAGAGGAAGACCTCCCAGCAGTGAAAATAGTTACAAGAGAAATGATGTCACATATTCATACATCTAGGGGTTGCCAAAGCTTCCAATCAAAGTATTCGTTAACAGGTAAAATTTATGTAATGTGTGACATATCACATAATTATTACACACTTTAATGTCACCAGAAATAGGCCCTGTTTATATAATAAAATAATATTTCTTCAGCTTAGGAACAAGACTCAGCATTAAAATTGTTAATGTTTCTCTGTGTCTTTTTCCTCCTCAGCCAGAAAACATACTCTATGAAAACTTGTCTCAAGATGCAAAGCTGAAGATTGGTAAGTTATTTTGTGCTATTTCCTTGTAGTCATTTACTTTTAAATGAAATGTTTAACTTTTATTAGCCACTGTTTTTCCACTGAAGTGAAGTTTCTGGATTAAAGAATGCCATAGCATGATGACATGTCTGCAAGCAGAATAGTTACTCACACCATTACTTTTTCCACCCAACCTTCCTACCATGATCCGTGTGTCAGTTTAACATATTTTACATGAAATATGCATATGTGGCGGAGGTGAGGGTTAGACAATCAAGAGCGGTGTCTCCTCCTCACCATCCCCGTCCTCATTAGCAGCAAGATGAAACGAGCAGTCAAATATAAATTATAGGCGTGAATTTGCCTGTACTTCATTTTCCATGTTGTGGTGGGGGAAGATGGGTGGGATGGGGTGGGGAAGCGTGGAGTTAAATATGTCTTTCCACCAGAAAACAAATATAAAACACGCACACTTGCTGAGCAGGACCTGGTCATCAATTCCTTTCCTACTGTATAACTTTTGATAGAAAGATGGCACAAACTGTCATCTTTGTATTTCAGCTGATTTCGGCCTTTCTACAATTGTCAGTGGGAAGGTTGCATTGATGACGGTATGTGGCACACCAGGATACTGTGGTAAGTTTATTGTTCTTCTCTTATTCTTGCTTGATTCTCCTTGTTCTCTTTAACAATGCTTGGCATGCATCAGTGTTTTGAAGGGAGAGTTTATATTACCGCTGTTTGTCGTGATAAAAATCTGCCAGTGCTTAAATATTTTACAACCATTCTCTTCACCCTTATTCACAAATGAAATAGGTAAACATTCAGGATATTGCAAGGTTTATACAGCTAGAATGATGAGAAGGTAGGTAGAATTGTACGAAAAGCCATTAGGAGAGAGGGGGAGTGGAGGGTGGTTAGGGCAAACATAATACTTTTAGATGAGGCTAGAAACGATAGTACTGATAGTGATAGTAAAGATGATAGAGGGTATGATCACTTACATTTGTGTAGGAGAGATGCTGAATGGAAAGTATGGGGGTTTTGGAAGTGGATGGGAGGGAGGAGGGAGTCAGAATCTAAAAAAAAACCAACATATTAGATAATGTTGGATGCCAAATCATATTGCTATAACATATTTAGGGCATTTCTAGTTTTACTGCAAGTGACTCATTTTTAGTCGGTACGTTTCTGATTGGAACAAATTGTATTCTGTTTATGTTTCAGCTCCTGAGGTATTGAAAGGAGAAAAATACTTTAAAAGCTGTGATATGTGGAGTGTTGGGGTGATCACTTACATTTTGTAAGTTGTGTTTATGTTGTTTTCTCTGATTTGTTACACGGATTTAACAATTCCAGAGCAGTAATCTTAGTATAAACAGATTGTTAAAAGCCAGACTGATGAAGCAAAAAAACAGTTTTAAAGGAAAACAGACCATGTCACAAGATTCTTTGCCAAATTTTGACAGGTTTATTAAATGTATAGAAGAAAATCCAAACCACGGCGGTGGTTCATAAGCCAGATAAACTTAATGAGACAATCTCTTTCAAACACTGAGGAGTTTATAGATGGTTCTTTGATTCTACACTTTTGCATCACAGATTTTTGGTGTGTATTTTATTCCTTGACAAGTTTGATCATTTGGCATGATGGAACATATGATAGGATATATTTTTTTTTGTCATGAATGCATTATTCTGACATTAAAATTTATAACATCATATCTGTTGTTAACAACAAAACACCTTATAACTGTAATTTGGTTACATAACTAATTATACAGTACTTTGTCATTGCATGGCAGATAGGATGTCACAGTTTAATCAGGCAACACTGGTCTTCTCTATTTCAGATTATCTGGATATGAGCCCTTCTATGCAGAGAATGAGACTGCCATGTTCAAAAAGATCCTAAAGGGAGAGTATACATTTGATTCTCCTTGGTGGGATGACGTCAGTGAAAATGCCAAGGTAGCACAAATGTTTTCATTTTCATAACTTTACTTACATAACTTTACTTACCATGGGTGTCTGATATTTTCTTTTCTTTTCTTTTCTTTTCTTTTGTTTCGTTTTTTTTTTTGTTTTGTTTTGTTATGTTTTGTTTTGTCTTATCATATATTGCAATGGCTGGCTCATGATTGCTTTCCTGTCCAAAATAAAACAAAACACAAAATCTTAAACTGTTCTTGCAGAATCACAGTTTTACTGTGATGTAGTGCATCAGAGTCTCAGAATGAAGGCAAAATGCCCCAGTTTCAGTATGTAAGATTTATATTTAAGGACAAGTGCGACATCCTGTAGGGGTAAAATTGGGTCAAATTGTGTAAAATGAGTTAAGGGCAGTTTCTTGAACAGCGACATGTCCTTTATTGATTCCTGAAGTTATTTTCATGATACCTGTCTCAAAAAGTTTATTTTGATGCAAAAGGAAATGGTCACTCTGTCTCAAATGCATCTGTTGGTAATCTTTATCGTCAACTATCTCAAAATCACAGTTTTCATCAGTCTATATCTTCCACCTGACTTTTTTTTTGTCCAATTTACATAAAATTTTGCATAATAACTCTCCATGCCTCTGTTTTGAGATTATCACAGTTTTTTTTCGATATCTTGTGGTTTTTTATCTTTTATGAATTTTTAAAGTTGAAAATTCTGAAAACTTTCAATGTTTTTTCATGACAATTTTTGTTTAATATATTTTTAAAAATCTATCCAAGAAATAGAAAAAAAAGCCAGTGACATTCTATTTTAAATAAAGTGATCTTTCAAATGGGAAAAAAAATAGCATCTACCATCTGTTTTTCTACAGATCGAAGGGTTCAAAGTTATGCAAAAGTTATCCATATATGGCGGCCAAACAATTGGCGTTTCCATAGCAACGGAGGGAGGAAATTGCGAAACACCCCCGTTTATCTTCCTTCCTGGCCATATGTGACCCATTTTTCACCCCAAAATGACAAAGTTCCCTTTAGTAATGAAAATGACCTAGTTCTGCTGCACGTGCCCTTAAGAGACTGACTTGTTTGATTTGAAAATTTTGTGCACTGTCTTGGATGTGACATTTTTAGCTTACCTTTTTACCTTTGCTAATTTCTGTCTATGCCAAAAAACAACCCCAAAAAAAAAAATCTGGTGGACATGAAGGGATAAGCTAAACTGGAGCACTGTAATTTTTAAAATCCTTATTATGTGGCAGTATTTCAAGCTGAGGCTGTGAAATAATGTGGAAAGTGGTAGATCAGCAGTGCATACTTTACCAGTATGGTTATTTCTGGTGGATGAGAGCTCACTAAAGCATAGTGAACAAGGCCATGTCATTCAGTTCAGTATTAGTTAGATGATAAACATGGGCAGTGTAAAGTCGTTATCATTTTCAGGACCTAGTGAGGAAGCTGTTGGTAGTGGATCCAAAGAAGCGTCTGACACCAGAAGCTGCACTGAAACACGTGTGGGTGACAGGAATGGCCAACAAGAAGACTCACAAAGAGAATACAGTGGAGAAGATCAAGGAATTCAATGCCAGACGGAAACTGAAGGTATCTTACAGTAACACCTCCCTTCTTCACCTTCCATTCTGTTAATCCTCAGTGCTAATGGAAAAATTTCCTGAGATAATCGTGATTAAAAAACAAATTTTGATTAGAGATGTAATCTCATTCGCCACAGTAAAACTCAGATTTGTTTACAGTTTCTGCCCATCTGCCCAATAAAAATGAGTATTTTTGTGTATAGAAATGATTATATTCTCAATTTCTGCAAGAAAAAAACAAAAATTCAACATCAGATGACCCTAACCTCCTTTAAGTCTTAGTTCCTGGACTTATGCAAGTCCCCTTTACGGCTTAACCATGCCACTAACTGTTCTCATTCATTCATGCATCAAACTTTGATGTCCCTCTTGTCATATTCGTTTGTATTGTAACTTTACAAGTAAAATAAACCGAGACCAGTCTCACATTTCAGATGTGTGCACTTTTATTAGGTAGCTGAAGTAATAAAGTGCTTGCAGTAATAATTTAAAGTAAATGCCTCATCTGAGCCAGGTGGCAGAAATCAACATTTACATGCCTCTATACGCCTGAGATCAGCTCCTTTTTATTTTTCGATAAGATAGTACAGTACATATATATCGTTATATATTTCACTGTGGTATGTGTCAACGGTTGTGTGGGTATGTGTGAAGGTGTGGTTGCATGTACGGTCAGGTAATGTGTATGACCTGAAATGAAATTTAATGTTGAATGTGAAATGTAATTTATTGCTGAATGTGTATCAACTGTGAACGAAATGTCCCTCGTGGATATTAAAGTTTATCTTATCTTATCTTATCTTATCTTTACTTTTCTTCTCAACAGTTTGCAACAGATGCACTGATGGCTGTGGCAGGAGCTACCAAGAAAATGCCCCTCTTAAACCTTCTGGCCCAGAATGCTGGCCTTGACACTTCAAGGGAAGAAGAAGGGATGGAGGTGAACTGAAAAAAAATAACAAATGGGGTTTAACACAGGGAGAGTATAATTTTCAGAGCTCTTGTGACAATAAACAAGGGTGTCATTTGAAACTAACTGACCAGTGTCCATTAAAAATCAGCCTGTGACATAAACTTCATTAGCATATGTTCCTGTATTTATAAAAATTGCATCTTCACAAACAAAATTTGTTGAAAGTGTTCAGGTTTCATTAATTCTATATTGGAAATATCATATTTCACAAATCAATGACCTGCTAAAAAAGGTCAGATGATTTGGGAGTCTTTTAATTCTGGATTGATATCACATTTTAAGAATTGATTCTAGCAGTAACACATAATGAGACCTGAATTTTTAAAGACTACTATTATGGAAAGGGGATACTGAAAACATTTAGATTTAAGATAATAGTGATGCTTGAAACAATTGTTTGTACCCTTTTCATTTGTTGTTGTTTTGTTCTTTATTCAAATTGTCAACAAACACTCTGTTCATGAAGAATGCAATCAACACATGGAAAAAAATTATCAATGACCAAAACATGAGCAAATTATTTAAAAGAGTGTATCTGAGTACTTTAAGTTGACTGCTGGTCTTAAGTTTCCAAGGAAGACTGGCAGTAACAATTCCTGGTATTCACCATAACAATAAAATTTAACATGGATGCTGTTCTTTATCTGTCAATTTCATAGGCTACTTTGTTAATTAAATCTACTTCTTGACAGTATAGTACAAAAACACTGATTCTGGATAGCCTCCATGCGCAGATCAATTCTTAAAATGTGGTTCAATGGCCAAATTATGTGACCAGCACCATCACCTAATTAATTTGCAAAAGATACCTAATGGACATTTTTATTTTATTCTGATGAGAGTTGCCTGATGAAATGTTATTTTCATGAAAATGTGATAAGCTGTGCATGTGAAGAGTTTCATGGCAAAACGCGTTATCCACCAATATGATTTTTTTAGCTTATTCTACATACCTCATGTAGCAGTAGGAGTATTTAGGATACATGTATATTTCCATTCCATAGGACATTTGATCTACATTATTTAAGACTTAAATTTCACCTTTCACATAAAAATATGCTTTGAATCTGATCTGTTTTGCCACAACCCCCGAATGGTGTACAATGCGTTTTGCCATGAAGCCCTTCATGTGTTGTTAACCATTGTACATTATTAATATGCCCTGTCTCACATACAAGTATGCCAAGAGTGTGGTGCCTTCATAGAAAGATTACATAAATCTCACCACACTGGGCCATACATTACTTGTATAGGTGAGACAAGTAGCAGGTCTGTTTTATAGTTAAAGATGATTTGTTTTTGTAATAGCATCTATAAAATATGAGTGTTCAAAAGACTTTTCAGCAAACACTTGGTCATTTTTGTACATACTTTCACTGGACATTGAGAGATCCATTCTTCCAAGTGGCTGTGATCAGACTGAAAAAGCTGCATGCAGATTCTTAAGATCAAGTGTTTGGTAGATAGCTTTTGCTACATTTGCCTTCTAATGCCTCAGAGTAGAAGTGAATGTACATGTCATTGAAAGAAGATATCCCTAAGCGTGCACTGTGATGTAAACTTCATCCATTGTCAAATCAGTGAAGTATTGTATCCCATTCTTAGCTCATCCACCAGCATCTGCAAACAGTGACTATACTGAAAATACTCATTTCAAGGCCTTGAAAAAATTGCAGCTTTTCATAGCAATTGATTTGCCTAAAGAAGTGTAATGTCCACAACAGAGCGCCTGTCTTAGCCAGAACTGCTCAGAGAAAATTTAACTGCTCTATATGGCATTCAGATTAAAGATAACAAAAGTGATTTTAGCTAGAAAACACAGATGAGCCCTTTTGTTACAAGATGTTAAAAGCTATTAGATATCACCGGCTTAAACAGTTTCTGATTACGTGATAGTATATTGTAATATTGGTGTACCAAGCATACTGGCTGTATGCAAGACCAGTAATATTTAAAAGTAAAATTTGGAAATGTGAGACAAGAAGCATAGCCCTACATGCTGCAATCCTAATACAGTGAACATTGCTGACAGTCCTGTTTGTTTTTGGAAAAGAAACTTCTGTTCTAGATGTTTTCATAACCTGCTGGTAAATTTTGTGACAGTGAGGTTTGTGTTAATGGTTTTATTTGATGTTATCACTACACATCATGTACGTATCATTTTTATGAAATTCATAATTTTCAGGCATTGGACTTGTTTGAGGGAAAGAATGATGTTGATGATACTTACGATAAAACAAACATTCCATGAAAAAAAAAAATTTTGTTGAAAGATGTGAAAGGGAAAGTATAGATTTTTCGGCTAATCTTACAGGACAGGGAGGCCTATCCCTCAATGCCATCTGCTCATGAAGTGACATAAAACAATCCTGTATCACGACTGTCCATTTGTAATAGTAGTGTTAAATACTTGGCAACTTGTGTGGTCGTCATAAGTCCCAGCAGTGTATGATTACATATCTTTTATCAATGACTTCTTTGTCTTCCTAAGATAACCCTTTATTTACCAGATTGCCCACCATTGCCACCCCTAAGTTTTATTGTGTTGCTGGCTATACATCTCTAGTTTCATAACAGTGACACCTATGTTGATTTTGATCGAGTTGCCCCCCCCCTGACATGGTATTCAGAATAAAGCAGCGGGTGCCCAGGCTGATAATTAAAAGGTTAATGTTATTTGTTTGTGTATTATGCTGAAATGCATTTTCATCTTGTTATATACTAGAATTAAGTGTATGCAATAAGGAGAATTAGCTCTGACTTATTGCCGTGATATTAACAAGAATCTAACAAGTTTAGAAATGTATAAAATAAGGTACTTATAGCCCAGAGTAAAAAATGTTCAGCAGCACTAATAGCTATTTCCCAGATGTTCCCAAACAGCAGCATTGGCAGGAGACTTATACCCTCCAAACACAGCGATTAGCTCTTAGCAATACTTGGTCAACAAACATAATGCTGCCATAAAAACATCAGATTAAAAAATTGTGGTTTATGTAAAGATATAAGGAAGTCTTGTCAGTGATGTCACTTATAATCCTGGATGAGTGTTTCTGCCGGCTTTTTTTGTTCTATGATATTTTTATTATGACATAATTAGTGTCACGATCATTATCCATTTCTACTGCTACTCCCCAACAAAATGAAATCAAACATCCTTGATTGGGGTTACACATTATTTAAAATAACATGCTAGATGTTGCATTCATGTACTGAACAACTGTATTTGATAATAAGGTTCAAATGTACTAAAGGAATGGCAGATCTGTCGTTTAAATGGACTTTTTCTGATGTTTTGTTTTGTATGGAATGAAGGAATCTTTCTACACATTTAGAAAGTTCGAGTGTGATAGTTTTGTGGAGTTAATATTGATACTGTGAAATATATTAAGTATGGAATAAATTGCAGTATTCTATGTATTTCTTAATAAACGTGTCTGAGTATTTCTTTGAATTTAGTCTATGGCATGAAACACGTACAGATGGCTTCACTAAATTGCAACTCCTCAGGATCACAGAAAAAGATGCAGTTAAGTGAAGTTACAACTAAATGATACAGTAGTTTTGGGCCAGCTCATGTTATGGGGTGTGTGGGGACTTCTGTCTCTCTTGGCCCTGGAAGCCATCACTAAGCAGCAGACAGATATGCACCGCATCTTAAAGTCATTGATCAGAATAAAGAAAGGTGATGCTCCTTGCACTGAGACTATGTTTTCATAGGCATGTTCTTTGTTAGCAGAGATGGTCCATAATGCTGGACACATCACAAATATACATATTTGAGGTAATCCTCTGAGGTAACTGGAAAATTATTCTTTTCACCAGAGTATACTTTCCGTGCTTTTCCGTTCATCATGTACAGTGGAACACACTTAATACGGTTACGCTTAGCATGTGACAAATACTGAGTACAATGTTTTTTGGCTCCGATTTTTCTTCTCCATGGTTCATCTGCATTTCTGTTACTAAGTACACTTTTGGTCAGTCCCAGGAGGTTGGCACTATCCATGTTCCATTGTACTGTAACCAGTTGAGCATTCTTAATTTGAATTATGAGGTATTAGTGATATCATTCTCTACGAGAGAGATTCACTTCAACGATTTTCATGGCAACAAGTCAGTTATCATTGTGAAGAGGTAGGCTGTCATTGCTGTCTCCCTTCCCAATAACTGATAGGCTACAGGACTTTTTGAGACATCCAGATTACTGGCATATGAGGGCTGAAGCCGTTCAGCCTATAGTACAGTGTCAGCTGGGAGAAAAAATAAAAGTGAGGGGTATGATACATGCTGTACACATGCACTACCTATTAGTATTACTGACATCTTTATTGCATCATGAAGCTGCTGCTGCAAAGTGACTATGGAATCTGATGGGTTAAAATAATCCAGAATCTAATACTGGCGGAGAAGAAGTAACATATCAAGACCACAGAGTGGATTAATTAACACTTTCACTTTACATAAGATCACTTTAGATAGTCATTACTGTATCCATCCTTAACATTCTATTTGCCAGCTCTTACAGATGCTGTTGTCGAGAATTCCCATTTTTCCTTCAGATAAATCGAATCATGTGTGTAATCTTAAAGAATCTGGCTATGAAAGCAGCTATCTGCAAACCCAACAGAAAAGAAACCACTCTTCAAGATGCATATCAAATATCAATATTATGCCAACTGAATAACTCAATGCAGGAGAAAACTGGATACAGCTATTTACAGTATTAAAATTTTGAAATAGGCCCAGTTTAGAACAGACTCTTCAAATTCAGCAACTGTCAAATATGATAGGGGGATGGGCAATACTGGATATTCAACGAATGTCAAAGTTGGTAGCAATGTTTAAGAGCCCACAAAAAAAATTCTCCAAACAGCAATAAGATTCTGACACAAATACAAGCTTTATGCAAGTTTATTTGCTTACTTTGTTACATGTTCCCATCTAAGCAGCTAAAAAGAAAATCACATCATAAATTTCTGGTGTGTATAAAATATAAGAAACAGAGCACATAACATCACATCAGTATCACAATATTTAAAATAGATTGATGTCATTCCTTCTTGTTTTTTTTTCACTAGAAATGAAACCAGGCATTACAGTGAATAAAAACATCCTTAACCATTTACCCCCTACAGTCGCCGCTATCGGTAAATCCCTACAGTCGCTGCGGGTCGCCGTTTTAGATTTGTTTCGTTACGGACGGCATTGCATGTTCTGAATGTCGCCAAACGGAAATAAAACTTGTGGAATAGGAAGCTGCGGAAAACGAACTTCCTTCCAATGTTTGTTTGGAGAAAATCGAGTGAGTGGTTGCTTCTCTGTGATTTTTTTGAAGTTGTCATAGATTTTTTGGCTTTTTTTTGAGGTGATGGAGGATGCTTTATGATGGAAACATGTATGAGACAGTGAATGGGTGCAACCTGTGCCAGATCAGATTTTTTTTAATGATTTTTTTTTTTTAAAAGTCACATTTTTTTTAGAGTTATCTCCCTTCTCTTAGGAATTGGGAATCCGTCTTGGGCAGCTGGCTTAGGGGGTAAATGGTTAACAGGCAAGTACTAATGTGAACACAAGAACCCAATATATCCATGTCACTGAGTTTAAGAGAGTAAAGAATCACCTGCAAACAGAGTTATACATTTCTCTTGTATTATTTCCTAGGCAAAAGACTTGTATTCACTACTCAATCTACCGAATAGTCCAACTCAGACATAAGTTGAATTTAGCATGCCATGTCATTCCTGCCCTGTACTGATAAAGCAACAAAGAGAAATGTACCAACTCTGTCTGGAAAAAAAAAAAAAAAGTTTAAACATGTATGCCTCTCTAATTTTGTTTTTCTTTTTATGCATAATAAATGGAAATAGATAAACTGGACCATTAGCTATACCTCTCGATAAAGACCCAGGACCAAGCTTACACTGCCTACAAGGCTGTAATATGAAGACAACTGTTGGCCTGTTGTTAGGTAACATTCAATATTGTGCTTACATATATTTCATAGGAAATCCCTTGCCTTTTTCTACTATATTTAAGTTAAAGTCAACTTACACAACATCTTCAATTTTCTTTTTTTCTGCACTAATCTGAAAGCATGTGCTCAGAAAACATGGTTTTGCTATAATCTAAAATCTGTTGTAATCCTCTTTTCCTTTCATTTCTACACAAATGGACAACACATCTAATATGCTGTGACTCGACACAAGTGATTTCCAAACAGATAAACTTCTTTGCATAAACGCAGTGAAAGAGTGTACACAGGCAATGTAACAAATGAGTCTAGTGATTAAATTTTCTTGATTCCTTGTCTATGTCCATATCTAACATGTACAGAAAATTTTAAAAAGCTGATCCCTAAACCTCCGGTGTGAGTGAGCCACACTAATGACAGTGAGTACAGAAGGAGCCGCAAGATCAAAACTTCTTGTAGCCAGTCAAAATGAGGCTTATGTTGTTAGACAGAGAACCAAAATATCAGATTCTAAAGATTACTTTGCTGCAGAAATTGATGGTAAAATCATTTCCTTATACAAAAACACTGATTTCATGTAAGACTAGTCAGAAACTGTGGATGAGATTATTTTTTTTTTGTGAGGCATATTTGATTACTGGTATAGTATAAAAGTGTTCTTCTATTGCATATTTTCCATATTTTCTTCCATTGCATGTGGTGCCCGTTTAACACGTCATAAAATTATATCTCAGGGTAGAATAATGCTAGCTAAAAATGTTTTCATGTAATGAGAGTGCACATGTTAAGCTTTGATGTTATATCAATAATATAAGCCAACACGGACTTAAGCCTGATTTTGACTGGCTGCAAATCGGATGTATTTGCACCACTGTATGACAAGCTTCTGAGCAATACTTTCTAATAATGGAGTATGAAATTATCAGAAATGAGAAGAAAGAGTGACTAGTGCATCATAATTACATGTAAATATGCCAAATGAAAACATAAAGAAAGATACCGCAGAGCACAAGTATCGGTAATCATAATTGACCATGAAATTAAAGCAACATAACAATATCATGACAATCACTTGAGCACAAGAGGATGTGACCTGGGCTTGATAACGGATTCAGATCAGTTCAAGGATCACCGTCTGTAATAATACCACAGAATAGGGTCAACAGACTATGTTGGCATAAATAAGCGTCAGCTTGGGAAATCAAGCGAAGAAGTTTTATCTTATCAATACTGCTTTCAATTGTCACCCTCTTGATTTTCACAATCCTGGATTTACTAACGCCAGCTACAAAATCTGATTAAAGATCAAACTTGAAATGATAATAGTTGATGGACATATGTCACAAACATTGTATTTAGATGATACTTTTGCTCCTCTAATTAAGTAACACACAGCTGTAGATTCCCAGCCTGGAATCATGACAGACTAGAGCCCCACTTACTCTCTTGACATATGCCCTGATCTGAAGATGAATATAGGGCAATAGCTAAAGGGATCAGTTACTAACGTCAATGAAAACTTAGGAGTAATAGTATATAAAGTGTTTAGGAGAATGTGAGAGTTAGTAGGTATGTGTAGGTATATATGTATGTGTGTGTATGTGTGTGTGTGTGGGCCCATGTGTGTGTGTGTGTGTGTGTGTATGGATGATGTGTGTGTGCGTGTGTGTGTGTGGTTTGTATGTGCAGTGTGTGTGTACGGATGTGTGTGTGCGTGAGTATGTGTGCGGTGTGTATGTGCGTGTGTTATGTTTGCGTATTATGAGCCAGTATGACATTGTATGTTAGTTTCATAGTCTACCAGAGTTCACTATTGATGTATTGTATGAATATTGTCTTTGTGCACTTGTTCAAGGCAAATTTCCGGAAGGATTAATAAAGTTTATCTTATCTTATCTTATCTTAACAACCACTGATATAAACAGCGAGTGCCAAGATGAATATATGCTTAACAAGTGCATACCATAAAATCCTACTAAGACTGTGGAGAGTCACCTGCTGAAAGTACACTACAAAAATAGAGTGAGGTAAGAAAAGTTGTGAGCCATGAAGTTCTACACCCTTTTTCCAGCATTTAGTTTGATCCGTTGGAGTAAATGCCTCTTTCTCTTGACATATCCACAGACAAAAGAAATGGTGTCAATTTTTATGTGTAAAAGATGCATTTCCTGAAAGACTTGATAAAATGTTCTTAGCTGCTGGACCACAATATATAAAAACATTTTCAAAAACCCCTAAAGATCTTTGATCCCAAATGTTTCTGTATATTTCCTTGGGCCACTATGCTCTAGATTTGGAGATTTCTGTGACTATGAATGTGTGAGGAAGGAAGGGGAAAAAATCTTGTGTAAAGTTTCAGTTCTGTATACAAGGATAAGCAACTGATGAATAAATTAGTTGTGAAAATGACATTACAAAGAGATAAGTAACATAAGTCCCAGCCAGAGCAATCAAACCATGATCTAAATAACACAATATCAACTACAGGATCTAGATTATCATCAAACCACAGCTTTCACCAAAAATTCTTGATTTCCCAAGCACAGGGCATGAAAGTTCTGAACTGTGAATCGAAACCCTCAAGTAAATTGCTTGTAGTTGGAAACGTCAACTGCAGTTAGTCAATGCCTACCGCATGTTTGTGATACAGGCTCTGCAAATAGTAATTTCATAGGAACATCCCAATCTGTCAAGATTGCCTGTGCTTTTTTTTGTAAAGGTAGAGTGCATCAAAGACTGAAATACCCAAGCAAACTGCCTGGAAATGTTACACATGACAATCAGTGATTTTCAAAACTATAATTCTCCAGTTAACTTGGATATGGCCAAAAGAATCAAAGCACCATACTATGCTACGTCATCCATCCCCAGTGGTTATTTGTATGGTTGATCTTCAGTAAATGCTATGACATAGCTAGTGGATGTCTTTTGTTGTTGTCCTCTGTTTAGTGTATGGGGTGTTCCTTTAAAAAAAAAAGGAATCAAATTGGGGTTGGGTGGGAGGACGCCCTTCTGAAATCGGTAATTGTGGTGAAGAGGTGGTGGACAAGTTTCACTTTCCGCTGAACACAGTCGCAGGTCATTCAAAGAACTACTATACCTGGTTATTCACCAAAAGATAGATGCAGGCACATTCAAAGGACAACCTTTTCATATGCATGGCCTATAACAGACACATGTCTGGCCTGTCCTTATCATAAACATCGATATTGTCTGAAAATATTATTTTTTTTCCTAACTAAGGCAACTATTCCAACATTATACAAGTGTCAAATGGCATCCACTTCCTGAACAATCATCCAGTTTTGCTGAATGTCCTGATATATATTTGTAGCATTCTATTTCATGGATTCTGGTGTACATGTACTACGTGCAAAGAAAAGAAGAAATTCACTTCTACAGCACTGACAAAAAAATGGTCATTAGTGACACAAAGCCTATGCACATCTAAGCGCACAAATCTGCATATAATAATTGTAATATCTAATGTTAGTGTGGCACAAAATGGAACACTTATCACACTTTCATACATGGACTTGAAAATTCCTGTCGCTGATCTTGAATTTTCTTACACTCAATCAACCTCAACATCAAGTCTAATACCACTCTGAATTCATTGAGAATTTTTAAAAAATTACAATCAACTCCACTTAACTGCCATATGGATAATTGCACCCTATGTTTACATTTTCAACATCAAAGAAAGTTGTATTTCTATAGAAAAGTAGTCGTTGGATAATTGAAACTCCTTTTAAATGCAATTAAATGGCATTGATTGTAACACAGAGACCATCACCAATCAATATTAAAAATATCCGTCCCATGTCCCGGAGGAAACTATTCATGTCGGCAGAGCCTTCTGAGACTTCTCACACAATTCTCAGCATTACTTATGACTTGCTTCAAAGAAAACAGCTTACTAGTATCTTACTTATGATTAAGCAGGCATCTGGAAACCTAATTACCATGAAAAGTTCTTCGTATGATCATACAATTTTGGAACAGTTGCCCAATGACTCTGAAAAACTTCTCTTTACCTGAGTATTTGATTTAAATCTGGAACAGCTGCCCATTGTAAACACTCCCTCCTTGCGAATGATAATTCCGACAAGACAAGACATTTAAGTGAGATTAAGTGAGATATTTAATTACCTAAAGCAAGCCATTAGCTTAGACACATTCTGTTGTGTCATTTCCCTTTCTTCGGGACATTTGTTGTATCTTATCAAATGAGATGTTTTCATGCCAGAAAAATACATATGACAAATCATGTCGCCCTTGCGTTCAGTTCTTAAATGCTGTTTTGCTTTAGTAATATTTAAAGCAACAATGCATTATTTGCAAATTTTTTTTTTATAATCTTCAATTTCTGCACTTTTCTAAATGCAACAATGATGGGTTAGCATTATACTAATAACTTATGGATCTCTCATGGTATCGAACATATTGATATTAGATTTCTTGATCAGAAGTGACATGAAAACTACAGCAGGTAGGTAACAATTGTATCCATGGGTTAAAATAAGTTCAGCTGCAAATATCAGGTATCAACTGATTAGTAGACACACCTCAAAATGAATACAACATAATATTATGACTTAAGCATTGCATCAAATATCTTTTATTAATGAATTTGGAAACTGCCCATCATACCTATGATATAATTTTTAAAAAGTAACCAGTAGTTGATGTATTACGATAAAGCTCACTGTATATGATCAATGGTCACAAAATGACAAGATAAAATCAAACGACTTGGAAGTAAATTATGTTAGGCAAACACATAACGATTACAACCCTTGATGAAGTATTTCTGCAAATGCCATGATGGATGAGTTGCACAAAATAAAATCATGGAAGTGCATTATAAATTTGCTGATGGATAAACAAATCAATTAAATCTCACTACAAATGACCATCTTTTCTTTGCACATTGAGTTCTGGAATCCTGATTGATACAGCACATAGTTCACGTACTGAAACTGATGTTGTTGTATTTTTTCTTTCTGTTCAAGGCATTTACTTGGTATTTCACAATTGAAACATTTGTGATAATTCTCTAATACCTCCAGAGCTTTCAAGGGGGAGACACTACTTTCCCATAGGTTGAACGAAAGTGCTTTCCATGTGCTGATGCTTTGTGCTGTGCGTGTTTGCAATGTTTCCCATGGCCTGCCTGCTCACGGTGATGATGATAGGATTTGGAATGGTGTCTGTGCTTGTGGCCCTGCCTTCTATCAGATGCTCTTTCAAAAACCCAGTCAGACTGATGTTCGTCATCTCGCTGCTTCTGTCGCTCCTCTGCCTGATCTGTATACCACTTGCCAGATTTCTTTGGCCTCTCCTTATCCTCATTGTGCCGAGTGTGTTTGAATCCCCTCTCACTTCCTTCGGCCCATTTGCGAGTGAAGCTGGCCTTTCGATCATCTGCTCTCTCAAACACCCAGTCTGTCCTATGATCTTCCTTCCGCTGCTCTTCTCGGTCCTTGGCCTTTTCAAACAACCACAGAGTCTGATGTTCATCACCATCATTCCACTGTTTATTTCTTTGCTGTTCTCGATCTTCAGCCATCTCAAACAACCAGTCAGCCCTTTCTTTCTCCCTCCTCAATTCCAGGCGATATCGGGCTCTTTCCAGGTACCAGTCATCCGAATCGTGATCGTTTGCAGTATCATTAACTTCATTTACCTCATCGTCAAGGATGTAATCATTGCCTTCTTCAGCATCATGTTCATGTGATCTTCTCTCATCATGGTATTCTTCCTCCACTTTATCATCATCATCATCATCGTCGTCATCATCGTCATCATCTTCCTCATCATCTCTAAAAGCAGTGTTATCTTTCCCATACACGTGCTCATCATCATCATCATCAACATGCTTCTGATCCGACTTGGCATACTTTTCAGTAAATTCAGAGTTTGGAGCATATGAGTCTTCACACTGCCCATCACAGAAATTATCCTCCAAGTCTATGCTATCACAATGATTGATTGCCAGCTTATCGAGATGACCATTATGCATGGCATCAACAGCAGATGACCACCACCAAGTTTGACAGTCTACCCATCCAATGTCAGTCTTCAACAAGAGTTTGGATTTTCCCCACTGCCGCTGAAATGACTTGAACTGATCACGAACCAGCTCCACATCTTCAGGCCTCCAAGTCAAAAGCTGCTTTGGCTCTACTGTGGGAACAATCAGGAGCTGAGAAAGTGTGTCAGACATTTTCTTCAGGTTCTTCTTGCACTTCTTTTTTCCAGAATTACACTCATAACTGAATTTTCCAAGAGCTTTGCATGGATCATGCATTACCTGGTGTTGCCACTGTTTTCTTGCCTCCTGGACACAACTACTGTGTATATCAGTCCCCTTGGCCATCTCCTCCTCTCCATTTCGAAACAATTTGTGCTGCACTTTCAAGCACATCTTGGTAAACTTGGTAGATACTTTCATCACTTTGGCAGTAAAATGTTCAGCAATGTTGAAAATAAACGGTTTCCTCTCGTGCCAGATGGTTTTTACTTTGTCCCAGGTACTGACTACTTTCCTGCCAAGCTTTCTAACTGTCCTGCCTGTTTTCTTCAAAACTTTTCCAATTTTCCTGGACCAAAAGCCATGCCTACTATTCTCCTCTTCAAAGAAAGGTTCGTCTGCGATCGGAGGAATGTCATGGTCCTTATCTTCATCAGACGCCTTCTTGCTATCATGAGTTGATTCCTGTTCCTTAACTTCCTGTTCAGCCCGATCAGTCCTCGATTGATCTTCTTGTTGCTGAGCATCATCAACAAAATCTCCAAATCTGAGCTGAATATCATTCAACATTTTAGCCAGGTAATCGATGATGACTTCCTTCTCCGGTAAGGAAACAGTCCTCCCTTGTCCCTCAGCATCTTTCTCATTTCTAAAGTGTGCTTTTATCATCTCCTCCGCATCTTCCCAGATTTTCCTGACCGAATCTATCATGTAAACTTCACTAAAGACATCTTCCACTCCTTGCCTAATATCATCCAAAATTCTACTTAGGTGTTCTACTAAAATTTCTTTATCAGGCATAAAATTCCGTTTTATGTGGTCTAGATATAAACTAAGGTATTCACTGAGCACTTCTCTTTTTGGTACTGAGTCCTTTTGGTTTGCTTCATTCTGTTTCTCTTCTTTGGCATGCATGTTGTCAATGAGTTCTTCTGCACTCTGCCAGACTCTGTGAACAGAATCAACTACAGACTGTTTCAGCTCCGCAACCCCTGACATGAGCATTGACAGATTTGCAAAATCATCAAAGACAGAGACATTCCACCGTGTGACATGCTGGGTTAAAGTGGTCAGGTTGGTGGACATGAGCTTCTTTAGGCATTCTAATTCATCCATTCGCTCTTTCTCTTTTTCCCACATCTCACGCTCTCTCTCATCCTCCCACTCTTCATTCTCTCTCTCCTTCTCTCTTTGGCGCCGCTCCATCAGGTAAAGCTGCTGCCAGTGCAGGGCTCGCTCCTGTTCTAGAGTCAAGGACTGCTGAAGCCTCTGAATGTCCATGACGACAGGGGACGCTTGGAATTTCTCTTTCCCTGTAATAAAATAATTTTGACAGAACTGGAGATGTGTCTTTAAGAATTTTCTTGTATGTGTTACACTTACTTTGTGTAATGTGTAATTCATGAAATCAGCAACCAGTTGCTAAATTCACGAATTAAGCAATTGGTTGCTTGTTTCACGAAGTAAACAGCTGGAATAACTTATAGATGAGAATTGTTTACAGGCATTTATATTGTCAGTCTACACTCTATACTTTCTTCCTATAATTTTATGTCTGACTCAAATCTTTGCAGTGTTTATGACGCTCACAATTACACTGCATGTCCAAGGATTCTGTACATACCTTTCAATCCATCTGCATCCTGCTTTGGGCGCTGTGCTGGTGATAAAGTCTTTGTCAGATTCCACATATGCCTGGCAAACAACTCTTCATGTGATGGCTCATACTCAAGAGGACCATCCTCGAGGTCAATTTGTGTACGATTAAAAAGGGGGTGATAAGTCTCTACATAAGGCTGCAGCCGCCTATTGCAAGATGTTCCTAGTCCACCTGGCCACCGTCGGCAATCCCAAAATTTATCAGCAGCATCCCGGAAAACGCGACCAACACTTGTATGCTCATGCAGATATCTTTCTGATTTCCTATCTGTACAAGCATATATCCCCTGCGGAAGATAATTAATGAAACAGCTGCTATTCGACAAAAGAAAATAAAAGATAACACTGCAAATAAACTAGAAGACGAACCCACCATTTATTTTGGTATATACTTTGGCAAGTAAAGGGCATTTATGTTGTTTAAATATTACTTTCTCAGTGACTGCTATTGTCTTTACAAGCAGTTGTGCTGGGACATGACAATGGCATCAGCTCATATGACACCAGCCAGTATAACATGTTCAAACTGTAAAGAGGAACACTCAAATCATTTTTGGTATGACACACCGGTAAGATAAACTTTGGTGGACAATATCCCATCTCAGGCTCAAGAAATACTCTACCATAATTAATTATATTACACATGAGAGACTGAATGCCTGGATTTTCAGAGATTATTAACTGATATGTCAAGACTACATTCTGAACAACACAATACTTACATCCTCTGCAACAGATTTCAGTATTCTCTTATAAGCTTCAGCATCACTCTGCAAGTTAAGGAAACAAGTAATGAATGAAATGCATGAACAAAATTGCATAATACTAACATACATAACCTCTGATTTCCTACAGCACGCTTAATTATAAGAGCAACAGGGCACATGACATGAAACGACACGGCATGAAAACTATCATCCATAGTAAAAGGTAGCAAAGAGCTGACTGTGTTAAATACTGTTATATGTCTCTAGTGCTACATACACCAGGAACTGGCAGCATTATTTTAAGTTTCACTTCCTAATTTGTGGTGGTAGCTGTGAACAGGCCTGACCTAAGCAGTGTGGTATAATAAGTCTTCAAGTTCTTTCCTTCCTCATGTCTACTGGAGATCACTAACAGTATGCACTTAAGGCACTCATTGATGAATACAGCAGATGGGAATGAAAGCAAGTAAATGTTTTGCTGCCAAAGCATTTTTCTTTTCAGATGATGGTTTTGAAATCACTTGGAAAAGACTCATTAACTGCGGGCTATTGAATGAAGGGAGGTAACCATGAATTCACGATTCACTATAACGTTCTTATGTATTGTCTCTTTATTAGGCCATACCGATGCGATGATGTAATAGCCGTTTCAGCATCAATGGAAAATTCAGGGTATCTAAGACACAATTGCAGAGTGGCAGCAAAATGTTAAATATTACTTATCTCAAAATGCAATACATGTGTTATATCGACTACACAAATTCATGGCTTGCTGTTTTGAAGCTAATTCAATCTTGAATGATATCTAAGACTCACACATTCTATCAAATGTTTTTTAAAAATAAATTTTTGTTAAAAAACTATATTTTTCTATTCACCACCAGTAATAAAGTTATTATATGAAATAAACATAAAGGCATCTTGCTGAAAAAAAAAAGGCAAATAAAACAGAAATAGCTTCAAAGTCTCTTACCTTCATCTCTGACAGCTGAGCTTCCAGCTGGTTGACCCTCTTCACTTGGAACTCGTGTGCATTTTGCCACTCTTCTATTTCAAGATCAGTTGCTGGAGGAAGAAACACAATAATGTTAAGATAATATCACAAATATACCAAAGCCATAAAAAAATAATGTATAGTTATAATGAACAGACAAGACAGATACAGATGTGATAGATGGGAGGAGGGATAGTAAAAGGTCCAGCAGTGAAATAGCATAGCAAATGAACTCTTTCTGTGCTTTTCACAGATACCATATTTCATCATCTTTCGACTAATCATCGAAATATCAATGTGTTACCAAACTGACACAAACTATCTTATGGTCTTCTTGAAAAGGTGGTTTCCTCCCTTTAACTGACTATTTCGGTTATATGACGAGTACAACTACTTTATCCCAGCAAATTTGTGCTTTCAAATTTTGGTTTCTAAAGACAGTATTTTTCATTATATTCATGCCTCTCCCTGTAGCTACACTATTAACTAACATCTCTACATTTACTGTTTGTCATTCAGTAATCAATTTCCTTTTAAGTGATGTATAGTATGTTGTATTTCATTCATAAACGAATGTTTGGTGGGGCCAAAATGTAAGTCTAGACATGAGTTACACTGCAATTAAGCCAGCTAAACACAGAAAACATAAAATCATTCTGCTCACCCATGATTATGCCCAGACTGATTCCCATGGTCAGTATGGCAGCAAGGACCACAATAATGTTAAGCACTGTGCTGAGGTGGTTGTTGGGGCGGTGGATATAGTTCCTGGGCACATCTCCTGCTTCTAGAGGCAGATCCCCGATGTCAGCAAACACAGACAGATCACCAATATCATTCTGAGCTGACAGAGATCCAGCCTCACTCTGCTCACTTTCGATGCGGTCATCAACACCTTCGTCCAGCTCTGTGGATGACTCTGTGTCATCATCTCGATCTTCATCCTCCCTGTCCACAAATCCTTGGTTAGGTGAGTCAGCATTACTGGGCTCTAATAGAAACAAAAACATCACTTAAAAACCTTGTTTGTCATCAATTTAAACTAGTACATGATGCTTCAACTGGGTAAAGCTCCAAGGATTTCATCTCTTGTCTTCAGAATCATTTAATATGTCATGTAATATCTAGGTGCAAGTGACTTCACTTAAAATTGCAATTTCGATAATATCAATTTTTCACTTCAACGCAGCATCTTTTACATGACAAAATTCTGTGTGTCTACATAAATGTCACTGGGTATAGGCAACTCCTTCAAATTACAACTTTTTCTATGCTTCCCAGAGTTGCAATTACGCTGAATTGACTGAATTTTCAATTATATATATTTGCAAACTCATGCTTGTTGTTTACGCTCACATACTCTATAGATATGACAATATCTGACACAGGCAATGTGATCTTAACAATCATGATCATTTCAATACCATTTGTTTCCAAATTTACATGACCTTGAATAATAGATTATAATTTATATCATTTCATGACAATCTGTATCCATTTGTTACATGACCATAAACCACATATCAGCATATATTTATTCTAAATTTTTGCTGTGTAGCTGACAGTGTAGATCTAGCTGTTACATACGCAATAACATGAAGCAGATTTCTACAAGTAAGTATTCCTCCTAAAAGTGCACCTTGTCAATTATCGCTCAAAGGAATAACAAACATAATTGTGATAAAATTAATGGTTGGAAATCAACCTTGCGGACTCGCATTACCTTCATTCCTCATGAAGCTGAAACTTGGACCAATGGAGGAGCCAGTACGATACAACTTCAGAGGAATGACAACCCTTTCTTCACCTCTCACATGCTCTTCCACAAATGCGTCAATGTTATCAATGCTGTCTGAATCCAAACGAACGAAATCTGAATCTGAAACATAAATTTGAAAGCAGCTATCAAAAATTATGTTGTGAGTCCAAACACTCATGTTTTGCGAGTCTACAAATGCTCGGTAACACTGGTGGACAGAAAAATCAAAATATATCAGAGTTCTGGACATCTATAAAAATTTTTGCTGTGCCCCTCCATCAATCTCTCAACTCTTTATCATTCATATTCTCTAATGTGTTCATGACTCCACGACTTTCTCCTGACATTCAGATTGTAAATACAACAATAAATTGCAACAGTGGAATATTTATTCCTAAAACAAGAAAAGCACCTTTTAAGTCACTATTCCCTGCCCTTTCTGACAACATCATTGACCACACACTATAGCATCAACAAAGCAACTGAGGACGACAGCACTTTGAGCGGCAGTGGACTGTCAAAAGCATTTTGCTCACAGCTGATGGGATTATTATCATCATCATCAAGTCACTTTTCAGGTAACTGAAAGGGTATGAAGGTAAGAGAAATCAACTTAATCAACCTCCCTCTTAACTACGATTCCAGTGAGTGTAGATTAACTCCTCAACTTTTGTTGGATATGCCAGCCCTTACAGTTTGGCAGGTGGGAAATAATTATAAAGTAATAATCTTAAAAATTTTGATACAGCTGATCTTCCTATTGGCTTGGCATTTCTAGTGAATGTCATACTTTTCATGTGAAACAACTTACCGGTATCACTATCACTTCTACTGCTTGTGCGACTATGTGCAACACCATCTCCTGAAACCTGGATGTCTTCGAAACTCACAGGAGTAGGTGAAAGAGACCTCTGATTCCCATCATCGGTGGCTTGCAACACATTATCCAAGCCACCAACACCACTGTTACTAGAATTGGATGATGCAAGAAAAATAATATATATTCCACTTCAATGAAAAATACTTGCATAATGTGACAATAACGTTTGTGTCTTTTTCAACACTGTGTAAAACACTGAACATGTAATGATCATTCAGGTCAACAAGATGTAAGCTTCAAGCTCATTGTTTATGTCCTTGCCTGGTTTGGTTTCTGTATAAAAATTACATACCAAAGTGCTAAAAGGCGCCTTTTTTTTCTCTTTTGAGTGGTGATCTTAGGACAAATGTCATTATTTTCCTCTGTGATAACACCTGTTGTTTGACACCTCAGATTTCACCCTGTATCGGAGATGTCTACATCCATGATCCTATGTGGGCTTTTCTGGATTTTCTGTCTCAGCATGAAGTTACTTTGTTTTATATCAAACTGTCTTGCTAGTTTCTTGTAAACTTGTTGTCTTCTTATTACAAGTCCGATGAAGTTTGCTTGTCTTTACTTTGTTTCCTTTAAGACCCTGGCAATTGTATTGGTTTGCCCACGAAATTCTCGGGAATTTTTCAGAAAACTATAAACAACAACATACCTCATTAACAGTTCCACACAGCATGCCCCATTTCCTTCTTCATGTGTTTCTTCTCTTTCTGATGTTTCTATGTTAAACTCTCCATCATTATGGTTCTCTATCGAACCATCTTCAGAAAACTGTTCCTTGCTACTGCTGATGTTGCTAGCATCTGTTACTACACCTTCATCCATTTCCGCTTGTGCATGTTCGTCATCATTTCCCTCAGAATTGTGGGCCAGCTCAGCAGTGACATGGACGGTTGTTTCATTGTCATACAGCCTAACATCTTTCACATCTTCCACTGTCTCTGAGTCACTGGAGTGCATGTGAGAGATATCAGTTCTTTGTGAAGAAGTGACAAATGTCTGTGGGAAGCCTGGGAAATCATTTTCCTCAACATGCAAGTCACTGATTGCAGCTGAATTCATGGATTCTCTTGTAGCAACAACAGGGGATGAAATAGTTTTCACCTCACTAACATCTTCCACTCTCCTAGAGGTCGGAGTTTCCTCAGAAGTAAGACAGGCACTTGGTGCATCTTCTGCCACCACTACCACATCTTAAAGGAAAAATAGAATTTATAATCCTGTAACACTCAACCTGAAAATTAAGAAACAAACACACAAAAAAAATGAATGAATTTCAATTCAAGATTAACACTTTGAGTCTCGCAGCCTTGTTGATTCCCTTTAGGTCCAAAGATTTTTCTAATGACATAAACTTGTGGTACACCTATGTCACATTTTTTTATGCTAGAATACCATTAGGTGAAGTAGAACTGGGCACAACATTATAACACAAAGTAATCATCAAAAGTAGCTCCTCATGATCATTTTTAAACAATTTTTTAAAAAAGTAGCATTACCTCTTTCAGAATTTAATCCAATCACTCTACAGTTTCAAATTTTATGAATGAAGTATTATGAGCAACAATATAGAACTGCTGGACATTTTCAATTCACGATACTTTTGTGCTTGTCGTCTGTATTATCTGGTGTATAGTATCAGGGATGCCAATGCCTGACCAAAAAAAATCCTGAAAATTGCTCGAGCGCGCGGCGTATCGACATTTTCGATGGAAACCAACCCAACCTTTGTGCTTTTATTTTTTTTTAACTCTGAATCATTTTCAACAATTACAAGGCATTAAAGTAAACATTAAAACCAAATAAAGGTTAAAGAAAAGCCAATTTTAGAACTGTGTCCACATAACTTAAGGCCTAAATTTCTTCTGCACAGATAAAGTATAGAAATTAATATATCTACACACAGCAAGGAATAACCATATCTGGGGTGAGTGGGAACTGCAAACTGTCACTTAAGATAAAAATCTAATTTTTCCTTTCATAATTTCACTTCTGAATACATCACCGTGAAATTTAAACAAACAAGGTGCACGTTATTTTCCTTTAGCCATCTTTTCACCCATAAGGTATAACTTACATTGTCATCTCTTATTTGGTCTTGGTAAAAAATGCACAAATGAGTAGTGCTTTGACTTGCAGAGTTCAGACTGAGCTGGATTCAATGGTTCGCGCCAAGTTCACAAAAAAAGCTGCTGAAAGCTTGGCTGCATTCGCTTTCTCTTTAATGTCATTGAAACTCGCCGGAATCCTACTGTTAATGTTACGATGTGACCATTCCTTGAAGCGTAGAGCTTAGTGCCTTCTTTCCGGGTGTGCCGTAGTTTATTACTGCACAGTGTGCACCACACGTATCCATCTTCTTTCAGCTTACGGATGTAATCAGATTTATAATAATAAGTATAATTTATAGAAAACAATGGATTCTGAGTAGGACTATCCATTTTACATGATTATCCTTTCTTGATTGATGACCGAGCGCACTGTTTACACTTTCCGCGAGTTCTAGTGCTAAATATAGCACCGGTATCCCTCTGACCTCGTTAGAGGCATGTGCGCGCGCATTCCGGAAGTTTGTAAAATATATAACTTCCGGTTTTCGTGTGATTCGTTCTTCGCGCATTTCATTTTCATGAATGTTATCCGGATAACGCTGGATTTTTTTCTCCGTCACTCAAAACGCCGAAGTATCCGGATTTTCTTTCCCGCCGCTAAAAACGTCGAAAAATCCGGAAATCCGGATTTATCCGGAAAATTGGCATCCCTGTAGTATGTATTACAATATTTAACAAAGCTTCTTAATTTTGACAGCACAACATGCCAAGTGATTTTCAGGTCATGTGTTATTCAATACCACAGATGTACATTATCAATAGAACTACACTTACCTTGCTCTAAACTTCTTCCTCTTTGTAAACGACAAGACACAATGTCATCTCCTTCAACATTCACAACCTCAATGGAGCTGTCACTTGATTCTGAGTCTACATCCTCGGACTGTGGTGCAGACAAAAGGAGTGTTGTAGAGTAAGTAATTTTAATTGGAAGAAAAACACAACAACAAAACAAACAAAAACATGAAGCTTTAAAAACAAAGCTGTAGTATGATGATTCCAGACAGAAAAGAAATTACATCTCCAATCGCAATTAATTACTTTTGTTCATATCTTCCTGTCTGTCACCCAAACTCAATTTATTCTCAAAACTCCAGTTAAAAAAAAAACCACAACAAAACTGAAGCATTCAGTTCCATATACCATACATGTATTGATCCAACATTGCTTTAACAACCAATTCCAAACAAACTTCACACAAAATCCACACTGAGTTAAACTGCCATTTCCAAGTAAGACTTTAATGAGTATCAAATCATGGGGCAACCAGATGTTTTGCCAGGGGTTGCTAACACTCTTAGAGTTCAAACTGGAAATAATGCAGGGTTATATGGATGGAATAACCAATCTATGCTTTTCATCTTTTTAAATTAAACTTCATGATATAATAGTCTGGCCCTTAGATTTCCGACTATCCAGTACTGCACCGTAAGACCTGATAGTTCAGATGCACTATTTATGAGTTTGATTTATATCTGCATTTAATACATGACACTAATTTCAAAGTGGCATTTATTCCATAAAAGGGTCATGAGAGAAATGAAGCTCACTTGGAACGAGCTTGGAAAGATGGCCCAAGACAGGGAAAGATGGAATTCGCTTGTATGTAGCCTATACCCTGCTGGGGGTGAAAGGCACTGATGATGATGATTTATTCCATAAGAGCTGACTTTTTGTCTTAAGTTTTTAAAAAAAAATGCAAATATTACTTTTTTCTTCTCTAATGGTCATTACACTGAAGCACCCCCAGTTTCTTGTTCATGTGAAGCAATATCAAGTCAAGGTGAAATTACCATAATCTCTCCTTGACTGTTCACCAAGGTCCATTCCGATAGAGGTTTAGATCCTCCACTCTCCTGTGGATCTGACATGGCCCCTCAAAAATCCCTCTGAAATATACAAGTTTAATAGATTGTATTCAGTGTTTTTGTTATGCTAAAAAATCTCACAAAATCCTAAAAATCTATGTGTGGAAATAAGTGTACACTCTGTCCCTTTGCCTTAGCCTCAGAATGTAGTCTAAAATCAAGTGTACCCAGAGTTCTCAACAGTGAAGGTTGTCTCTAAAACAACAGACGCGTGCCTTATCATGTGGCAGTTATGGTTAAAAGATATTTAATCTGCATGTCTGTAAAACAGATGCCTGGTTATAGGCAGAGAAAGTTATTCTCAGTATGTTAGTGGTCAGTGCCTGTAAAGGGCAGCTGCATTGTATGCTCCATTAGAAATTGAGAATTTCTTGATTGATCTAAAAGCTGTGTGAATGGATCTTGGTATGGATACAAGACTTATAAACCTCACTATTATTATGTCATTCTCTTGTCCTCTCAGCCTTGCAGCTCTGCCACCTTATGGAAAAGGACTGAATACACCAAATTTGGCCTGAATTATTTGGGAAACTTTGCATTGAGCTTCATGTCTTCTTTCTTTCCAAATGAGTAATTCTCTTATAGCTGGCCCTTCTTGTGGCACCCCAAATGTGAGACAGTTGGGATGGTCCCATAAAATCCTAGACTGTTGCCAGGCCTCCACTTCTCACAGGATCTTATTTATGAATAAAAGGAAAGGCATAAGTACATGGGCAAGTGGCGCTTCCACAAAGTGTTACGCTTAACAATATACAATTTACTCCATCTGAAGTGAGGTTAATATTCAAATCCCAAGTAGTTCACTGAAAGCAAAAATCCCAGTTTCATTCATCTTGAACCATGTCTTACTGCCAGTCAACAAAAAAAAAGGTGTAAGTTGCATTTTAATTACATCAAATTGTAACATAAACGCTTAATGCACAGTATGCAAATCTACTTTATTATGTGAAAATACATTGTGAATGCACAGTATGCAAATCTACTTTATTATGTGAAAATACATTGTGACCTAGTATTATTTTGGCCTGATATACATGTATACAGATCTATCTAAGTCCTCCCAGCCCTCTTTTGTGATGACAAAACTTCAAAGCAACTTGCAATGAAGTACAATATTCTATAAAAGCAGAAGTATCTAATCTATTTCATAAAAGTTCAGACGATTCACCTAAAGGCAAATCTGTGTACAGAATATTTTGAAGTTTTGATTTCTGCAACTAGATTTAACAAGACTTTGACAGCATATATAGCTGCAATCAGCCTCAGTTCCTGGTCTCACGTCATTTACTTTTAGGCCTAATTTCAACCAGTCACAATTAGACACCTACTGCCAGGGACATCTCTACAGCACTGCACACACAACAAATGCATTCAAAACGAAGACACATCATCTAGTGTTAGTACAGTCGACTCTACTTAACCACCTTTTCCGCTTAATCGCCTCGTTTCATGGGGAACCAAATTTTTTCTCTATAAAAGTCACTGGATAATCGCCTCTCACTCCGGATAATCGACCACTCTTCAGCGCCCGTGAATTCAAAGATCAGCGGTTGAAGGATTACAGTATACAAAAAAATATAAGCATTTCCTCCCCACCTCTTCCTCCCCTTGTCCCCCTTCGTCCCGCGCTACGCATCACTGCCGTTGCCTGTCCGATAATGCTAATGCGCCGAAAACCATATAGTCTCCTCTCCCCACGCCTTCTGACTCAGCGAGGCGGAGAATGTAAACATCGTATTGGGGGATTTCGGCTAGATCAGAGAACATGTCATGTGGATGAACCGTGCCATCCTACTCCTTATTGTCTGTTGGGCTACTGCGAGGTGGCCAATGAGAAAAACCGCGGAGATCAAACATTTTATGTGGTACAATACCATCAAACTCGAGTCTGTCCTGAGTCTGGTGACAAGAAGGCGTCAATGCACGACATCAAAGACATTTAACCCCATTACCAAAAATATGGTCAACTTCGCTTAATCGCTTCTCTGCTTAATCGCCCACTTTTTTCATGATCCCGAGGAAGAGCGATTAAGCGGAGTCGACTGTACTTACTGTTTACATGTAGTCATATTTGGGAATAAATAGGATCAATATACTTTTTTTATAGTGGCCAATCTATGATAAAATGAACTGAGTGGCCCTGTTTAGAGTTAATTCACTTCTACAACATTTGTCAGCATGGATTTTAAAGATATTTAACTCCATATAACTGTATAGAGTGAGCTATACAGAAATTTAATTCATTTGCAGGCAAAGGCAGTGGTGATGAAGTGATGGACCAGACCTCTAGCCTGGACATAGCGGACCTCTGACAAATGGCCTAATGCAAAAAACAACAGTGTCATGATTAGATTAAATGTACATGCAGTGGGTTGTTCATGCGTTGGTCCACTAAGTCTAGACTATATCTAATTCAGATCTGTTGCTTACACAGCATTACAGCATCAAAATTCATATTCATTTTGATGATTTTGACAATGACAGTTTCTGTAATATTAGACATCTAGATTAAATCTAACTTCAAATTCTGCAAACTATATGCTCAAACCATGGGTCAAACATAGCAAATGTGACAGCAAGTATATATGGAATAGATAAGTGCTCCCATACGACAAAATAATATGCATTCTTCCTGAGTCCGAGTTAGAAATAAAAGGGTCTAGCCAAGCCCAAGGCCACATTCATCGATCGCATTGCAACAATGACTATCCTGGACTATCCAGGTATTCACCAAACTACCTCTCAAATAAAGTGATGCACATCCCTTCGGTGCACTCAAGAATGATACTGCCGGTGTTTCTTTAGCTACATATCAAGAAGAAACAGTAACCAAGCATTTTTCTACACGTCAGGGCTTACCAAGGAGTAAAAAATACGACTGACCCGAACTTCCTGCCAAAAATCTTTCGCCAAAACAACAACATGACCTAATAACCTCAAGGAATGACAGCTTCTTAGCATGTTTCGTATTTCTTGAAATTCCCCTCTAATCAATAATTCGACTAGGTCATGAAAAATATTATTGCATAATGTCAACTGGAAATGAAACCACAATACTTGGTCATATTATACGAAATTGTCAAACATTACGTGTATTTTTATTTGACAGCCAACTTTGCGGTAATATTCCTTGACTGACTATTGCTCAGCATAATATTATGTTTGAGAGTGCCATAAAACTGTCCGTTCGACGCTTAAATATAGGCTTTCCTGCATATAAACATAATTCTTGGAATGGATGGGGATTGTCATCATATCTTTGATATCAGCGAGAGAGAGAGAGAGAGAGAGAGAGAGAGAGAGAGAGAGAGAGAGGAGGGAGGAAGGGAGGGAAGAAGGGTAGGAGATAAAGAGAGAGAGAGAGAGAGAGAGAGAGAGAGAGAGAGAGAGAGGGATGGAGAGAGAGAGAGAAAGAGTTGACAGACACCATTAACTGCTTTCATAGCTTATTGACAATCATGCTTATGTACATATATTACCATTGTAACTTGAATTTTAGGCTTGTATTATCTAACTTTCCACGCTAAAGGACAAAATCCATTCATAAACAATGAAATTCAGAGTACACTACTCAATTTAAAGTAGATGTAAACAAATCAGGTGCACCTACCAAATGTTATAAGAGTAAAATGAATGTCAAAGAGATATTGTGTGCTATGATTTTAACAATTGAATGTATCGAGACTCTATAACAGAGTTTTAGGCTTGCAATTTGTTACTTATTATCTGCAGCTGAAGACAACATGACTGCACTCCAGACAACCCCAGATATGCTCCGGCCCCTCGTTTGAAACCAAGCGAAGACTAAGAGTCGTTTTACTGTCTCTTTGTCATCTGTTGTTATAGCCTTCCTGCTCTCAACTTTTGCCTTCTCCTTTTGAAAGTTTATGAAGAACAGCAGCATATTATATTAAATTGTGTGCACATGATTGAAACATGATGACATTTTCAAAATGTGACAGATTTTACAGCTGCACAGCTAATCATAACGTAATACATCCCTTTTTCATGCATTTTCCTTCAGAGATAATTACAATATTTAGTAGTTGTGTCTCCATTTTCGCTTGGCCATTATATTTCTATGGCGTTGTTCATATCGATAGACATCGGTAATTTACGGGAACTTAATGCCCAGCAACGCTGATGCTATGTAAGTGAGAAGGCGGAAGTTCGAATAGATTTATTGGCTTGCCGATGTAGCCCAAGTCTTTTAAAGAGCACATGATCGAAATGAGTGGAAAGCTTGGCGTCGCCAGGGCGTATAATCGCCCAAGAACTCTCAGCCCAATATCAGCAGATCAAAAACCATTCCCAGAAAACAGTAGCGCGAGACAAAGCAAGTTGGAGAGGGAGTGCAAAGTATGTTTCTGTTGAGACAATAATCAATATAATTATATTATTTGTGAGCACTAAGTAATGGCCTTAGGTTATTACTGATAGCAAAATTCATTGAGATTACATCAATTTAAGTGCATGCTGAAGTAATTTCCAAGCCTCCATGTAAACGAAACATTTAGAAAAGAAAACCTTTAAGGATTTGTATTGCTCAGTGTTTTCTCCAGATCAATCGTTATTCCCCAGCCTTGAAACATTTTAAACTCAGCTTAAAGTATATTTATTTATAAGTACCTTTCAATTGATAGTTTCAATAATTCTAGTGGTTGTCAAACTGTGATTTAATTCATGTTAGTTTAATTGAAGATTGTGTGTGGCTGTAGTGTCTGTATGTATGTTTCATTGTTTGTGCAGCTCTTTGAGCTGGTGTTTGCGCTTAAGGCCTGGGAGAAAATCTCTTCATATCAGAGTGCTTCCCCCTGACCTTGAGACTTCTGCTCTTTGCACACATATAAGTGCTGTGTGTGTATGCATGAGTACAAATGGTGCCTGTCATTGTGTGTATATGTCCAAAAATACCCCTCCCCGTTTTCCTGCACTTCAGAGTTTGCATTTAATCATTTGTCATGGAATTGAAAGCCATATGACACATGTGTGCAAATGGTATCAATATTGCCTTGGTGTAATACCAGTCATTTACTAATTGTACTGACTGATGAGAATGAATAACAAGAAGATTGTTTAATAGTCATGTTTGCAGTGTTAAGGAGTGTACTAATTGGACATTTCATTTATGATTGGTTAATGGAAGTGTGTAATTTTAGGTCACTGTTAATGAGATAGAGAGGGAGAGAGAAAGAAAGAAAAACAGAGTGAAAGATAAAAAAGGGAGAAGAAAGAAGGGGATGGAATAAGTGGAAAGGAGTGAAAGTGGTAAGGAGAGACAGAGGGTGGAAAAGAGGACAAGGATTATTTCATTATAGTATGTCAAAATAGTTCTCTTTTGGATGTAATAGCAATGAATAGTATAAATTTTACCATCTTCTTCCATGAACACAGAAACGAGAAAAAAATAAGAGAAAAAAAAATTGAAATCCTTTCATATTTTGCAAATTTATCCAAAGTTGATGACAAAGTGAGAATGATTCCACCACCACCACCCCCCTAACTTATATGAATCTCACTTTTGACCTAGATGGTGAAATTTTACATTTGTTCATTTTCTTTCTCAGGACTTGAGGATGGAAAATGCAAAACTCAAAGCTGAGGTTGATGATATGAGGTTAGTGTCATTAAGTTATAAGGTCCTTACAGATAAACACCACAATTATTTGAAATGGTGTAGTTTGTTTAGGAGATGGTTATAGGAAGTGGTATTTGCACAACATGGAAGGAGAAAAAAGAAGGAATTTCTGAATAGTTCATCGACTCTAGGGGACATCATCCCAAAAACAAGCAAGAAGGGAACGAAATAAAGTAAGAAAGAAAGGAGAGTATTTTGCAAATTAGAGAACAAAGGCACATGGTGAAATCAGATGCTACACTTGTATAATTGTTTTGCATGTATATAGCTCTTCTGGCCCATAATTGCTGGTAAGATATTTTGACTTCATTGCAAAAGCATGCAAACAAATCTTATTGTGATTATGATGACAGCAAATCACTTCAACAGAATTACCCTTAAGCAACTGATCAGTGAAAGTTCTCATGAAAAGTTTGATGAAAGACGCATCAACCTCATCAAACTTCAGGTGATTCAGCTGGAGAGACAGGTATGTTGTCTCATCAGTATGATGTACTTAATGTTTGGAATATTCGGGAAGTAGGTTAGCCTATACAAGTATTACACATTGACCTAAGCGGCTGGTTATAGATTTGTAGTTGTAGACTGAAGTGTGATGCTCTGCATTATTTATTACTCTTCATATAATTTGGTATGAGTGTCTTATTAGGATCAGCCCAAAGGATGATCTGTGTCACAAAGCCGCTACCCTCTTGTAAGAAGAGGGCCAGGCCTCTCAGACCACCCTATCCTAGAGCTTCCAGCGTGAACTGAGGAACAAAATACATGAGTTTGAGAGGTTATGGTTACCCATGGATAGAGTAGATTCCAGTACGATCCCAATCCAAACAAGATGAATGTAATAAGTGCATTTACTGGATCCTGAGTTCACGAAGGTCGACAATTATGATATTTTAAGACAGCACGACGAATATATGAGGAAGGAAGTTAAGACCTGGATTCAATTCTGAAAAGTATAATGTATAATAAATGCACAGGGATGAAACAAACATATGTTCACATAGATAACTCTAATCATAGACATATAACATAACTCGCACCTAGTAGTAGTAGTAGCAGTTTTGGTGCCCCTATGGTCTGAAGGGTGTTCCGCTAGGAAAGCGGCTCTATGGGTCGATAAGGTGGCACTGGCTAGATCGCTCTTCTGCTTCATCAATGTGATGTATGCTTTCCCTGAGGGTGATGCTGTTCAGGCTTGCTGGCGCTTAGGCCGAGGCAATATTCCGGTGAACTGGATAATTACTTTAGTGTTCACAACAAGAGTATCGAGATACTGTTATAATAAAGGTAATAAGTCATATCCAATTACTGTAGTAAGTCCTGGATCAATAACACATGGTCCTGAACATGGCGAGATGATACAGGGTACAGAAAACATTAATATAGCACGTTGGAAGTGAGTCATATCAGTGTAACGATCGAGAGTGAGTCACATCAATAAAATAATATCCACTGGAAGTGATTCACATCACTATAACAACTGACGGTGAATCCTGTTTCAGAAATACAAGAGGATTAAGATCCTATCAACTTTAAAATAAGCTTCTACCAGCCCTACAGATTTAAAGTTGTATAAAGTACATATTAATATTATACTTTGTTTTAAAATGCCGAGGCTCAACTAACACAATCACATTATTATCAGTACGCATTTATCACAAGAAACAGAATCTTTAACTTCGATTTAGTAATGCTATTTAGTAATGAATTCACTTATTAGTTGCACATAGTTACATAGCAATTTTCAATTAATACTGAATTTCCTTCGATCTATCACTTGTACATCTTTTACTACACTTTCTAGATACTTGTTCTACCTGCGATTGGGCGACTACTGTCCCAAGGGTTATGACTAACTCTATCCCAATTGGTCTGCAGGACTGCAGGCTCTCACTAAATTAGCACCTTAAATACGGAGTGAGTAACACTCCTTAACATGCCTTTGTTTACTTAGTGTTCTAATAATAAATTTCAAGTTCAGTATACAGTCTGAGTATTGTGCTAAGCTCAGTAGACTAAACAACAGTTATTAACTCCGTCCATGACAATCTGCTTTAAGATGCTTCCCTGTTTTGAATTGTGTTGTTGGTGGAGATGAATTTGATAATCATATGGCAGATCCTATGTAATAAAGCAGCTTAATGCACATACAGAATCATTGCATTATTTTGAATTGTTTCATTATATTTGATTGCATTCCTTACTTTGGTGTGTTTATGAATAAATTTAGATGTGTAATCAGAATGGGCACAATTTCTTTTTTAGATTGCCTTGCTGAATGAAGCCCTTGGTTCCCGCCAGACTGCAATTCTAGAGGTGGAAAATGCAATGGCATGGTTAGCAGACAAATTCAGGTATCAGCATGAAATCTGTTTACATTGTTTTATGGATTGGTATCAGTTGAAGGCTGAGTTTCCACATGTATGTCATATTTTGTAATACAGATATGTTGTTGATGCTGTTATTGTTGAAAGATATTTTCCATTTATTCTTTGGACATGTTTTAAAATTAAATTGAAACTGAGAGATGGCCTAGCACAGCCAGATATTTGTTTTGTGTCATCTTATTCTCCAAATTCCATGCATTCAACATCATCCCAACATTTATTGACTAATATTCCCTGCGTTGTGTTCTTCTTGATGCCATGACACAGTAGATTTTTATATCTGACTCAATTTATTGTGCTTTATACAAAGGAAGAAAAACTAGTGCGAAACAACAAGAAGACATTTAAAATCGATTCAACACTGTTCTGAGGCAGTATACTATCACTACTATCAGTGGACTTAACATTTTTTGTGTGGAACTTTTCTTCATCAAAATCTACTGTTAGATATAAGTGATGCCATTTTCTTGGTTTGGCTGGTTTATCTTTTACTTTTTTTGTTTACTTGTTCTTTCAGATCTTATATAGCAGCTGAAGTAAAGGGTCCCATGGTACCTATAGCTCGCAGTGACTTAACGTCAATGGTGGAGCTCTCAGAATCTGCTCGCATCAAGCTGTTTAAGGCTTTAGAGGTTGGGAATTCTCTGTGACTCAAAATATTGTCACATTATTTACACTGTTCTACTCATAATTTTGAAAAGCAGCTGTGTATAATCAAAAGTTGTGTCTCAGAGTATTGTTGCATAATTTGTATGTTCTACCCATTATCTTGAAAACCAACTTTGTGTAATCAAAAATTCTCCATGTTAATGCACTGTCACATTTCATGGGTTATAAATATGCCTTTGACTGTTGAAACAAGCTTCAGTATCTAGATGATATTACTATTGAACAACACTTGTTTCATTTTCACAGATTAAGAATAATAGTGAATAATAATAATAATAATGTGGTTTGTAAGTCTCATATCCAGAATAATGCCCATTCATGCAACTTTATACTGTGATTATCCTAGAAAAGATCAAATCCCTAAAGTGCATTCTATGCCACTGCTGTTGTGGGCCCTGATCACTAACATTCATTCAGTATCTTCCACTGCATATATCCAGTATGACATGTTAAGCACAGCCACACCATCTTTGCTGCAAAGCCTGTAGAGTTGTGAGCTTGTGTTTATTTTCTATCTTTCAGAACTCTGGAAAAGACACTGTAGGAAAAGATCTGCTTTTCTTGAATCCATTTCTAGGGGGAAAACATAGACAGGGTGAATCGTTGTCTCTGCTGGACATTTCTCTACAGAGGATGGATTACATCAACCTTAGACATGTTGTAAGTTTACTGTGTGCACTATCTCAAAGTATGATTTTAAAAAACCTTGGACTTTCTCCCAGGAAAGAAATTGATAGCATTTCTGGCTCTTTGAATAATAGCGTCAATCCTGTGTTTTAGGTGTGCAGTTCCACTATAGAAATCAATATACAGTGGAACTCTGTAGTGTTAGCATAACCAGTGATTTACACAATCCAGTCTTATCACACTAGGGTTTAAAAGTCCCATAAGCTTTGTCTCTCTTTGGATAACAAAACTTCTTAATCACAACCATCAAGAGTTTGGTCCGACTGATGTCTTTGTTGTCATAGCTCCACTGTACTATTACAATAAGTGAGGCAATTTTGCTCTGGTGTCTTTGCAAGTTTAAACTTCCTACTGCAAATCAAAGTGATATGGTAATTGTTTTTTCCTAACAAAATCATGAATTTGTTTGTAAAATAGGAATATTCTTCTTCATTGTATTATTTATATCAATTTTTCTATCATGACAGTCTCAGCTGGAATCAAAACTGTGTCTTCTGTATAAAGATTTGATTCATGTCCAAGAACTGTTTCATGATGAGAAACGCGTGTCAGTGTCTGCTACTCACATGTGCCTTGCTGAGAGAGAGAGGATACAATGTGTTCTCTTGAAATCTTGTGCCATGATCAAAGATGCAGCTGATGATCTTCTTGCTTTATCTCTGCTTTGTCCAAGTGCACCATGGGTAAGTAAACCATTCACATGGTAATGAGAAATCTATAGAATGTGCATAATTTATGTGATTATGTGTATAAGTAACCTCTCTGATGATGTAGCAACTAAACAATGATGTCAAAGACAGTACTTGGACCTTTACTTTCCTTAAAAGTAAGGAAGTAAATGGGGAATCCAATCAGTGTTTCTGTTTGATGGACTGATCCCAGTGGAGGTTCAAACTGAAGCACTCAATGCGAGGTTCTGCTGAGCAGTAAGTGCTTTGCTCATCACAGAGTCTGGGATCAGTCCACCAAACAAAAACACTGAGTTGATTCCCTTTCTCACTTAGTAATAGAATTATTGAACAAACACTACTTACTATTAGAGATCTAGATTTTTGTCAGCTGTGCTGCAGATGAATACTACAGTGCTCACTGACTATTAGTGTCAACAATGATGTACATATTTAATCCAGTTAGCTCTTTTCTGCACCACTCTTGAACATAATATTTGGACACTCCCGGTGATTATCGAGGGGTGCCTGCGCAAAGACCGTATCGTTATATGAAATATACAAGGGAGATAAGGCCTTTGGGCAGGCACCCCTCGTTATATTCTTTACTGTGGTGGGTAGTTACAAACTATTGCCTGTGGTTCATGTGGATAATCTCCCTTGACAAACTGAATGTAGCACATTTTGGTGATGTAATTTTCTAGACATGAACGGAGTGATGAATTTCTTGTATGTGTCTCATGTGTGGTTAAGCCAGGCATCTCACACTAAAAACAGCTTGTAGAAATAAAAATCTATTTTTCCTTTCATTCTTTCACTTGCAAATAAAATAATGTTAGGACTTCAAGTTTCTTATTTAATTGTTCGTGACTTTTGTGTTACTCTGACAGCCAGCACTGAAGCGCCCTCTCACCAAAGAAGTGCCCATAGAGCGGGTGACAGCAGCTCTGCCAACATTATCTCGTGGCAAGAGAGAGGATGTGACTCACATCATAGAATGTGCCCTCAATGTTTGTAATCATCGTCAAACATTACTAGAGAAGGAAAAAGCTGTGTTGAAGGAGGAGCTAGCTTTCCACAGATCTGTCTATGATCTTCAGTTGCAATATACTCAAGCCTTGTTGGAAGCCGTCAAGTGCGTGGTTTGGACCTTGTTCTTTTGTGTTAGTTAAAAATGAAAGTGTCATAGTGCTGTCTTCATCTCTTTAGGTCATGTTAAGTAGATTCAGAGTACAAACTGCCTCTGTCTTTGTGACTGAAATGGTTCTGCTAAGGTCTCGTATGTATGAGTATAGTGACAACCATTTTTTACAGTTTGAATTGTTGACTGAAATCTACTGTTTCTTAGTTATTCCATCTCCTACATTCAGATTCTGAATTCTGGTGGAATTGATATTGTAGTTAGTGATTTTATGAAAGGCTGCCAGTAATTCAATAATCTCATTTATTTAAATTAGAGACTGCAATTTACAAGTCTTTACTGAATTCCATTTCAGGAGAGGTTATGGAGAATTTGAAGAGTCAGCCCAGCAAATCATTTGTGAACCTATCAGAAGTAAGTTGTTCTGAGAGCCATTTCACAGGGCCATATCCTTACAACAATGGTCTGCTAATATTGTTTTTCCTGTTTTGGGTTGGGTAATATTCATTGAATGTCTAGGCTCTAATGGGTACATGCACAATCTATTTTTAAGAGCCCTATATGATTGGAGAAATGGAAGAGAGCATTATTTGCATGATCTGAGTTATTATCTGTGCTTTGAGTAATCACTGTTTGCAAAAGAACAACATAAGAATGTAGCTGAACTAGTGAGGGATGAAAAACAAGAACAATAATTTTTATGTGAATTTTATAATCACAGGAATGCTGGATGCTTACAAGAGATTGAAGACCTCAGCCTCAGAGGATGCCTTGAGGGAATTTTTGATCATCATGAAGGAAAATGAGAATCAGGTATGCAGTCTTGGATATAAGAATGGACTGGTACATATTTACATATCCTTATCTGAACATGTGTCACAAGGCAATCAGTGTGGCCTTTTCAGTTCTGATCTTTATTAATTTCAAACCTTCCATCTTCAAATATTTATGCCTAAAATTTCTGGACAGACGTTGGATTCATTTTTTTTTTTCCCCGATATATGTGTTATCAATGAAAATAATTGCATCTCATTTACTGTTGACTAGCTGACTAAATTGTATGAACTAGTAAGCACAAAGGGGCTGCACTGTAGACTATATAGAAGTTTTATTTCTTCTGATCTTAATTCTTTTGAGTAGAAATGTAGTCCTTGCTTGGGTTACACTTAATTTTTTTTCTTGATGTCTTTTTTCAGCTTACATCAATAGTGGATACACTCAGCAAGTTGAAGTTTGAGACAGATGAAAGTGGTAAGACCTTCAGCTTTGTACCTTGCATAATGATTTTCGGAGATGGCTGTAGAGTTGGAGTCTTAAATTCCTAAGGATATGTCTGACAGTCTCATGTTTGTGGCAGATACAAATGTTATGATGCAAGACTATCGATGCCTTGTGCAATTAAGTGTGATGACAAGACACAATGAGGAAATGCGTGGGGTTTTGTAGCTAGGGTATGAATAGTTGATAGTGAATATTTCTTAGCTATCAGTGTAAGCCAAATGGGGCCAACTTTTCCTTGAGGACATTGAATGCAGCCAAGAACAACACTCACTTAAATCTTTGCTAATAGAATGGAAACCCTTCATACCATTCCTCAGATCCAGCCCGATACTTACATGCCAGGAAATGAAAAAAAAAGTGTGAACCTTTTCTTAGTGGCAACATCATTTTATCATGTGAACCTGTCTCATGTTTTTCTCAGATACAAATACTTTCTTTTCTCACTTCTTTTAAAACTGGAAATGCAAATATGTTCATTTTTCCTCAAAACCTAGCAGAAAGTATGAAATACAACCAAACTCCGCTTAATTGCAACTTCTTGGGAGTGTGAAAACAAATGCAATTTAAAGGAGTTGTGATTATCCAGTGGCCTTTGTATAGAAGTAAAGCATTATATTATATGAAAAATGTGACCAAGCAGAAATTGCGATTATGTGGATTATGAATAAGTAGAGTTGACTGTACCTCAGTATGTTAGCGAATCAGTGTGTATCTTGCTGTTAATGTAAAATCTCTTTCAACAGGCTCTGTCGCTTTCTCCAAGTTTGGACAGGAATTCATGCAGAAGGTGAACAGTCTTGTAAGTGACTGTCAGAAGAAAAGAGATGTTGCACTGAAGCAGAAAAAACAGGTCAGGGAAGAACAGGCTCGTCGAGATCTGGAACTGCAACATTTGATTGAGGAACTGGAAGCCAAATATGAGAGAATATGGACACCAAAATCAAACCTGGCAACTGGAATTCTGGACACAAAAGTTTTAGGGGATAACCCAGATTCACCAGCAGTAACTGACAGAAAAGATGGAAATATTCCAAGTGAAAGTTCTGTTACAGAAACTAGTCTGACACTGGAAATAAATAGTTCAAGGTCTAAAAGATGCAAGGATGATCCCACAGTGCTTCGGAGTTTCCTGGATGATGATGATGAAGACAGCAGAGTGGGAGCTGATAGGGACAGTGGGATTGATGATAAAAAATGCAAGGCAAAAGTGAAAAAAGAGTGGGTTAGTGATTTTGCCACACATTCAGAAGAAATCAGTGAAGTGTATTCCAAATCGAAAGATAAGGCTGACACATCAAGGAGGTGGAAACCAGACAAGGAGTGGGTGAGTGATTTTTCAGGCTTGGGAGATAGGAGTGACAGTCGTTCACACTCGGCCACAGGTAGAATACGCAACAGTGACCCCAGCAGTGTTAATGATTATGACAGAGGGTCAGAGTTTGCTGCCGGTGATGAAACTGATGAAAAACCACCTATTGCTAAGAAAAAGACATCCAAAGGGAAAAAACCACCACTATCCTATGAGCCAAGGCTATATGTGGCAAACAGAACACTAAAACTTCGACGCTCTGGAAGTCAGTCTAATATAGACACTACTGAAACTTCTGACAGCAGCAATGCAAGACACTGACTTGAGAGTGGAGTGAGCCAGGTTCTGATAAGCAGTCAAAACCATCTTTCCGTCAATTTATCCATGACCAGAAGGCAATGAGGACAGGGGATCAGTGGAAGCCTGTCCAGACTCATTCTTTGGGGACATTTTGTAACAGCCATATGAATGAGGATTGGCCCAGGTCCTCACAAGCAGGGAGTCATTTCCTGATAGATATTAGATGCCAGCTCATATGTTTAGTTAATGGAAAGGGGTTGGGTGGAGTGGGGATAGGGGGTAGACCAGTAAGTTGTGTTCTGGCAGTTCAGAAAGTATTTTTGATATTATTGTTGCACAGGTAATCTCATAAACATTTTTGCAGACCTGCCAGAGATACTCAGTGTAGATGATTGAATTGTGTTCTGATAAGAAAGATTTCCACCAACTTCACTTTTGTTGTTGTTACATACTGTCACTCTAATGGCGCCTTGTGCAATTGGGGATTTGGCAGGACATCATACCAGGACCACTCTCCATTATGAAAATATTTTCAAGAAGATTTGACCTCTTCTGTACCACAGTCATGTTTATAATACCTCACTCATTACTGTACCAGTGTTGCAAATATGCCACTAAGCTGTATCACAAATTTACATCATGAGACAAACCATCAGACTGTAAGGGTTATTAACTTGACAAGGCTGTGGCACACAAAGTGTTAATTGAATGCTGTAGTGGGGACCTTTAAAAATTGCCAGGTTTGGGCATGTTCATTCAAAAGTCAGTTCAGATGAAGTTCAGTTTACTAAGGGGAAAAAGCCCTAAGATCAAATTTAGCTTAGTTCCATAATGTTGAGTAGATTTTAAATCAAATCAATTCCTCTTGATTTTTGTAATGAGGTATTTTCAGACGGGTCAGTTACACCACGTGATCCAGGGATTGCTAGGCTATTTTGATAAATGATGAGTAATCATGCATGAGCAGAGCATGTAAACAAACCAACGTGTGAGCAAGATTTCCTAGGTCACTAATTGGCATTTGGTTCTTGTTTTCAAGGTAGATGTGAACTGAACTGAAATTTAGGTAGAAACATACAGTTCAGATCAAGCACCCAAAATAGCTACAGTTCAGATAAAGATCAGTTAGCCCATAGTGGCTATTAAGCTCAGATTAAGGTCATGTGAATTGAACTTACAATTCATGAACTGCATTCACATGATCTCAACTCTGCCCACTCCTGACAGTGACAATGGTGCTGAATTCTTTGTCCTGGCAAGTTATGTACTCTAACACACTTCTTACTGTCCTCTGACAGTTTGTAAGTCTCCAAATGATAGCTGGAGTAGATCAAACTTATAAAAGCTGCAAGATATCTGATATATAAATTTTAAATATGAAAATGTGTGGCTAGATTTGTTGTTCCTATATATATAGAAATTTTCTCAGGGGTCTCAGATTTAGCAAGAAATTGGTGAGGAGGGATCAGTGAAACATGTATCATTGGCCTCAAAGGATTTGGAGAGACCCATTTGCAGCAATGGTCTTAATAGTGAAGAAGAGCTTTGTGCACACAATCAATGGCAAGTCAATCCAAGGCGACGTCATGTGGGCAATATTAAAACTAGTGCGCCATCTCCCGAGCCCATTCAGCTCTCAGCTCTCTGTGTGTACTTATCCCACCCCTAGTTGTCTAGTTCCCCTTGCCCTTTGCATCTTCCCCTCTACGTTATCCATTGAATCTTTACCTCGCTTTTGATAATTATTCGTGATTTTTGAGCTGGCGTTCAGCTGTTATAAACTCACGCTACAGACCTCTCAATGGGCCTAAGCGTTATTTCCTTAGAGATGGACTTCAGGCGGTCAAGCCGCAGTCATAGATATCAGGTGTCATCACGTCTTTATCAGTAAGAGGACACGCTTCATTAGCTATTAAAAGCGTCAGTTATAACAGACCTTATAGTGTAATGCGGACGACAGTGGCAGCTTCTTCTTGATGGCTATATATACCTGATGCCATAAGTGGACAGCAGTGACAAGCTGATTTTGCTGATTTGAAGACTAACCATAACAAGTAACAGGTTGAATGTGGCTAATGATGGAGTATAATTGCAATGAGAAAAAAAAAATCCTGGTCGCTGATGTATGATGAACTTCAACCCTGATTTTTGATTTGGAGAATGTAGATTTGATATTAAAAGTAACAGATTCTGAACTAAGTGATTACCAGTAGCGGATTTAAGCATGGGCATAGTAGGCACATGCCCAGGATCCAGTGCATGCAGAGACCCTGGAGGACGAGCAGTATGAATGTAATGGAGATACAAATATTCACACACACACTCAGACTATTTAAAATTGCATACCAACATGCCAAATACTATTGGCATCTTCATACCCACATGTAGCCAGAATAATCAATTATCACGTTCATTAAGACATTTGAGGTCTCAGCCAATATTACCAAATGGTTCATGTATGGACTCATCTTGTTCTGTCTTTCTTATTTGTAACTGGGAGAGTGTTTCAGGGTCCACGTGTTACGACAAACCCTGGCAGCTCTCAACTAGAGGAATTTTTAAGTGCGGGCAGGAGTCCCTTTGTTCAAAATGTGGAAAGCCAGAAAAAAAAATAGAACGTTTTAAGTTTATTGCATTGAACTTCAATGTCAAGGAATTATTTGGTGTGCCAAAACTGCATAAACAGGTTCTTAAAAGTTAATAATCAACAATATTGTCAGAAAAATTTGGGGGGATAAAATCTCGGCATCAGAGTTTCATGACCGGGATATAAAGTAAAACAATATGTGCAGCGTTATGGGCACAAGTTTTAGAGGAGAAATATTACTAGGATTACATTCCGCCACCTTCCTAGGTAGGCTTCCTATCTCAGAGATAGACAGTTTGGGCTATTTTTGTGTTTGCTACAACCCAATACATCCATTAAATATCACAGACACAGCATGTCAAGAAGTCATTGGCTTAAAAAACAGCACCAAATTTCGAGACTGGCATTATTTTCTTGCATTGTCTAATATAGTTTTTTTCCATTTTTCCTTCTATAAAAGTCACTCAAATGAGATTGGCCAACTGTCTATGACTGTAACGATTTACAATATCAGTTTATCACTTCTGGAAATCAGCGTTAATTTTCGAGGGTGTGTCAGTTTCTCAATTTTGTTCATAAAATTTGTGGACTTCCGCGGTTCGACTTCTGTCTCTAACCCTCAGCATATAATAGATCATTGGAAAGTCACAGTCCTTTCCCAGAGGTTGTAATGCATACATTTCTGGAATATCTGTATATCCCTAGTCTATAAGTTACTGTGGATATACAGTCTTTTACTAAAAAGCTCCAGATTTAGGTAGTCAGAATCTGACGAAGTATTGGGAACATGCAGCAGTGGTAGATGCAGCAGTAGTGGTTGTTGTTGTTGTTGTTGCTGCTGCTAGTACTATTGTTATCGTTGTTGTTATGTACAGCTATTTCCTTCCAACTTCATTTGAACTATCGACAATGTATCTTTTTTATCCTTCATTATTTTTTAACAGTTGATTACATTACTCATGCAGCGGGATTTGACGAATGCAGATTTCAGGCGGTCTTAGTATTGTACGTTTATGAGAATTTCAACTGTATAGTGAGGGTATAAGCACAGGTGAACATTAACATAATGTGTGTTAGATGTCTGAGAAGTGAAAAGAATGAGAGGAAAAAGAACAGTAATATGGTGCTAACATTCCATTTATAATTTGTTGTAACTGACATTAAAGCCTAAATTTATATTCTGTAGGATGGTGTGTTTATGGTATTTTGTACTGTGAGAATATTTAGAAGATTTCCACAAGCACATAACACAGGAGCTGTTCAAAATTAATCTTTTATTGTTGCCATATACAAAACATAATATGTTGTGTTAGCCCTACAGAGATAGTTATCAAATTTGTATACCTGTTAATTCAAGAAACATCTGCAAAAATCAGTCTTGTGACACTAAACTCGCTGTGTCTTTTATATATATAGATATATATGTTATTTAACAAATAACGAAATAGAGTGACATGACCAATCGAATGCATCAGTTCTGTATAACATAGTGGGAGAGGGGTAGTTACAAGAGGAAAGGCAACACAGGATTCCACAGTCCTCGGCATTCTTTGAGTCACAAACTCCTAAAAGGGAGAATGGAGCAACAAGAAGGTAGTAGTGTAGTAGTGTAGTAGTAGTGTAGTACAAGAAGGTTGGCTCACTGAAATGTAAACAAGGGTCTAATGAAATAACCCATTTCATATCAAATGAAAATTTTCCTATTCCTGTTACATTTGATGGATCCAGTTGCTAGGTGGTGTACATGACCTGCTGAATTTTCACTGATCAGAAAATACACCACCCTTAAGTGTTGGATGTAAAACCTCCAACAAATGGTTGATAAAATGTCATTCAGAACTGACTGAAATGGTTAGTTGTCAGGCTTTCAATACATGTATATGTATATGAGTACTTATACATGAAAATATTTAAATGTTCTAATCTTGTCTAAGTGATATTTGTTGTGCCTTTCTCTCCACTTATAATTAATAATTTTCTTACTTTTTCCAACTTAAGTTCAACACCAAGTCCTGACTCTATTGACTCAGCATAGCAATAGCTTTCCAAACACCTTAATGTTGTTGAGTCAACCCACTCAAATTATTTGTAAACCATCTGCCTATTTTTCAAGGACAATAGCCAAGTCACAACCCGTAAATACTGTATGGAAAAAATTTGCTATCATTCGACCAGCTGCTATTTTTTATTAGTGTTTGTCAAACCTAACAACTTGGCACCTAGCAACCAGATCCATCTATTATGTAGTGCTGTCAAACCAGTACTTCAAAACGGAGCAGCTTTATACTACAACTTGATGGAGTAACAATTAGCAGCTAACAGTTAAGTTGCATGATACAATGTCTCTTACTTAAGCTTGGTTGGAAAACTACACAATGAAAAAGTAACACATCCATAAAGGCTCATATTAGAACCAACCTCATAAAGCAAAGATTGACAAGACGTTTGTCACCCATGCAGGATGAGCAAATTAAACTGTACAAATTATTGTTCAAGCAAACAGCAATATCAAACTAAAAAAAATGTACACCAACCCTCATAAATCTTACAACACAAGAATAACATCAAGGCAAGATCGTCCTTCCATGAAAGGCACCCAGCATATAGTTTGTTATATCTTTTGTAATTAACCTATAACTTTTAACTTTCTGCTCAGTGTTGACCAAAAAAAAAAAAAATTCCGATGCTGGTAAACGTGACCATTTTGGCAAGTTTTACTCACATCAACTTGCTTGTAAAATTGTATGCAAGTGATAGTCATCATCTTCATGTCTATGCAATGTTATTCTACGGTATTTATGAAAAATTGTATGGCACATGCAGTTAATGTTCATGTTATCCATTCAGTTTGTGATGACAGTGTCAGGCCGAATCAATGGTCTACAACAGATCTAGACTTTCAGATGTACTGTAGTAGTGATATTCAACACAAGCAGGTATAGTGTGGGTGCTTTAAACCTTTCTGACCCCTTTCATCATCATTTTCTACACGTTGGTTGTTCACAGCATATTCTCATCATATCTGTAAATAAAGGTGTTCTTTTTAACCTGCAGTACATTTTGGACGACTTGCAAAAAGAATGACTCTGTAGAACCAAACCCTTTTAGATCTATTCAGAACCAAACTCATTTAGATCTATTCAGAACCAAACTCATTTAGATCTATTCAGAACCAAACTCATTCAAATCTAGTCACTGGATTCATGAAATAATGAAAAGACATCACAGTGAATAACAGCAAAACAGAGATTTAAAAATAACAAAAACAAACAAAACTGCCCTGCTGAATTGAGGCAGCACATGACACCAAATCTGTATGCAGCTGGTACTTTGTGTATGAAATTCTACTAGAATGTCAAAATTAGTAGGCTTGCGACACTGTGTGAAACTTAAAATGTTTAATTGTTGCAGCTCATTCTCTTTTAAAGTTCTCTGACAAACAGAATGTATTACTGGGAGGTGACATTGTGACATAAAGCCGATTTTCATGAAATCTCTGAGAGCAGGAATTGAAAATTGCTCAACATTTCTTTAATGGGTTCAATATAGGTGCAAATCTCGATTACGCAAATCTATCTGTGGTGCTTAGTAGTGTTTTTGGCTTCAAGATCAGACATGGAAAGGCTCACTCACATCTATATAGGCAAGAACTAGATAGATTGTTCATGGCTTGAGATATCAAATCACAGATGCCTTGGATCTGCCTGCTAATCCTTAAGTACGAAACTGCTCTCAATAACAGTGTCAGAAACATCAAGCAATGCTGAAGGTTGGGGAGCAGGATGAATATTTATTTCATATTCCAAGTATTTCACTTCTGTGTGCACCGAAATAATCTTTTGCAGTCATTTCAAAAGCCACACTGCCATTACAGCATAATGTACAAATAACAAATGCATAGAAATGCCACTCTTACATTAAGGAATACATTCACAGAAATAACAGACAAACATCAGCGCTCTTCTCTGTAATGAATCACATCTGTTGTGACAAGCCCAGAGCAGCCAGTCAGTGAGGAGAAACAGATCATATAAGTATTATTTATGATTACATTTAAATGACCATCACATCATGACATTGAAGTTTTTATTTCCCAGGATATTTCCCATGAAACAAAAGCCACGATCATCAACACTGAAAAAAAGAAAACCATCTCTGTTGAGATACTCTGCTTGCTTAAAATTTTTTGGCAATTTCTTTTAATGAATAACAACAAATCTCTTCAGTCTCTTGAGAACTTAAAACTGCAACTTATTTTCAAAACAATGACTACCTTGCATGTATGGGCTTTGACCAGACTATTTGATGACCGATTTTCTTATCTCTGCAGTAAGTGTGACAGATGAACAAAATAACGCACAGGTAGGCCTACTGAACAATCACACCAATCTCTACAGAACTGATATGTACATAATCACTACAGCTGTGAGCAACACTAATGCTAGAAACACAGGAATAAAGATCAAAAGTGACAACACTATGGTCTAGTACCCTGGTGACAGGATTGAAGTCTCTGTTCCTAGCAGACCTTATCTGGGATTTTCACTTAGATATCCTACAGTTTTGACATCATTAACATTTGTAATCCTGACACCTTACATTCTCTTGCTCTTGAAAATGCCTAGTTTTGGATAAATCTAGGAAATCCATTTGATACAATGCATTGCAATCTTTTGTTTTTGGTGGTATTTATAGCTGTTCTACTTGGAGACTTCCAAAATCAAAAAAATAACTCTGCTAGTTGAAGAGGATCAGGGCTGAGTTTTGGCACATTGCAACCAACTTGGCAATACAACAGTTTCAAATATCAAATTTTATACCCCACAATGGTATGGCTTATCTCAAATTCTTTTCTAAGATGATGTTTTCCACAAACTGTATCGAACCCGAGACCAACTCCATCATATTCATAATCTTGCCACTTTACATTCCATATGCTTTCCTAGACATGCTCAACACAATTTCATAAGCTATCATGAGTTCATAGCCCTGTATTTTCATCTGAGAATCTTGATAAAAAACCTTTATCCATAAATAAGAACAGGTAGGGTTGAAACTGAGGTAAACAAATATACATATAGAAGCAAGTAAAATGAATGCAGCTCTGTGAGATGTTTACCATGGCTTGGAATACATAAAAGACTACTGAGAAAGTTTATATGATTTAACTTAGCAATCACAAAGGGGAAAAAAATATGTACAGACATTTGAGCACACTAGTGGGTAAAGAACACAACATACACTCTTGACTAAAACATAGCTGTTGCCCGACTTATTCCTTGTCCAAAGTAGCTAAAACATCCCTTTTCTTAGGCCAGTCCTCATACATGGAACCGCAGACTTTTTGTAGCAATGCTTAATAACACACTGAATATCTGCCATCCAGATTAGCAATCAGATGATGCACTCACTGATTTTAGCATCTCTACCCTCTGTACATACTGCAGCAGACTGAGGCAGCATTGTAAACTCCGATGCACTAAACCTTGTACTTACTATATATATATATATATATAACAAGGTTTTACAGATTAGAATCTGATACTGTGCACCAAACCTGAAGAACAAGCTAGACTGTGGCTGAGAGATAACTGCAGAATCTTTTAAGCAAGATTTTACTTTTTTGATAACCATCTAGACATAAGTTCATTTTACATAGAAACCTTCTGGTGAAAAATATCAATGCCAATTAAACTTACTTCCTCAAAAGCTACCTATCCTGTGAGATACGTAGCGTATTAGTTTTCACAGCTTGCCTTGTCTGATTTGTAGAGGTTTAGCTATTAGTTTTCACAGCTTGCCAGATATGTAGAGTACTAGTACTATTAGCTATTAGTTTTCACAGATTCCATTTCCAATATAGTAATGAATGCTCTGTTCAAAATGATAATCATTTCTATTTATTCCTGTTGCTTTTTTATTTTTTTTTTTGGCCAGTAACATTGCACATTTTTGCAGTGTAGCCGTTACTATCCTGGCACGCCGTATAAGCAAAATCAAACATATTCATAGCCAAGTGCTGAGAGATCATCAACTTGACATCCTTCCATGCAAAATGGTCTTGAGAATTCAAAATCCTGTCCTTCTCTGGAGAAATGTGGGACCACAATTTATGCTGTTTAAGACACAACTATAGGTTTATCAAATGATTGATGGATCAGTACAAATCTTCATATGGGTAACAGTCACAATATCTTAAGTGTGAGATTTCAGACAAGAAGAAATTTGTGGGGAAGGATTCTTGTCAAAGCACTCGTGCAAGTTCCCTTAACACTGTTTCTCACTTGTACAGTACACTAGAAGTAAGATTTAACAAGTAACTCATGTAATGAACCAGACCCGCTGAAATGTTTCCCTTAGAAGTCAGTGGTTTGAAAGAGTGCAACATTTGACATCTTTGTGCCAAAAGCCAAACCAGTCTCACAGCAATTCAAGCTAACATGAAAAGTACAGTAATTCAAGAAAGTGTAACCTGACAAATTACATTTATTTGCCCATTAACTTCATTTTCACCTTCAACGAGAAGCAAGGTATTTATTTTAAAACCTGACGGTGACAATTTATCTTAACTGTGCATACACATTTCACACAGACGTGTCAACCAGAAGACCAATGCCACTACAAACCAAACACTATGAGAAGGTAAGGTCGCCATGCCTTCATATTAGTACCAGTGCAAAGAACAGACTCAGCCACTGTTTCACACTGTATCATTCCCCAACATTTCCTGCAGATAACATCTCTGGTAGTGAGTATCTAATCATCTTTGGCAGTGAGTATCTAATCCTGTGATAATGTACTGATGGGCCCAAGGAACTCCCTACTAGACAGAATGCCTATATATATAAAAGGAACTTACACAAAGCCATAGAATTAAAGTTTTACACATCTTTCATTAGAAATGTTGTCTATAAGGATCAGGTTATGAAATACCCTCTCCCCCAATTCTCACAATGAGATCAGAGAACCATCTTTACACTGAGGACAGGAAACTATATATTATTCAAGGCCCACCTACACTGCATAGGCAAAGCAAAGAGGCCTGAATGCACCTGCCACCAGGGAACAGACACCCCAGCATATCCTGCAAACTTGTCTGGAGTATCAGACCCTCTTGGACATGCAGAGGACCATCAAATTTATCTAGTGAGCAAAACTTGAAGGCATGAAGGGAATGAGAAGTTGAAAAAGCAAATATTTGCTCTTGAATTTAAGGATATGATTTACTGAAGTTAACAGCTGACCATCATTAATATGAGGAACACTCAGCCAGGGATTGTGACTATTCTGATCGATAATACAGTGGGGAGTTCATAATGCCGGTCAGAATATCTACTGACATCCAAAGTTCATATTTATCTTGGGGGTTCTCAGCACTCTCTAAGCCACTCCTACATAACGGTTTTGGTGTCATTTCTACAGCAATATTTTGAACATTTTGTAGAAGAATTGGAGATGTTTAACCCTCCCAGCCTATGTGGATACTATTCTGAGTTTTTGTTTTCATTTCAAAACAACTCTATAATATGTAATCCCAGACCACTGATGCTTTATGCATTCTCTATGTTTTTTCTTAACAACACACTAAAAACAATTGTTTTATTTCAAGTGAACAAACATATACATAAACAAGCAGCACTTTTTCACTACCTTCGGACGCATTAGTGGCTATCTAAGTTACCTCCAGTAAGAAGATGGGTGGAAGGCATTCATGGTTAAGACAAGATCCAAATTTTTCATCTGTGCGTAGTCTAGTAATTTACTGAAACTTTCTCCTCAGCATTTGTAGATCCTTTAATGCACCACAGTTTATATAGTAAAACAGACGGTATACTTTTCTCTATGCCTAGTGAAGGCCTCCAAAGATGATCAATAATGAACACCTGATTAACATGAGAATATTGAAGTGAAAACAGCCAGACAAGTTTGTGAAACAGTTATGTCCCACGGACATCTGAAAAGAACTTGGTATGAAGACTGAAATAAAATATTTGAAGCTCTGTAACCATCGATTATTATCACTATCACTACAGAGAAGAATCATCATAACCTGTTGATTATTGTTATTGTCTCAATATTGTTCCAGCATGTTGTTGTAAGCTGACTAAAAAATAAAAAATAAAAATATTTGAAGCTAAATTGGTTAATGTTCTGGTTACTGCACTGATGCTACAATGTTTGATTATAACAAGGGATATGAGAGTCTTGCAGCCAGTCAGAATGAGACTTACAGTATGTTGCTATACTAGGACCTGAGCTGTCAGGTTCTCAAGGTGAATAAGGCTATCTAGTATCAAAAGTTTTGTTTGTTTCAGAGATTGAGAATAAACTCATATCTATACACAGAAACATAGGTTACAAAATAGTCACTAAGTGTGGATAAACCTGAATTTTAATGGGGCATATTAGATGATTCTGGGGCATTTTAGACGACTTACACAGTATAACATTTTTTTTCAACTACTGTTTTCTCAATTCACCCTCTGCCATTTTGAACCACTAGATCTTGGCCAAGAATAAAGCAGGGTCAAAGATCTTTTCACCACAAGAAAATGTACATGGAAGCTTTCATGTCATATCAATGACCTGATCTTATTCAAAAGCAACTAGACCTCATTTTGATTGGTTGCAAGATTTATAAAGACACTACACTGCCGTCATTTTTAAGAATACAATATATGCAGTTTTGAGAATTTTACAGGAGAGCTTCATATACTGTCTTTTTATTAGTAATGGGTGCAGAATCTCAAAAACCGTTTATACAAATTTAGACACAGCTTTGTCATTTTTTGTGATAAAGGTATGAAACTCAGATAGAACAATGCGCCACGCCTTGGTCCTTTGCGGGGGTATAAAAAGTCAGTTTCGCCCAAAACTGCATATACTGTATTTTTAAAAATGACGGCAGTACGTGGGACCAATGAAATACTCCCATCCAGTCTGTTTTGTCTAGGATGTTACCTGACAACTAACCACTGTGTTACAAACCAATACAATACACAGAAATAATAGACGTATGAAAAGTGGACACAAAACTGCAGTGACAAACGATGTTGAAGAAGCAACAGACAATAAAATACAAGGTTAAATAAAGGAATGTGGTAATGGTTGAACTGCTGGCACTCATGTGTAACATTATCCTTTGCTACTACTAACTAAGCTTATAATGACTAGGTAGCTTTTCATTACAACTTTATGTAGGAATTCAGATGAGCTGCACTGTTTAATCCTTTTCATAACCCAATTACTTGGCTCTGATGTGTCATCCAATTTACCTTTCTGTATCAGCCAATCAGGACAAACAATCTGGAACTTGGCATGGCCTTAGAGTTGATGCTTGTAAGTGTGAATGACTGAATACTGCTTACAATTCTGGTAAACAAGCTGTGTGACTGGAAAATAAAACCTGCAAGGTAAATAAAGTGAGCCTCGGCAAATCTAGTTTGGCCATGTGGAAAGCTCTTGTTTGGCTTTTTAGAAAGGTGAACTGTTCAGGCAATAAAGTCTGAGCTTTCTACAAGGGCTGAGCACACTCAGGAGAAGGATCAGTACTGCCTGTTTGCTTACCAATGAATGATACTGTTGTTGATACACAGAGTAGTTAGACTACTGAAATGGCTACAAAATGCCAGTTCATTTACCTCTTTAACATGAATGCAGAAAATGCACCCAACATTTACAGTTTATTTTCCAAACCTACACTTGCCCATAATAACTCCATAATTACAAACTACTTCACCAAGGGAAAGCCGGCTTCATAAATTAGCATAAACAGCCATGCTACATTAAAAAAAAAAAAAGAAAAGAAAATGGCTATCACTAAAAAGTGTTTTAAGGGTCCAGGCTGAAAAATATGCATATGAAATCATATTTCTGAGGCTATGATTGAAAAACCAAATAACCTTGTGTTTTGTGAAGTTATGAACCGTCCAGAAAATTACAAGTTTTTGGGAGAGGCTGGCCCACTAATAGCTCGGTGCCAGAGTAACTTCATGCTTTCTTAACATGATACCTCTTCAATGGACAGAGGATGTTTCTAACACTTGTCTCAATGGCCATATTTTCCGAAACAAATTACTACTGTGGTTAAACTTCAAATAAAATATCTTGAAATGTGGAAATTTCATAAAAAATGTGACTGCCACAACCTTCTGAAAACAAGCAGCATGTCAGAAAGTTTTTGAACTAAACAAGTTTTCTCAAAGCTGGCCTAATCCATTATTACAGCCAGCCAAAGTGAGACTTCTATCTCTCGACTAGGAATTGAGATAACAGGCTCTAAACATTATAAGGGCCGTCTGACATTGTATTTGTGTTTTGCATGGAACTGAGGTTAAAATCATGTCTCAATATAAAAGCATTGAGTTTAAGGCCACAAGCTGAGTAATCTGGATAAATCAGAAGCATATAAATAAGACGTATTATGGTCTTCAATCACAATTTTTTTCAGAATTTGTTTTCGATAGATGATAACAGGGATAATCCCCGTTCACCTTAGACAACTACAATATTTCCTAGGCCTGAAGTATGATAGGTCACTTTTTTTTTGTAAATGTAATAAAAGAACACATATTAAACTTTCATGTCATATCAATATCTTGATTTAGCCAAAAAGTGATAAAGCCCACTTTTGACTGGCTGCAAGATAAGTATTCTGCTCTTTCTTGCCCCACCATTGGATGGAATATCTCTGGCATCATTCATTCTATCACTGCACATCTGGCTGAAAGCCTTCTACTTCATGCCATCATTTAGTATCTTCTCAGACTATGCCATCATGAAAATGTAATCTATAAAAAAATAACATTTATCGGTTAATAAAGATACTCAAAACATTTTTCAGCAGCCAAGTAAACTTGTGTCACCCTATAATAACAATAAGATTAATGAAAGAAAATGCTTTTAATGGCATAGTCCGCTCTAAAGAACATTGTGTACTGGCCGTGTGGTTGGGTGGATCAAATGGGAGATTCAAACAGTGACTGCACATGACAGGAATTGAGAAGAATAATAATAACTATGGTTACTCACAAGTAAATGAACTGTCTACAAGCTGAGTAAAGAAGTGCATTTGAATGGGTGGGTATTTTTTAAATTCTTTTTACCCTCCCGGTGCTCTGTACACTTAAACAATATAACCAACCTTATCAGTTAAATGTTTTTCAAAGGCTTCACCATGGACTCCATGCTGGGAAATGTTTATAAGCAAACAACATGGATCTACAGGATAGCCTGGATTTGCCAAGGATCTTTTCAGGATAGTAGTCTTCCTTTCATCCAAATAAGTTTGCATATCTTGCTCAAATGTACAAACAACATGATTTTACAGATATTATTATTGTCATAGTCAAAACACACCCACTTAAGACAGTCTATACATCTCAAGCAATTGAGAGAATAGAAAATATTTGCAAACCCTTGCCCTACACTGTGAAAGTGATTGCACCTTAAAATTCAGAGTTTAATGCAACAAAACAATCTTATTTTTGCAAAACAAATGAAACAAGTATAACAGGAATTGTAATAATCAGATCACAAATCTCAAAACTCCAGAAAAAAAGACTTGGCAAATGTGCTCTGACCATGACAATGTTATATCTCTGATTTCTGAAATGTTGTATCTCTGATCCTACACCACAAGTTACTTATCAACAACACATACAATAAGCAAGATGACAGCCTGCATGTTTCATGACACAAATAGTGAGGACCATCTTCCAAGAAATATAATGTCTTTTCTGTGATACCAATAACATGGACTGGGGAATATAGACAATCTATGGTTCACTCCACAGACAAAAGGAGAAAAAAATACACTGGTGACACTTGACACAGAAACTCGTCGCAGGATGTCCATCTGTTTTGCCCTGAGACATCTAAAGGGTTCACGGAAACTCAGCTTGGCTTGATGTCCATGACCTTACAAACCCACTGACCAATTGAAATGTCAGAATTTTCAAAGTTCTTCACAAAGGGGTGATTCTGTAAATGACAAGGGGTAAGATCATTAAACATTGAAACATATGTGGAAGAAACAACAGTCCTGTCAAATATGTCTGTCAGGACGTCGATAAACATGATGATGAATATCATCAATTTTCTTCAGGGCAGAAAAGACAAATAGAGTCACACGACAACAACAATAACAGTAGCAGCAACAATAACAACAGCAATAGTAGCAACAACAACAACAAACATGGCAATCAATACTGAAACAGGGGCCACAAAATGGTTCATGCCTATGTGAGTACAGACCATGAAAAAGATAAATAAATATTAGTTTAAAACTTCTTGTAAGGTAATTGTGGTACAATTGACAGTGATGGGGACAAAGAAATAAATCATGGCAATTCTATGAATAAAAGTGAACCAAAACAGATGAACAAAAAAAATCTTAACAAATTTGAATATATAATAATCATAGTTCACTTCAGGCTCTGAATAGATGGTCCCAAATTTGTTGAGATGATATGAATTGTCTTATTAAGCCTCAATAATGAAATGATTCGCCCAACAGCCTTTCCACATTTGTCCAGGTGGCTGTCTTGGGTACAGATTCCCTAAATAAGACAGAGTTCCCATTTCAAATGTGCATAAACCTATAATGTACTGTCTTTGCACTTTGCACAGTATGGTAGCAGTGCTGTGTCCAAATTTACTTTACCTGAGTGTACCGGTGTCACAAAGATGTACAGAGCTATACCATGAATATATGTCATGGAACAGGCCTTGGGACTGAAAAAGTGATAACTTGACATGACTGTGGTACACTAACTGTTACAGCAATCATACACCATGAGCCTGGTATGGCATTCCAGAAGCTCAAGGCAAAATGATGACATTAACTATGTGTCTTGGAGGGACCAGGTCAACATCTTTCACCTGAGAACGCATGTTCCTCTCAACAAGCACCTTAAGAGGATACAATCCCAACATCCCTCAATGTGCCAGGAGCATACCTGCCCCTGGGAGAACCATCGAGCACTTTTTATTTGAGTGTCTGGGCTTCAATGACATGAAAGCCATATTTCACCCCCAAGATCCTGATATATCGAATACTCTTTATGGCCCACAACATCAACTGGTTAAAACAGTAAATTTTATTACATGGCATTGAACCAACAGGCTACACAAGGAGCCGGACTGGTAAAGAAAGAAACAATAATTTTAAACTGTCTCCTGCTCTTCCAACTTACCATGAGAGACTGAAGGTCAGCACGGTCTGAGGGGTTTTTCTTTAAACTAGAAAGAGGGAAAAAAATATTAAGTTGCATTATAACACAATACAGAGATAAACCATGATAAAAAATGTCTTCTTACCAGTATACTTCACAAGTAATATGCCACCAAACTTTGCAGGACTATTTGTGTGGTGGCATGGGAAAACCATGACAAATGAAAATTTTTGAGTTATGGAGATATTGGTATCATGTGAAAGCTATTTTCGAGCTGAATACAGTGGTTTTTAAATTTCTGATTTATCTTAATTATGAACAAAGATATGAAAGAAAATAAGGACAAACATTTTGAAAAAGTAAACAGAAAAACGCATTTAAAGTTTGATTCTAGCAATTTTCACAATTAGAGGTGTTCTAAAATCATCAAATTAAAGCATTTACAGGTCATATTTTTGTAAAATATTCCAGGACATGATAAAGTAAAGTCTAAATGTCAAGAAAATGTGCAGAACTAGTTTTTCGTAAGAAATTACGTTTGAAGTGTTTTTTGCACTTTATTCCGTTCGTGCTGTTGCGTCTTTGTCGGGGTTTTCCCATGCTGCCACACATTTGTTATATTATTTCACAGTAAATTCCTGCTGCAAAACAAAGTCTTTCAAGAATACAGCTGTATCAATATGTATTTTAACAGGCTTATTGACAGTGCAAGACTAAAACGCCCCATAAACATTCCACAGCATTTTTAGGTACAGTTTAAAATAACAACAGTGACTATCATATATTTGGTTCAGGCACAGAATGAATGAAATCAGTGAATTGATAAAACCCCACAGAGTCAAATTTGGAAATCTACAAGAGAATGGAAAAACTGATCCACCTCAAAACCTGGATAAAGATCGTTGCTAATTAGTGAGAAGAGGAACATCACTTCAAGTATAGAGAAGTTTTACCATGTGCTTTATCTCAGCAAACCTGTTAATCATCTAAAACATACTTGTAAACAAAATTATCAAGAAGTGACATTATGTGGTTTACATCTAATAACAGAAATACACTTGTAAAAACATTTGACTTTATGGGACTCGCAGTTTTTAAATCTGTAATTTTTTTCTTATCCAGTAAAATCTCTTGAAATTGATGAACAGAGCACCTTTCATGCATGGTAAAATCTGCTAAATAAATAGGGAAGTTTGATTATGCACATCCAGTGATGGTTATGGATTAGAAAGTTTATGGCCCAATTTGCTATAAATTTTTTTTCATACTTACAATAATCAAAATTATTTTGATCTAAAATTTGGTGAAGAGATGAAGAATCCAAACAACAGAATTTCGTGACAAAAAAAAAAAATAGTTCACCAAAAATCCACCTTGTGAGGATAATTTAAATGCAGACAATGAAGTGTTAAAGAGTCAAATACTCTTTAAAATCGGTCACAAGCAATGACTCAAATTTTGCACTTGTGTTTCTGCTTTCTTTATGACTGAAATATGCAGCTGACTTACCATCTATCTACAAAGTCCACAAAGTCATCTGAAAACCTTCCTTTGGGGAGAGTGGGTGGGGGCTGTTGAGCAGAGAGGCAATCATAAGAATCCACAAACATATCAGAACTACTTAGAACATGGATATCCACTGTAGTTACTTCTATACATGTTAAAAAAAATAAATACATATATAAAAAATGTAACTTCATTACACTAAGATTATAAAATGCATGACAGGAACTACCAGTACCATCTTCTTAATGCAGATGAACCCAGTCGGTCATGGGGATACTTAAGACCATGGACCATTCTACTGTTACTCGCTAATGAAAAAAAACAGAAGCATGGCTTTGACAATTCTGGAGACAGTGGTCTCTGATGGAACTCTCTAGATGATGATGGGGTGGGGTAGAAAGAAGAGGCTGTTACGTTATGACTACTGTGAAACTTTGAACTTAAAGTCAGGTCAATTTCTTTTCAACTCTGAAAGTCCAACCCGCAACAAATGGAAAATAACTCCCTTCTAGAACAGATCTCACTATTCATGGTAGTTACTTATGTAGAAACGATGATTTTCATAATCCACTACAGGTTGCACTTATCTACTTTTCATGACAACTACAGTCCATGGACTGCTAGTTACATATCAGCACTACCTCAGAAGGTGTAGAGTCTGCTCTTACAGGATTTTGCATACATTCATTTACTTTCAATTCATTTACTCTTTGGGGAAGGAAAGTAAGAAGGACATGAGTCTGAAGAGACTTTGTAAGCAGGCAGGGGAAGCCCATGCTTACACAAGTGACTGTGACCCTGACCTCTAGAAGTAAGACAAACACGCAAACAACAAAACCAATTTATGACACTTATAAATACTGTACAGTTCACGTTTGATTTTAGTCTCATTTCTGAAAAGATTTCGCAAATGAGGAATAACATCAAAGCCATTTAGTGGAAATTCCCCATTGGCTGGCTGAGCTGTCTCTGTGAAATAACTATTACTGTTTAGTGCAGATTACATGAGCTCTATATGGAAGTGTTCTCAGTGCTACTAACAAGTTGCAGTATGGGAATGTCATCTTCAGTAACTGAAGTTATGAAATATGATCATATGATGACAAGGGAAATATCTAGGGGAGCCATGTAATGTGATGGTGGTAAGATAAAAAAATGGCATGTTAAATTTACTACAGAAAATTATTAGCCATTTATGTCATAAATAGCTCACTTTAAGAAACCAGATATTTCAATGCTAATATGCCATAAAATGGATAAGCTAGTAATTAATTAAATCTTTTTTCTTTAACTAGTAAAACCTATGCAACATATGTGTGCTGTTGACCTATTGCTAAAACTTAAAACATATAAATAGTATGTATATTTGAAAAGTGGCTGAAAATTTTGTATGAGTAGTATTGTATCCACAGGCACTCACACAGGTAAAGACATGGTAGCAGAATTTCATCTGAGAATCTGCAATGATGTACGTCTGATCTTTCTAAAGAAATTAACAGTGGTATCTAGGAACTTTTTTTCTCATATTTTAGCCTGAAGTCCTTAATTCTTGTGTTAGCAATTAGTACCTTCTTTTTGATGTTCTTTTTCGGTCTTTTATTTGGTCCCAGTATAAAATACAAAACAGAACAACAACAACAACACTCTAAACTTCAACAAAAGATTAAATTTTTTGACGTGCTCTGTTAGTGATTTTACTTCTAATTTAATCTCTGACCTTGCAGCTAGGCACTGAAGTGTACAGATCACATTGAGAAAACTATGCAACATGTGTTGGAATCACATATATGGATCACTTGGGCCCCATCTTTCTGTTTTCTTCTACTTCATTAAACAAAAGCATGAAGTTGTTTAATCATCATGAACTTTTAAAATGTACACAGTGGTCATTATATCATATGAATAGGTTCAGTCTCATTATATTTTAAAAGCACTGATAGATGGTGTGTTATAGGCTTGAATTGAATCCAACATCATGAGCTCTCCGAACACAGCATTGAATACAATTATGCACATGGCAAGATATCCCTTTGGCCAATCAGTGAGCATAACTTTGGGTGTGTGTCAGTTTCTCAACTTTGTTTACGGAATTTGACAGATTTCTGGGTTCATTCCTGCCCTACCCATCAACACAGCCCTTGATATTGACACCACAAATATCTAACTGTTTCACTTCCTTCAAGGCCAACATTCTAGGACAATACATATAGACATGGGTTCCGGGAAGGCTTAGTAAAGAGAAAGCACATATGAGAGAGTTCCTCGACTAAGATAATGTCAAAGGACTGCTCCATATTTTGCGTTATCTCCCTTAACCTACCCCAATTCCTCATCCCTAAATCTAAACTAGGCTGTGTGCAAGATCATCCTGAAATATTCCCTCTAAAATTTGTCAGAGCTATGGGTTAAATAAGAGTTCAGTGAAGTGCCACGTGCAAAAACATAACCCTCTACTCCAAAACAGGTGGCTTGGAATCACTGTCTTCTCCATATAGTACATTAACTCTTAAAATACAAAGAAAGACGATTTTGAATAGATTTGACTGACTGGAGAGGAGCTGCTGCATTATGCTCCATAAATTACTGATACTTTGCATCTCATGCTGAGGAGAGTTCTAAAGACAGTAAAAGTAGCGTTTTGCTGCCTCTACTTCATCTGAGGTAGTGCAGGTGAATAACTTTATCACCCATGGCTAACTCATGAAAAGTAGATTTGTGAGACCATACGTATTGCAATTTACTCCCTAAAATACAAATTTAAAAGAAAAAAAAAAGGGCAACACACAGACAAAATAGAAACTTTATAGAGACAGGTCCTATTCAAACTCAAATTTGTACAGAGGAATTAAAATAAGCTGTCAAAATGCCATTCAAATGTGTGAACAACACTTCATAAATTAAGAAACAAAACAATCAAGCTTGCAGTACGCGCTCAAGTGCACATCTATAAATTCATCCGTAAATAAATATTGAAAAGTTTAAGCTGTGACAGAAGCCAACTTTGGAAAAGTGAGACAATTTATTTACCTAATCACAACATGGCCCAAAACAAAGTGTTGTAATGCCTTAATGCAGTCAAAGCATAAAAAATTTGTTACTTTGAGAAGCCAGGTGTGCCTTTTCCAGTGCAAAACTTGAAAGCTTGAGAAACTAGGCTCACTTTGTAACATCCAGTGACAAACACAGTACATAAATCAGGACCATCACAATATCCTGCATGCATGACGATGACGACAAACAACAGCCCAGTACAGAGAACTCAGTGCAGACACCTGTGCACAGATACACACATAAGCAGACCAATGTTCAGCCTTATTGATCTAGCCAGAGAGTCTGTAACTAACCAGGATGTTGGACGACAATCTACCATATCAAGTCAATCTACCACGTCCACCTATGCTGGGTAACATACAGTTGATGTGCATTCCTTATTTACACTACCCATGAAATCACACTCAACATATAGCTGAAAGAATCTCTACGGAGATGAAAACAACCTCTAGGCAGGAATACTTATACAGCTAAGGAATTTGGCATACTCTAATATCCTGAGGCAAAATGAGGAAAACAAGGACTATGGTTATAGCAACGACAAACAGCTTGGCTTCTTCAAAATTTCAAAGGCACCACATACGGAAATATCCACACCAATTCATTTCACGTGATTCATTGTCTGTCTGCAATATTATTTCTTTCAAACTTAACATCCTCGTACTCTTCAACAAAAGGCAATCATCAAAAGTAGACAACTCCTTAATTAAAGTAGAAATTAGCCTATTACAGCAGGTCTCTGAAACTTGCGGAAGTGTGACATTCATGACAGTTAAAGATTTTTTTTTTTTTTTTGTTTTTTGTATTTCACACATGTGGCATTCTGTATATCCTTAAGCTGCGCTATCCAATCATTACCACCAACAAATGGCTGTAGATACTGCTCAAATGGATTTGCTTCCATATTACAACTCTTAAACGTTTTCTTATAAATTTCTTATCGTAACGTGCAGAGGGATAGCTGCACAGTTTCTGTGTATATGTGATGTTTTACTTGCGAAATTCAGAAAAAAACAATGCTTCAGAGTACAGCCCTGTGTTGGAATTCAACTTATGCAGTGTATCACCATAATTCCCTTCTCCCTCTACACTGCAGACAGACCTTTTTTTTTTTTTTCTGTAAAAGGAGATGACTAAAGAAAGAAATCATCTCTCTAAACTTGCCACTGTCAGCTGGCAAATTACACATCTTTAATACTTCTGTACTGAGATCCTGCCTTAACTCAATGACTCCCCCAAGCCGAATTTTCCGGCTCAAGCAGAAACCTGTTTTGGGCCCCAAGCTGGAAATCCGGCTCACTATTTAACAATATAATCTTCAAAAGGACGAAAAGCCGAAGGTATGAAAACTTCTGCGCATGCGTGAGTTTATTACCAACAACTTCCTTTCACGAGATTCGATCTTAAAAAAAGTTATTAATGCTTTTTAGTAAGGTGCCTGCTGAATTTATTGTGATTCCGTAAACAGCTTGGGTCAAAGAGTTAGAACAAAAAAGAAACATTTATCTGTGCCAGTTTTGCCATTCAAATTAGATGTCCTATACCCAGAAGAGTGACTCAAAAAGAAACCCAAAGGAATTATCTTTCTGTGGTCTGCAGGCTTTTGATCTTGACCCACGTGCCAACAAAAAGGTCTTATGAAGCATGTCTTTTAGAGAATGTGACAATGAAACCTTTTAATAATATCACATTTTCAGGGAGAACTAAGAATGCCACTTCTGGTTCACTAGGTTTAACTTCTTCCTTCATTCAAGTCATCCTGATGTAATTTCAACTCTTGTAAGGGAGCATTGAATAAGTTCTTACTGATCTATTAACCCTTTAAAACTGATCATCAATTTTTTTCATCATGTTAGTGGTCACTGGAGAAACATAACGTTAAACTTGTGCGGCTGCCTCACTGGTGAAAAGTGAAAATCTTTAAGCCAAAATGATGAGACGGCCAACACTGATTCACTTAGCGAAGGCATTAAATGGACTGCAAGTGCCAAAGCGCTACTTGTGTTAAGGGCTTTTTCACTCTATGTCTTGCACTAGAGAGCTGTCTGTCACTTCCTGTTTTTGGTCTTTCTTTCTTTACCTATTACAAGAATGATGTTAAATGACACCAGTAATGATGACATACAGCCACTTTATGAATGGAAATTATATAAAGAAGATGAATAAAGTAGTGCTTCTGACTCCATCCAACATATCTCCGTCTACATCAATCTGAAGAATGGTTTAATTTGGAGTACCGTGTCCACTTCTAAAGAAAATGTATGATTTACTGGCTATGCATGTGAAACTGCTGTCTTGATCCAACACTTCCACAGAAGCATGTATTGTGATCAAGTGATGGTGATGAAATGCTTCTTCCAAGCTGACACACCCACTAAAACTATTTTGGTGCGACAGTGGCATCTTGCACCTGTGTGCATTTGAGGAAACAGCTATCAGATTTGGGAGAAATTCACTCATTTTCACCAATGAGCAATATAAAGAAACATTCTTTCCATCTTCTTCATGCATTCCACAAAATCTGTTCTGAAATGTCACATACCCCACTTCTCCTGCCTGAAATTTCGTGCTATTTATCTGACTGACTCACTTTAAAGAGATTGACATAAAATATCATAAAACCAGGAAATAGCTGGAAATTATTTCTCCTCTCAACTTGTATTAAAAATTTTTTAATTGCTTTATAATTTTAGGCCTCTTTTACGAACGATCTTGGAAGGGACAATCCCAAACTATACTGCAGCTGTTCCACAACTGAACTGCTCGCTGTATCCCTTGCAGCCTGCACAGCGAAGCCAAGAATACAACACTTAAGTGAGCTCCTGGGTGACCAAGCCAATGCAATACACAACACTGCAGGATGCACAAGGAAAGCACGACTCTTCAACTCTGCTGAACACTGCTGCTCTTAGTAGGAGAGAAAACTCAATGAGTGCAATTATCTTGGCTGAGGTATATGAGAAGATAGGGAAAAACTCTTCTTCCTTGGACGCAAAATTTTATATCAGACCCTATGAGACCTCTACGATGGGAAAAAAAAAAAAAATCAACGTGGAGTACACAATTGATAGGCAATAAGGAAACTCCAAATCTAGAAGCAACGTGAATCGTTGTGTGCATAAACAGAAGAAGACAAAACAACAAAACTGTGACACAACAAAATTACCTATGATTTAACACTAAAAAATAAGAAATTCTATGACTGAAACAACTGAAAAGATAATAAAATATGTCTATAAACTTAGTTCAAAATGAAAACAAAGTCAGGTAGATTTTAGATTGCAAAAATCATACAAAATTTTAAGATCTAAGTTCAAAAAGTGCTGCTACAAAAAAAAAATATTATAATCAAGGCTAACTGAAAGAAATGAGTTTCAAATAAAAATGAAAATATTTCAACATATAAAGTCTACTACAAACTGCACAAAATAAAAAAAAAATATGAGGAATTTATCTCTTTTAAACCATATCCTAACTTGATTGCTATCTGTGCACTCTGCTTTTAAACATTATTTTTCTTAAACTCTGTTAAAGGTAACACTGCCAGTCTGAAGATGGCACTGTAAAGAGCTAATGGCTAGATGCTTCTAGTGTTACTGATATTCATAAGTCCATGGGCATGCAAGGCAGTCATATAGGCAGTGGCACATAATTATAAACAGCAAACAATTTTGAACACAACCCATTAAATGCATGAATGATTTTTCTATGAATTCTAATTGGAACAGCCGTGCAAAAATCATGAAAATTCAAACTGAGGTTTCAAGTTCAGATATTTACTCAACTAACATGCATCCTCTCACAGTTCCCAACACAAAAATATGCACTGCCTTTCAAAATAAAACTTTCCTTCCCTCTTAAGCTCCAAATATGCAATGATCTTAACATTTTAAAACTCATAAAATCTAATGATCGTAACATTTTGTAGCCTTAACTCAAAACTTAATAAAATCTAGTGATATCATTATTTTAAAGCCTCTAAACTCATAAAACCTAGTAATCTTAATATTTTATTGCCTTTACTCTTAAAACTCATAAAATCTAGTGACCAAAACATATTAAAACCCATCAACATTGGGCAAGAAGAGAGCACAATTCAGTACGGAGTAGTTTTTTTGAAAAAGCAACTAAAGAAAAGCTTTTTGGTTCTGCCAGTGACAAATGTGTCAGTCGTGGTTTGTATGCCTATACTGTTCGTGTGAGTTTCGCTTATATCACTTGAGCCTGCACTGGGCGCCACAAGCAGGCGTGGAAGTAATTAAGAGCTGAATACAAAATGTATTTTGATTTAGGAAGCCATGAGGCAAGCACTATATAATGTTGACATTCACACTGTGTAGTCTTTTAGTTTGTAATAATACTAAAAAAAAAAAAACTTTCCAAATTTGGAGACTGATTAAAAATACATGTTTTTGCATTCATGCCAAGCCTTAAAACAACATAATATGGGTGGTTAAACAATACAGTCTTTACAGTTTTTATACAGGTTGCTTAATAAAAGTTACCCTTCATTATTTATAAAATTTAACAACTGTTGTATATGTTCCATTTATGGGGGCCATCCCACCGCACCAATTCTTCTGCTATGCTTATTATGTAAGCCACTGGCCAAGTACCCCAACTTTATTAAATTCAAAAGACCAAGATGCTCCTTAATACTTTTTCAGATATTTCTTCTATGAATGAATGCCTATTCATAGGATCTGTACTTAAGAGAAAACCTGACTTAAATGTCCTTGCTCATACAGCCAGTTATTTTTTTTTTTCTCCACAGAAAAAGTGATGCAGCTCCTGTTAACAAATGAAAACACTGACACATACACACTGAGTGCACTTGTTGGCAAAGCCGGGTCAAACTCCTCTTTGATGATTTTGTGCAGACAAAGTGCAAGACCTTGCAAATCTTCTTCCCATGGTCTCTAGCTACTCCATGAGCATAAAATAAATCAAGCCCACTGCTCTGTGCGGTCAGGCACGATCAAGAAAGAGATGCATCTTTACTCTCACAACTGATACAACAGATGACTTGTCAAAGATGGATATTGAAGCAAACAACATGAAGTCTGGCATTTTGAACAACTGAAACACTATGTTAGTATAGAACAAAGGCTCAAACTTGGTTGCCTGAATATATGCCACAAATGAGGCATTCGAGTTCCACCAAATGAAAACTAAACAGAATTCACTTTATTGTAAATGAAGAGAATGCGAAAAAACGGAACAAACAAAAACAAAACAAAAAATTAAAATATACAAGGTATATCACTAACTGCATAATGATGTGCCATGAAATAATATGTTATGATCTACGTAAATGAAACTTAGGGTTTTTTTTGCTACAGAAAATCAAATAAACTCAGGTCATGCACTATAGAAACATAACACAGGACCATGTGAAAACACACACATATAAACACGTACACACAAACATTAAAAAAAAAAGGACAAAAACAAATCCAAGATCACACATACACACACTAAAATATCCAGCACAAACTAAAACTACAATTCTACTGATTGTTAGAGGTCTCATAATGTAATGATATTAGTCTGATGATAGTGCTTGAAGCAAATTATAACACATATATGCTTCATATCATTCTATCCCCACCATGAATGTCATCTCAACCTGCAGAAGAGATTCCTTTTGGATATTCATTCCCTCTGCCCATTACTCTTCCGTCTGCGTTTGTTAAAAAGCTTCCAATGTAGAAATAATTTGGCCTCAAGCACCAATTTGTACAGTTCCTGTCTGTTAATGACAAGCATAGTTCAAATTTCATGAGTGGCGGCTACAGCTTGACACATGGAAAATTGCTGCATCTTCGACTCACAAACAATCAATGATGCGCTTAGCATAAACCAATTTTTTAAAATGGCGTTTGTTGGTTTTGTCCCGCTGTGTTTGTCTGCTTGTTGCAAAAGCTGATTGCAAAGATTTGAGAAATGTATACAAATTTGGTTAGAAAGATACAAAGGAATCCATCACTTTCATGAATTTGGTTAACACCTCTTCTGTGGATGAGGCAACAGACAGTACATTTCGGAAAACATCAAAACTGGCCACACAAGCTTTAACTTTACAGCTGAAGAATGCAGAAGCAGAGTAAAATGAAGACTTTGCTGATGATGTTTATTAAACTAACAGGGCAGACATGTCTACTGAGGAAAATGATCTCAAATCCCATATATTTGCCCAGGCCTGAGACCAAGGCTCAAAAAAGTGAAGGACTGAGTAATGTTAATAATTACTGGTACACAATAAGAGTTGGGACTGGAACACTGAGTCTGTTCTTGTAAAGGTGAGTTGAAAATCTGTGTTGAGAACAACCAAAACTCATTTCTGATCTCAATTGCAAGAAACTCCTCTCAAACAAGGCAACAGAAAGCTATGGATCATATCTGCTCTAAATTTAGAGGCACTCTTCTTTTCTAGTCAACTCCCTGCACCTAATACCTGCCCCTCCCCC
>JAWQUT010000399.1:457796-482154 GCA_033807755.1 Ellobium chinense | reverse complement strand
CCAACCCAAGGACAAAAAAATTACACTGCTGGAAAACCCAGAAACAAAAAGGCTACACATAAGAACTGTCTTCTTGTTCGTTAAAACAAATAGTTGTAACTGAAAAATCATTACAGCAGTGTGTGACAAAATGGGAAGTTATTATTCCTCACAGTCACACTGACTCTACGTGCCCAGCCAAACATCATGAAAACACCATCATTTGGAAATAGCATTATGAAGACAGGGGAGAAAAGTAAATGTCAGAATAAAGGTAAGAAAAAAAAAAAATCAATATCGCAGCCTGAGTCTCATCTTCTTTGCCATTTATTCAGGAATAATCAGATGTTCCTGTGGGAGAATATTGAATCTGAGCCTATTGTGCACCAAAGCAATTATGCAGGCTGCACAGCCACATGATCTTCTCTGCCAAGGTAACATTAACACTATCTCAAGGGAGGATAAATCAATACTCCTCCCTCCTGATCCACCATAATCATCTCCCTGTCAGTTTTTTTTTTACCCCAATGGCTTGTGTGCCAGTCCTGGTGTTCTTGAAAGCACAGACCTACATTTCTCTAACTCACTTTGTCACTTCTTTCTCAGGTCTGAGTGCACTAAAGAAAAAAATAATGAGTAGAGGGGACTGGGGGTGGGTAGAAGGAGAACTACGAGAAAAAGAGCAGAAGCAGTAGTGTGGCTTTGGGAGAAAACAAACCCTAGAAATTTGACATAATTATGCAAAAAGAAAGGCATATGAAAAGAGTGTGCTTGTATTGAGAGAGGAAATAATGTAAAGTTAAGGAGATTTAAATCAAAGCCTTTTTGTGTGTGTTTTGGGTTGTGAGTTCTGTCTTTGACGGTTCTCAGTGCTTTACTCACATACTGTGGCAAGCTGTGGTTGTCTCTTTAGTAGTTCTGACTATCTATTATCCACTGTGTCAAGCTGTGGTCTGAACACCCATGAGAATTGCTTTGACCATGCCGTCTTCTAAACTTAATTTCTTAAGAACCAGTGTACCTGTGATCACATACCTCATTCACAATGTAATCTAAAAGCTCAAATATGGCCATAGATCGCGGTGCCTCAGCAGCGCCCCCCATCGTTGGTACCATATAGTTATTGCGGGTGCCTAGAAAGCAAGAGAAGACAACCCAGCTGTAACAGACGCACGCACATTGAAAGCTGGAAGTCTCCGACGGAAAAGGGGAGGCAGCCACAGGAATTTCAAATCAACATCAAAGTGGGAAATAATGATCAACATAAAATGTAACTCAATATAATAAACATAAGGTGGCGCTGATATCAATATAAAAATATGGAATGGAACATGAAGGAATTTAAATAAAAAAAAAAAAAAAAGAAAACATGACAGTAAGTAACTGTTTGCTGACATGGCACAAAACATGGACATAGCTGAAATAATAATGAAAGTGAATAATGAAAGAATGATAAACATGGCAAAGATTTTTTTCCACAAGCATTATAACTGACAGCTGGTGTGGTTAATGCAATCAGAGCACTTGGAGACTCATAAAAAAATCACTGATGTGTGCATATTTTATGGAGCAAGTACTCAGGAGAAGTTAGATCATGAAAGCATTACAAGGATGGGCCACATGATTATCACAGTGAACAATGGCATGAGTTTAAGAAGTGCAGCTGAGCTGTTGAGATTCAATCCATTTTTACCCACTGCTTCTACTCCCTGTGCTTTATTTATAAGCTGCTCCCACTGGTAGTCACTTTCACATGAATGAAGAATATTCTCTAGCCTTAGAACAAGCTAATCCTCTCGCCACACTCAATTTGCTTGTTTAAACCTAACAACATATTTATATGAAATAAAAATCATTTCTCTACTGCACCGAAAGACCTTTGAACTTGCAAAAAAAAAAAAAAATTCACGTTTATGTTTCAGATAGTTACATTTGTGACCCATCCCTCAATGCTCATCAAATGAATATGTCATCAAGCCAAAAAAGGTGTTATTTTGAAGTGTCATAATGCAAATGGAAAGCATCTTTGCAATTGGCAAACCACTGACAATCTCCTGGACCTAATTTTAGTGTTGTTTCAAATCAATTTGTTTTTCCTACAAAAAAAAAATATAAAAACCAGCTACATTTGGGCTGTGAAATTATTCTACACTATTTGACTTAATGATTTAATTTAATGCTATTTATGATATTGTAGACGTAATTTAGTCAACATGATCTGAGTTTGATTCAATCTAATGATTCAACTATGACAAAGACATGCAGAAAACAAAATGGTGGCATTAGTTACACTTGGGTAACTCTTGCAAATGCAAGGTTGTCACAGCCATGCATGTTGACCATCTTGTCACACTGATGAATGCCACAGTGCTTGGGTGAAATGCTCTTACAAACCATCTCATTCCCATTATTTTGTTAGGACCAGTTTCTCTCATGACGTGAACAAAAGTGGAACTCTGCTCATGATTATTTTGTGAACCTCTTCCAAACAAAAACAAAATCTTTATGTGACCTACAAATCTTATTCTCAACAAAAAGTTCATTGTAAAATCAGAGATGTGTTGCTTAAACCTGCAAGCAAATGACATTCAAAGACAGGCATTAATGATTCGAAACTGGATCATCTATTTTGTAAAAAAATATTTTTGATAATACAAGATTGTGTAATAAAGAATTTAAGCTGGCTGCCATATTACTTCATTATACAGAAAGCCTCTGAAGGTCTTAAGTTCTTTATCATTATTTGACAATATGTCACAACTGACATCTCTAACCTTTTCTTCCCCTTCTTTCCTTTAAATGTCAATAATAAAATATTTATTCTTATTACCAAACAGAGATGGGGAAATGTTAAAAATGTGAAGATCTGAAGAAACAAAAACTTTGTTGTCAAAAATCTTGATAACTGAAAACATGTTGATGAAAATATGACTGCAAACTGTGATATAAACATGAACACGGATCAGCAGCAGCGTCTACATCAAGCTTTAATTAAGCATTGCCTTACAGCCCAAAAGACACTGTAAAATAGACAATCAAGCTAAAACTAAATCTCAGTTGGGAAGGGGAATGGGCAAAAAAGTTCAGCTAGCATTATTGAAAAAGCTCAACAGTTTGTGCTTCTGCAACAGCCCAGGAGGTTGCATGCGGTTCGAGTAGAAATGCACAAGATAGACATGGACAAAAACATTGTAAGATTAAAGTAGTTGAAATACTGATGGACATCATGCAATGGACTTCTGGTGGGTTACCTCGTTGACTATATATTCTAGCAGTTCAAATATGGCCATAGGCAGAGGGCCATCTCCTGTAAAAACTTCGATGTCTCCGGGACAGGCTGCAACGTAACTCAAGAGGTGGTTGTACGAGAAATGGAAAGTGGCATAACACACAGACAAGAGGTAGAGACAAAGACCACATGTATATTAAATCCAAAATGGGAGATTCACAACAGACTGCCTTGACTGAGAACAAAGCAGTACTGGAGTTTCTTTATTAAAAGACTGTACATCCATATCAAAACACAGGGACATACAGCCTTTTAAAATAAAACTCCAGAGTGGCTGTAAGTGAATAAATGGTATGAGGTAAAGAGAATGCCTGAGCCTAGGATGATGTTCAACATATGAAAACAAAACTGGCATGGGTTGGATGCTGACAATACACTGTATATGTGAAAAAGTAGCAAAATGGCTTTCTTTAACTCTGTTCACAAGAACAGACGAGACATACAGAAATAACTCTTAGGTTCCCTTCACTTGTCAGCGTGATGCGGCTTAGGACCATGCATCAGTCAATTTCGATACTGAGTCATACATACACTTAGTGTGAGTACTCACTTCTAAAAGGAAGTTGTCAATTCTGCTATTCAAATGAAATTCCATGTAAGTATTGTCTTTAACAAGTTTTTTTATACACAAAATTTACCAACACCCTTGTAGCCCAAATAACTTCCAAATGTTTCCAAAATGACTAAGCACTACTAATAAAACAAGGTTCAGGGCAGAGTAAACTCTACCAATGTTAAAATGAGTGGATTTGTATTTCACTCTCCAGAAGACTGTTACTTCAATCTCTGACCTGATTATTTAGCACTGTCGTAAGATACTGTCATAAGATTCAGATCACTTGTCATCACAGTATCGATACTGATGATAATGGAGTCCTAAGTACTCAAGTTTGCAGATTTAGGAAAATGCTGACCAAAGCACAGTCCTACTGCAGTTACTATCGGTAAAAAACCCAATCACACCAACAATCTGATCCCCCAATCCCACCTTGCTCAATATGAAATCCTTACTTTTCTAAAATAGATGAACTGGCTGATTCTCAACTGATACTGAGGATGTTTCTCTATATCATCTCATCATTAAAAGAATTTCATAAACAGCTGCTCAGAGCTGAGCTGCATTATGTCCATCACAGACCCAGTAAACTGAGTACTGAGTTGCAGGTGAAACAATTAATATTCCTAATGTGGAACTCTTTTCTTTGATGACAATATTAGACTCTATATATATCACCCTTCAGAGTGACTGAGAAAATTGATCTGAGAAGTTAAAAAGACTATCAGCTGCATCCTCATGAGCCAGCATGAAATATTTCCATTCCAATACACTCGTTAAATCTATCTCTTCCACATCTGATTACAAATATAACTTTGGAGAAAACACATGACCACAACAATACAGAAAATTCACAAGCGAACATCTTTCCCATTATGTTATTTAACAGTGAGAACAATCCCCACATCCTTTGTCAACTTTGAGTCAAAAAGGATAAAACCCTCCACTGAAATCCCAACGCTGTAAAATTTAATAAGCCATCAAAGCTGACAAACGGATGGGTCATAGAGCACTGACCTTTGAGTGGTTTGCCTGTCATGGCCGCCTCCATATGTTCTTCATTTGCATTCTCACCAAAAATGCTGGCTAAATCCCTTGGTTCAGGTGGTGGGACAGGGTACCTGCCGATGGACATTTCCACCAAGGAAAGCCCTAAGCTCCAGATATCTGACTGCACTGAATAGTGAGTCCCTTGTAACCGTTCAGGCTGAGGAACAAAAAGGGACTGTGAAAAAAATTTATGGACCTGGCATTTTTGTTGGTGGCAACATTCTCAGATTCTGTCCTCCAAATCAACAAATGTATTTATGAAACCAGATGGCAAGAACCTGTAATATAATAATATAATATTATCTAACAAAAAAAAAAAATTCTGCCCTTTCCACAAGGGGCCATATACACCATTTCTGGGTGTGCTTCATTTTATAAGAGAGCATATAAAAAAATCAGTGCTTCACAGCATAGGTAGTGGATGAAGTATCAAGCAAGGGAGTCAAAAAAAAAATCCAACAACACGAGACTAGAGTGCATGTGAAACTGCACCAATTTGCAATGTGCTGTTAGACTCTTGCAAATATTGGCAAGGGGAGCTATAACTCCACTGCAGTAAATTTGTAATTCTGCATCCGCCAGATATGACATGGATGTTAGTGAAATTTGGTTGGGACATTTGTGAAGCCTAAGGTCCATTTGCAAATTGAATCTTGAATTGACTTCTTTATTTATGTCTACTGTTCTTTCATAAAACATGTAAGGAAAGACACCGTAGTTTGGTATAAACAAGGACTGAGCCTTCCTTTAGAAAAACAGAAGTAATACGTACCGCCATATATGATCTGGTCCCAACAAAGGAATTTGCCATTGAGTCTATGAGTTGACCACTGACTCCAAAATCACATAATTTGATTTCTCCTCTTGAATTCACTAAAATATTAGATGGCTTCACATCTGTGGAAGAATGAGCATGAAAATAATTCATACTTTATACTTCCGCTGTTACATGCATATTTACTGTTATGAACTCTGGATCTAAAGCCACTTACTGAGGCAGTGGAGTGCCCTAAAGTTTAAACTACTGCACGTTTTTCAATTTTAAATGACCAATGAATGAAACTAATAATAATGTCAAAGGGATAAATCCTGTAATAAATTAGACAAAAGATAACAACACTGAAGGGTTAAAAAACATAGAACACAATATGGAAGTCAGAGAGTTACAAATATTATTGATTTTTTTGACTCCAAGCTATCATTCATAACAATTAAACAATGATAAAAATATTGAAGAAATCGATGGAAATATAGGTATCACAACCAGAATTCCTGGCAGCATGTTCCAAGTTTTTATAAGAGACTCAAACTATGCAACATAGACAAATACATACCTCTGTGTATAATTTGATGCTTTTCTCTAAGATACGACAATCCTTTGAGAACCTGGAATTGATAAATTGACAAGGCATTATTCCTTTACCAATGAGCATTTCATGTATCTGCCAAGTTGCAAAGCTTACTATGCGTTGCACCTACAAATACTGAGCTGTACCACTCATAAATTATTGCAAACATTTTTTATTCTGTAATATCAAACAGAGATGACAAATTTAAGTAATGCTGAATCCTTTTGGTTAGTCACCAGGAGGGTCAACATAAAAAGCAATGAACTGTATCATAAAAGTTATAAAAATCTATGTAAAATTCACAAAACCAGTAGCATACAGCACTGAAAACAACCGTTCCAAAAATACCACCACATTAACATATATAAAGTCATATACCAAAGGACTGAATCTGCAGTATATGAACTTCCAAACCAACACAGAAAGTATACTCTCTTCTACTTACAGCAATTGTGATAATTCCTAGAATTGGCTCAGGGATTCTGCCAGCTTTTCTTAGAATTAAATCTAATGATCCGCCATCCTGAAAAGAAAGTGAGGGAAGAAACTGAGTCTCCACCAAAGAAATACAATATGTATGCAGTACAGCAGTAATTATACAGTCTGTGAGCTAAAAGCTATTTATTTCACAAATTCTAGCAATTACGTGACACCTACAAATTTCATTCAAGATTTGAGAAATAAACAAGGATTGGCACAGGATAGCTGCCACCTCATCAGTGAGCTATAAAATGTAAAATTAATCTCTGAAAATGCTCAGTGTTACTCATGTGAAAATAGACAAAAGGACAGCAGAAATTAGTGTAAGAAAAGAGACAGCTGGTATGTCTGCTCCTTAACAGACTTACCATATATTCCATACAAATGCTAATTTCTCCATCACTGTAGAAAGCACCATAGTATCCAACTATGTATGGAGAGTTGCATTCATGTAGCACCTTCAGCTCACGAATGATCTGATTCCTAACCATAGGCTTGATTTCAAGATGAATGAGCTGAAAGGAGACATAATACATTAAAACATCCATTATCACAATGTTTTGATCACCAAAATGTCCATCCACCTACCTGCTAAACTTGTGTCAGTGATATGACAGGTTTAGTTACAACTGGTTGTCTTGTATCTATTCTCTCATAAATCTTATCATGTTCACTGCCTGTCAAGGCGGTATCAGTATGTAATAATACTAACAGTAAAAGGTTGTGAAAATATCTGAAAAAGCAAAGCTAAAAGCCATGGCACTGACTTAGTCTGTTAGATAATAAACAACCTTAAGATTAAGACTCAGTAGTGACACAGCATTTTAAGTATAGAGAAAAGCAAACAAACACATGATAACTTTCATAACATTAATCCTCCAGCACTGAGTACCCCACGTCATCATTGCATTACATAATATTATTGCCTTGCCAGGTTACTTGCCAACTGAACGCATTGATACCTGGTGGTCTAGTCTGTTATTTGTTTCTCTGAATTGGGCAGGCATAGTGAGTGAAGTCAACTTCAGCTCCATGTTTAGATAGTAATTAGAGTGATTAAATTCAGTTTTCGCAGTAAAGGGTTCAAAATTTACGCTACTATCCAATATCTTCACTAATGTCATCTGCATTACCTTGCGGGCCATGACAAGCTGTGACGGATGGTGCATAACTTTTGTAACAACACCGCCATTGCCAGCCCCCAACTCCCCAAGCTTTTCAAAATCTTCTTCTACCAACTCTCCAATCTTCTGTTTCTGGGAGAGGAACTCCTCCAGTCTCTCCCTCTGCTGGTCGTCTATGTCCAGTTCCTTTAGCTTCTGTTGTAAAGCCTCCACATTGGCTTGAGCTCCATTCTGGCGACTACGGGAAGATTTAACATTACAGTTATATTTAACAGGATGTGCACACTGCTCATAAAAGCTGGACACTGTATATTTACCGCTCATGATTTTCTTTTTAAACATCAATACAATGACATGTATACGAAAAAATTTATCACACTACTCATTATTGGCATCATCTAAAGAAACAGTGAACCTAAGCAGTTCACTCCCATAAAACTGATGGTTCTCAGTTTGGGCCTGTTCCATTTGATGACTGGTTTACAGTCATCCTGATTAAGGATGTTTGATTGCACTCTGTCTTCAGTTGTCCTTGTCTCTAAACAAAAATATGACACCTAACAAGAACCATAGTATGACTATGATGAGATTAATAAATATCAATGTTCATGTTTCCTTCTAAGCCTCTGGGTTGTATAGTAATGTTCTTGTTCCACTCAAGGAGCACACATCATTATATAGTCTAGGACCTAAAACAACAGATCTAATCAACTATGCCAAACAGCTGGGTAAATCTTATCTTTTGATGATACAGAAGTGACTGGGCCTGAATTTATACACACTAAACTAAAGATAAGGAGTGGAACTGGTAACACAATAAATGCTGGAACTACTCTCTGAGAAGTGGGAGATCCTGGCCTCCTCACAACAACTAATGCTTGGGGATCACTCCTTCTCTCCCCCTGAAGATATTTTTTCTTCAAACAACAAATGTTAGTCTACCACTAAAAATAAAAAGGGAACCAACGCCACAGAAATCATGTAGACTTGGCTAGACTAGTTGAAATGTGAAGGTGTCTCATGTATGATGTATCTGTCTAATGTATCTGTCTAGATATTGTAGGCTGACTCTTCCATAACCACTATTTTTCTGCTGAGGCAAAACATTAAATCCTAGATTTAAATTAAATTTTGTTACAGTCAGTAGTCTAGATCTGGATCCAAATCCAGGCTTTAGGCCTGTGTTTCTGTGCGATAATCGATGTCTGCGCATCTAAAATGTAACCAATTTCTTTTATTTATAATCCATATTCTCACTGTCCTTTTTTTGCTGTTCTCGAAAGAACACACCCTTTCTTCAATCATACCATTTATTATGATTCAATCTTCGAAGCACAAATTCTGAGACCTGCGAAAGCTTAGCGTAAAAAGTGGTCGCAACAATTTATGCTACTCACTCGCTTCCGTCTGTTTGTGGCTCCGACACGGGAATCGTCAGATTCAGTTTGTTCTTGGCTTTCGGCATACTGGTAAGCCCTGATCTAAACGTAATTTATTTACACCATAGACGCTGGTTTTGGCATCATACGAGGCTATAGAATGAATATTTACATTATATTCTGCTATCAAGGACAAGCAGCCATTGGGTTATAACCAACTAAACACACACATTCGTCGACCAATGGATATGAATAAATTTCCCATAATATGAGGAAGTGGAATTGGTGAACATACATATTCATGAACTTCCGTGACTATTTAATTTCGCAGTTTTGGTGATAGCGCGTGACTCCGTACAAAAAGAAAGTAGGCCTAGACTAAACATTTAATGACAAAACAGAGGGCAAACTTAAAAGAATATAATTACCATCTCAGATCTGCCGTTCACAATTTTGTTTATGCTATTTTAAGCATTAATCTAGCAATAAAGATTTCTATCGCTATGATGACATCTCTAACGCCATCTAACAAAAAGGTATATTTTTGCCAGAAAAGCTTTTGAGAGACTAGGGCGGTTCTGTTTGAACATTTATAGCTCTTTGCTTCAGAAAAATTGTTGTCTAAATTTTTATCAGCTTGCTCACAGAGACCTTGCATTACGGAAACCTGTTGCTTTACAGCCAATTTGATAATTATTACACATCAAACTCGGGGAGTAAAGGTTCATATGCCAGGTCCCTCATAAATTGTGGGAAATGCCTGCGTAATGCCACCTCTAGTGGGGTTTCCTACAGAAACCTTCGGCAGAACAGGACCCCTCGGATAGATGAGGCAAAGCTGGGCCCACCGGCGAATGGACATGTTCCGATATTCATCAATGCCTGCCCAGGGAGCTCAGTCTGGAAAATAAAAGCATGGGCAGGCGGAGCTCAACAGCGCTGGACCGCAATCGCCTAAGAGAAGGACACATCTAAATAAACCTGGGAAGACAGCTCTCGTCAGCAGGGGACTGTCACTGTCTAGAAAGCAAACTCAAAATAAGATGTAACCCAAAGCGGAATGTGCCAGTCATTAGGCGGGAAAGAATAGGGCATATACGAACAACCCATAGGGTCACACAGCAAACTCTTCCTAAACCTCTGTGTGTGAACATACTGTTCATTTGTGACCAAGACCTTTCCAGCCACTTACTCAGGCAAATACTGCTGAGTTTCGAAGGAGATGAGTTGACTGAGTTTAATTGGGTCAGTTCAGGCTGTATGACTATGGTGTATTAATTCAGGTCATTTTGGTTAAATAACACAGTTTTATCATGTCAAATTTTGAAGCAAATTGCCCTCTAGATCATTCAGATATAAATTCTATCCATTAATGTATATTCGGTTATGAGTGTTTAATTAATGAAAATATGCCAGCAGAAAATAATTTTAATCATTCAGCAACATATATTCGTCATATTACTTAGGAAGCATCATAGAATGAGCTTAAAAGGCAATGTGAGTGTAATAATGAAGTCTAGGCAGATCTTCCTGGTTTGGGACACATGGACATTAAAAACAAAGCGTCATCTACATCACAATACCATGTATAGGTAGTGATCAAGGATCAAGTGAGGGGCCAAAAATAAACAAAATGTGCACCCTCACTGTGCATCAAATTGCACGTGCTTGTTGTGTATAACGGAATATTCTTGCTGGCAATACCTGGGCTATGCTACTGCCAGATGAAGCAGCACATACTTTTTACGTATTTGCTCTCTTTTCTAGCTAATCATGAAGTAATTATATACGGAGTTTAGCCAAGTATTAACATGAAAGTTGCGTTTTCCCACTTGTTTTTTAGCAGCACCTATAATAGTCTGTATTTATTTAATTAGATTAATGTTTAACCACTCCTTTTAAATATTTTGGTCTTTGAAATGCCTGATCATTAGAATTTCTTTATATGAAAATACTTAGGGTAATCTTGCGAATGTTTACATCCACGAGAACTATGAAAGCAGTATATTCTGATTTCCTTTTCCGGTTCGTCCACAGAGGTAATGGCTGGGGATGTGTAAATAACTTGTTTTAATCGTGTCTAGTCTGGCTTATTAGAGGACGTTTTTATTACTGGGCGTTAAAAAATTCAAGAATTGTGATTACTTTTGATACACTTAATTGTTTTGAGTCCACTTTGCCCAAATTAACATGGTAGCGAAGCATTAGAATCAGCTGCTGATTAGTCAGTAGATGTTCTGTAATTGAATGGCTACATCGTATTGCCGTAGTGTGTGGTGGTACGTGGTAAATTCAGATCTAGATAGGCTTTATTAGTTACACATTTTCATTGATTAGGTCACAGAGCATGTCTTTGTTGGAGATGTGCGGTAGACTTTGCCTTGATTCATTCTCTTAGGGATAGGATGAGAACTTGTTGATGTCAATGACGATGATTTGATGATGATGCTCCTGACTCTGCTGGATGAGCAGCTATAATAAATAAGTTATAACTATGGCAATCTCCTGGGACAGGACCGCTCTTGCATTAATGCAGTTCATTTAGTCATTGGTTTAGCCACAAGATCGGTCCTATTCCGTGATTATCCCATAACTATTATAAGTCAGCACCGCTGAACTGTATTATCGGTGCTGTCGTTAGAGACAGCTGTTCACAATTACAAATACTTGACTAGGCCAGATCAAATAGCCACAAACTGTTGGTGTGCAATCAATGAATCATGGTTGGCCTTCTCCCACAAGAGCACCGATTCGATGACTGTGTTTAGTCTGCTGAGTCTGAGACTAAATGAACTGTATTTCTACCACAGGCACAGCTGTGCCATCCTGAGCCTGAGAGAGATTCCAGAGAGCCATCTTGGTATGCATGACCTAGAATACCACCTTGGTTACGATCTCTGGGCCTGGCATTATCTCAACTGCACTGCCACCCTTCAGTCAGTCAGCTGATTTACTACTAGACTAGACAGTTGAATGTTCATGTTGACATGAGTTCCATGTCCCATGTTTACTGTGTTGGCGGGTTAGTGTGTACAGATACAGTGCAAATATCAATCTAGACCATAACCTGTCTATGACTAAATGAACGGTATCATTATCCTTGCAGTGCTGTCCTTCGAGATAGCCACAAGGGTTAATAAATATTATGACACCACTGATCTGGTGATTAGATCTAGATAGAGTCTTTATCTAGGGCTAAATGAAATGCATTGATCAATCATTGATGTAATGCCAGTACTGTCCGAAGAGACAGGTAGTTGACTATCTTGCTTCCTCTGCCAAACCATTAATTGAACTTCATAATTTTTCTTTTCTCAAAATTGTTTTTATCTACAAAGGTGAAAGATGACACGGTACGCCAAGGAACCAGAGAACCCGACTAAGTGTAAGTAGTTGGATTTTTGTTACTTTCTGGCTGCTGGGGCAGGCTAAGGTAACATAATACAGGCCATCATCCAGCAGACTTGTAACCACCAAATCTGTGCATATGGTATTGGCCAGTAGAAATGTTCCCAACACTACAACAGTTTGAAGTCTGTCATGGTTTTCTTTCCTCAATGTCTCAATTTTCATTTCCCTTTCCCAGGTTGCCAAACATGAATTAACATCTCAGAATCACAATGTGCTTTGGTCTTAAAGTTAAAGATGGCCTTAAATGTAATAAGGCAGTTAGTCCTTCAATCATATCATCTGTTTTTGCAGACTGGTGAATAATTAATAATAGAGATAGATTAACATGTGCCAGTTTGTAAAATTTGGACCATTTGTGCTTTTTTATCTATAGTACTCAGTTTCATGAAACTTTCAGAGACAGTGATTATATATCTATGTCACTATTGATTTATTTCAGCGGCCAAGGCATGTGGGTCATACTTGCGTGTCCACTTCAAGGTAAGTTTTTGTTTTTGATTAAATTAAGAAGCAGATGATACCATGTACTTTTTCTGTTGATGTAGGATTTTTAGAGGATGATGGAGGCAATTAGTGTGTGGTGGGGAACAGTTTTGACGTCCAGTAAATTACAGGCAGTGCTAGATGTCTTGAATCTGCAAGAGTTTGTGAAATATTTTAATTTGTGATTAATGTGACATACGTGCAAGGTCATTGTCATGCTTTTTTTGTCACAAACTTTGTTAAGAACTTGAGTAGAAAGTATACTATCATGAAAATTGTATTGCATATTTCCACATGAGTTATGGATCCTTTTTCCTTCTCCATGTCATATAATTCACTCAGATATTCAGAAATTATTGTTAGTGTTTTACCTTTCATTTTCCTTTGATCAACAGAACACTCGTGAAACTGCCCAGGCCATCAAACACATGCATTTGAAGAGAGCAAACCGCTTCCTGAAGAATGTTGCTGGTCATAAAGAGTGTGTGCCCTTCAGGAGGTTCAATGGTGGTGTAGGGAGATGTGCCCAGGTTTGTTCTCAATAGTTTTAAGTTTTTTATTTTCAATTTAGGGCATTATACAGCGAATGAAATGTCTACAGTGTCCAAGAATTTTTAAAAAATGAAATGGAAAAAAAGCAAAAAAAAATGAAACAAGAGACAAAGAGGAGAACAGTAATTCATAACAGTCAGGGATGCCACTCTTCCCAGAATTCTTGGAAATCCAAGAACATCGGCGATCCCAAGAATTCTGTCTGAGAACCCGTGATGATTATCAGAAAAAATAAATTTAAGATCCAAAATTTTATCGAAGTTTGAGTACGGCTGCTGTATGGATAGATCAGCATTCATAATAGACACAGGTGTTTCAGTATGGCTGACGTATGAATAGATAGATTAGAATTAATTAAGGGACAGTTCCGGCCTAAATAAACGCGTTCCATAAAATACTAACTTTGTGGCGGTGGTTATTTTGGTTTTGAAAACTTCAGTGTTATACTTTCCAACGCACGCTTTCCTCTGTAGGCATTGCCCCGGAGGCCTAATTTTGGCAGTACTAGGACTGGCTGAGCCTGTCACTCTTGCTTGTCGTCCTCAGGCAGTGTGTGGGTTAGGCTGGTGGACGTCATTGAATACATGGATAGACATCAATATGGGGAGATAGTCTTAATTATGAGTGAAAGCTAGAGATTTAAGCAGCAAAATCTTTAGGGACATCCTAGGAATATCTAGAGATGTCCCAAGAAATCTTTCACTTACCATTCCCAACCCAGCCAGTTGGAGGAACAAGATTTTGAAGCAGGAGGTCTTAGCCTTTGTGTTTAAAGTCAACTTTTGACATTGACGAAGAATACAACATTTGAATGACTAATCAGAAGAATCAAACTATGCAATTAGTTATTCAAATAGTGTCACCCGCCGCCTAATCCTTGATAAGTAGGGGTTGGCAAGTCTTGTTTTTTTATTTCTGTACATAATAAATATGCAGTAAACTTATAAATTTATTTATATTAAAATTCTTCATTGTTTAAGAGATAGCTTTATTTAGAGAGATGAAACATGATTTGGCTCTTTGAAAATAGAGGTTTCAGATTAGAGACAAAGTTCACATGAATTCCCACAAAGCCGCAAAAACTTCAGAGAATTTTATGAAAATGAGTGGCATCCCTAACAGTGTTTTCTTCAGGTCATAGGAATTGGGAGAGGCATTTCCCCTCTTGTTATAAACTTGAAGGCAGATTTGTAGATTTTTCAAGGCATTTTAGGCTTTTCTTATGTAATACAAACTTTGAAATGCAAGAAAGAGAGAGAGATCAGCATGTGTTCAATGTAATTTATGGGGGGAGGGGTAAAATTTAAAGGTGCTTCAGAACGCTGCTTGTTGAAACAGGGTCCCCTGAGGAATCTGTTTTTAGTCGTGCCATCCCAATTGGCAGCAGGCTGTTACCTTCTTGCATGGGTAAGATTGGTGCTGCTGTCTTCAGTGTTGACCATAAAGCCGCCAGGCGTAACCTAGAATATAGAAATTCACTTAGCTAATGCCTTGGAACAAGCATTGTGCTTAGAGTACCTGCAGCTCTGACATTGGAAATGGAAAGAACATCGTCAAGATCTGGAGAGAGTATTTATTTTCTCCCTTTTCCAAACCGAAACTATCAGTGATCTAAGAGCTTGCAGTCTAGAGCTTTTTGGTAATGGTGCTACAGATTATCAGAGCCCTCCTTGCATTTCCCTCTCTTTCATACATGCTATAGGGTTCAAAATTGGGAGGTAGTCCTGCTGACCAAAAAATTATGGCCAAGATTTAATCAAGCCTGTAGTTGATGGCTGCGGCAGCAAATGGTCATCTGTGCAGCGCAGTGCAACATCAGTGAAGGAGTAAATGAGTTGGGGAACACTTAAATAGTTGTGCCATATGTTCTTGCCTAATCTAAGCTGTAGACAAAGAGAATTATCAACATATATGTGGCTAAAATCACTCAGAAATGCATACATACCCATCCACAAACACACCAACACACATACAGACACACACAATAAAAATAATCATGCACACTAGCACATGCCTACACATATTACAAGTATGCTTTTGATATACAGCACTTGATATTGAACTCTGCCTCATCAGTGACATAATAGAGTAATAATCAATCTGGATGTGAAGTTAATACTTAATAACAAGGTTGGTGTACACTTCCCAAATGAATAGATACTAAATAGAGATTCCACTGTATGTACACACAAGGAGACTTATAATGCTATGTCTGTTAGTATCGGTATTGCCATTAATCAGCTACACACCAGGAGGGGGGGAAGGAGAAGTCAAGAAGTTTGACTTACATATGTTTTGTACAATGTCACCTCGCTATATCTATAAGTATACCTCTTTATACGAGGTATGAATTTCACATGCACTTATTTGTAATTCCTTGATATGTACAGTGTATACTTTTCTCATGCACCAAGGGCATATGATACATAGAACCTCAGTTTAAAGTATGCCCTTGGTGATTGGGAAATATATACTTATTACTAAGGTATGCTTAATGGCGAGGTCCACCACATTAATGAAATGATAAAGTAATAATGAATGAAATTCATATTTAATAACAAGGTAGGCCTGAGCATTGGTCCCAGCTTTCGTGGGAATACCCTACAGAAGCACAGTTTGATAAACTAGATCTAGGTCATCAGAATAATTTTAGCCCCAAAAACGCTGTTTTGTCCAAACTCCGCATAGAACTCTGAACTGACTGCTCTCTTCGGCTGCTGTTATGCACTGATACGCACTTTGCCCCCAGCCTTGTCAGGTGGCATCTGAGTCTGATTGATGATATAGGCAGCTATCAGACTTAGAGCACGTCTAGGTTCATGTGCTGGATCTGAAGAATCCTATAATAATAGTCATAATAATATGATATGCTACACAATCTCACAGGCAATTCAATTCCTGTTCATTTCATGCCACTCACTGCAGAAAATAAAAGTAAAATTACATGTAAGAAAGTGTACGAGATTTACCTCTATGAATGTGTCACGAGAGAATATTTCTTACTTCATTCTATTGTACACTTTAAGAATTTTTAAGCAGAATTATACAAGTTGTTCTGTATCTTTTCTTTTGTCAAAATACTTAGTTGTACCTTTTGTTTTTCAGTATTAAACCTTAATAAATTGAAAGCTTTTAGCTTTGCTCAGTGTAAGTTGCCACTAAAGTAAGTATGTTTCAAATAAATGATGTTTATCTATGTGAAACCTCAGAAAGTTCTGAGAAATTCATGAAAACCGTGTGGCATTCTTGCTTTTTTTTTTTTTGAGAGGTGATTCACTATGTGCTGCTGTCCTGCAAATTTGCAGTTTAAAACATCTTACTTAACTTGTTCTGCTTTTTTTTCATCCTGTCTTTGTGCAGGCTAAGCAGTGGAGAGCTGTCCAGGGCAGATGGCCAAAGAAGAGTGCTGAGTTCTTGCTACAGCTCCTGAAGAATGCTGAGAGCAATGCTGAATTCAAGGTAGTCTTTTGATCAGCTTCACACAATCATTTGTATCAAGTTGATGTTTGCTTTGTCATCAGCAGATTTTGATAATACATTCTGAATAAAATTACTGTTCTGTGATTGCCGTTATACCAAAATAGGGGTGTTCAGGAAAAAAATTGTAAGTTTCAAGGTGACAGTTGAATTAGATTAGTCCTCTGGATATTGACAAAAAAATTAAACGTAGTTTAAAATGTCATGTGTATTCCACTTAAAGAAAAAGCTTTAGAGTGTAAAATATTACATGATGCTTGTGGTGGAGATTTGTATGTGCAAGGAGACAATGTAGATTGCTGCATTAGAGTTTGACAGCGCTTGGGGGAAAAATGCCATCCAACACTGTCAGTTGTTTCAAATCTTGGGATTAGACTAGTAGATTTGAAGGGTTTGAAATGGACTGTGCTGAATATTGCCGTGGTGTGTTTGAAATCTGAGATGGTATTTATCACGTCTTGCTCTGTATTTAGAAAGTTGGTTGAATTGACAGTGTACATTTAGGGACAGCAAAGTGCCAAAAATTGTCAGAAAACTGAAAATCAAATCTCATAAATTAGCCTATTTTAATAGAAGACAAAATGGAACAAATGCTAAAACAACTCCAGTTTTGAACAGAGACCTGTATTTTGATTAAAGTGTTTGAAAATTTCACCCTCAGCTGCTGTCATCCCTGGTCCACTTACTATATTTAAACTTAAGAATTAATCTTCACATTTCACACTGCTAGAATAAGGAAGAGTACGATGGAGTCTGCTAAATTTGATAATTAAGGGGTCAGAGATACAAAATCTGTTAATTCATGGCAAAGAAGGAACAAATTTTGAGTGGGCAACTTGTTCACTTAAACTGAGCTTTTGGTTTCATAATGTTGACCTGAGACATGCTTTCATCAGATGCATAGAGAGTTTATTAAAGGCAATATTGCTGCCATCCACAGGGACTGGACACTGAACACTTGGTTATTGAACATATTCAGGTGAATGCTGCTCCTAAGATGAGAAGAAGAACATACAGAGCTCATGGACGTATCAACCGTAAGTTTCTTTAGAATTTAGTCACTTGCTTGGTCATAACTGGTGCTTTTGATTAAAAGTCCATTTATCCACATCAAAATAGAGGAATATATGGTCTTGTAAAATTAAACTCAAATACAGAAATCATCAGAGGGGCCTTCTATTGCATCTACATCACTCGGCATAGAAATCCACAATCCACATTAACTGAACTCCAGATATTTATGGTTTACAGGCAATGACTTCTTCTCACTGAAGTTGAATATATTAGAATTGTATGGGCCCTATTTTCAAAACAGTACAGCTGGACATGTGATAGTATTCATTAATATGAAAGTTAGAACTCATATTGTGTCCTTTATGGTCGAGTTTCATTTGTACTGTGTAGCTTCCCTATAGCTTGGTATTGCACATTTGTTCATCTTACTTGCTCATGTGTGAGTAGTAATTCATACAGGCTTGAGTATTTTGGCAAGACAGGGGCTATGAACTGCTGAGATTAGGCCTAAGCTTGATGCCCATAAAATTATGCAACATTTCTGTTCTCGTGAGACACAGTGACTCAGTGGTCTTTGTCACATGTCACATGTATCATTTTTGCTTATGGGGTTTGGTATTAATACTGAAGAATTGTGTTGATGCATTAATTACATCCTGAAAGATCTGAAAATACACAGTATAATCTGGATCTCAATATCAAAGGGACCATTGTGATTGCGTGTTACAAAGAGAAAGTTGAGAAGAATTGTTATAGAAGGAAAGAAAATTGACAGTGTAGACTACCAAGTTTTTTAACCCTTTTCTCTTTTATTAATTACCTCTCTCCCCATCCTTACTTACACCATTGGAGACTCATTAGTGCCGTGAAAGAAAAGAGGAACAAAGATGCGTGATGTGGGGGGGGGGAGGTGGGGATTTAGGAAGCAATTAACAGCACAGAAGCAAGTATTACTCACAGATTGATGTAAGAGGAGAGAAATGAATAACATATCAGTGGGATTTATTAGTATATGAGGAATGAAGTGCGCACATAAGAATGGTATTGACTGTAGAAAAATGTCTAATAAGTGGACATGGCTGTGTAGTTAACTAAATTTTTATAACATCTTACACAGTTTGTTTTTTTTTTTGGTTAGAGGGTGAAAGATGTGTTCAGTAATGTACACTATAAGTATGCCATTTTTGTTATCACCAGCTTACATGAGCAGTCCATGCCACATTGAGGTGGTCCTTGCAGAGAAGGAGACTGCAGTAGCCAGACCCACAGCTGGTGAAGAGGAGCCCGTCAAGAAGAGGGTCTCAAAGAAAAAGCTCCAGAGACAAAAGATGATGCAGAGGGATTAATCACTCAGGTGTTATGTGTATGGAGAATAGTGAATTAAATTGTAACACAAAAATTTCCTGGTTTTGGGGTTTTTTTTAATAGTGTATGGTAAAACTGTCTTTTAATGGTGTGGCTGTGTTTTGGATGTACCTGTATTGAGCAAAATTGTTGCCAGATGCTAATACACTTGACACTCTTCAAAGGACCCACAAGATAAAATTGTTTCTTATTAACTGTATTTCACATTATCCATGATCAATAGAGCTGGCAAGGAAAGTTTCATGTGAACAAGTTTTACGGTATCCCCTGTCACTTAGCATGACAACTGAAGATGTAACATGTCATGAAGGCTTTGTAATGAAAGTTTGCGATTGATCAGCAGGTCATTGTTTAACCTGCAGCAAGTTCAGGGCAGTCATCGCCAGTGTGGAGGGTTGATTTACATGTCACTACAGTTTTATGCAAGTATACGGAATATGGGGGGGGCTCAGAAATATTTGTTTTCTTTGGATTATGACTGGGCACATTTCCTAACAGGCATAAAAGTATTTCAGGCCATGTAAATATTTGGCAATAATACTAAGTTTTGTAATAAGGGTTTTCTTGTTCAGTAAACTTTCTTGTGCTGGAAAGTAAACATGATCAGGAGATATATCCATTGTCATGCCAACAATTAGCAAATATTACAAGACGGCTTCTGAGACTCTTTGGGAGGGCAATGTATAAGTTACTCCAAAGTTATGATGACCCATGAATACAAAGTGTATTATTTTGCTTAGGATGTGGAATTGTATGGTTGTCATCCATTTATTTGAGAATCGTTAGAGGTAAACTGTGTAGTGCTGTACACATGACAGTAAATGAGCCCTTGCATCTCCTGAAAAAGTTAGGATGTTCAAAATCCTTATAATTTTGAAGCTTCTCTATAGACCCTGTTGTTAGCACAGTAATCCATACTTGAATGAGAGGCTATGTCAAGCTTATGTTTGAGGGAACCATAGAACATTTTGTATTTTTCTTGATTGCAGCATGCCCGTAGGGTGAAATAGTGTTTATTTTTAAAAACTCCAGTTATCGCCCTTGGAATGATATGAGAAATGTTACCACTCACTTATAATAAGGGAACATGGGGAAGATATACTGTATATAATATGTGTGTTAATTTAGTACCACAAGGGAGAGACTGAGTTGGTGCAGCACTGAAGACCAACCTCATGAGGTCCATAAATACAGTTGAAGGTCGGAGGTCGTGGCATACTGCTATATATCTCAGTAAAGTAGATGGATGACAACGGCATTTTCTTGGTGTCTTGGAACTTTGGACTTGTGTCATCACAGCCTCACGGGTGTGAAGGCCAATGTGTCGGATAGCATTGGTTATAGCTTAACCTTTGGAACTTTAGCATCAGTTAAATCAATTTTAGCAGTTTGAAAACTTGCACATTAGACAGCAATGTTTGCGTGATAGATGTGCATTATTATGACTGTAGTAAAGAACAGTCAATAAATAAATTGAACTTTGGTACCACACCCACTCATTGGATCATTCAAGCTTGTGATGGTTAGTTGTCAGAAGTGTTTTGTTGCTTTTGTTAATAAGGAACAAAGCAACTGGGAGTGGTGGAAGAGTGTGCTAAAGGGTGAATAATATAATTTCTTATGTTAATAAAGTCGCTCAGACATCAGTCCCATTCACCCTTTCACTCATCGAGACACAAATCACATATCACAAAAGTAACTTTAAGTCATGTGTGTCAAATAACTTATCTTTATTATGGATGAAGCTCAACAATTTGACAGTTCATTCACACCGTGACAGAGATGTTTTTAGACATGCATATTTATTATGACACTAGAGTATGGGTCTGGGAACTCAACCCAATACTGCAATAGCCGGCTTCTGTTCTCACAACAAAATGACTTAGGGACCGTGCACAGAGAATGTAGGCCTATTGTTGTTCAATTGCCAATCACAGACTGGCCTTCTGTCTCCTCATACTGAAAAAAAATTGTAAACACGCTTATGCTAATGATCATTAAATTTAATAGGCGTCAAACATGGCTGAAACCTGGCCTACAAATTTCATCAAAAGATAGTGCATAATAAAAAAGAACAAAATCTTGTACATGATGGAACATGTTTCATATCAATATTTAGTGACTTTGCTGATGATGTAACCCTACAGAACTGGGCTTTCATACAAAATCCTAAAATGATAGATACAGTGAAACTCGGATATAACGAGGTCGTCGGGACCGACCGTCGATGCTCGTTAGAACCGATGGCTCGTTACACGCATGGTCCACTGAAAATCATGTAAAAACAGTCAGTAGTGTCAGGGAGACACATATATACTGTACTAGATCTAACATGGCTAGACTGCTCGCTGCGGGTAGAGTGGAAGTGCCTTGTCTACCCAGGGGACTTGCGTCTGTAGACAGAAGGTCAGCCGGCCTAATGCGCATGTGCGGAAACAGCAATCAGCTGTGTTTACATTGGAAAACGGGCCAGACATAAAATATCAAAAGAATAAGATAGACAGCGCGTAATAAATGTTGGGTCAGCTGTGAATATAGTCTAAACCTCAGCTGCACACTTAGAATTTCCTGATAATTTTGAGATGTAGACTAGTCTAGGCTACCGATAACCTACACTCACACGGCCTCGCTCGAGATCATGTAAACACAGCTGATTGCTTTTTCCGCACATGCGCAATAGGCCGGCTGACCTTCTGTCTGCAGACGCGAGTCACAAGTTTGCTCTTCTGCTTTCTCTCGACTTCTTCGATTATTTTTAGTTTTGTTTCGAAGGACAGACATTTTTTCTTCCTCGATTCCATCATTGACAGGTGTAAACAAAGCAATGCAAATGTTGAGAGTCGAGAAACGAATGACTGACCGATCGTAATCACCGTTTCTGCGATTGTTATGATTGAAATCAAAATTGTCTAGCGCAATGATTGGTCTAAACAACAGGCTTGGCCAATCATTAGCCGAGCATATATCAATCCCATCTTCCTCCCGTCGCATGGTCACATCTCCACCGCATCCTTCCCTACCCCGCTTCTTGGCCTACTGCGCAACTACAGTAGTTTGTACTGGTAATCCTACCGGTAAATTACATAAGCGAGACTTGCCTATTATTGGCAATTGTTACGTAGCCTACACGTTCGAGTTCCTCGCCGCTGAAAGTTTTATTGCGGACAAAAGGGTTGCGAGGGCTTAATTGCAGGTCGGTTACCTCGTTAGGGCCGGGTTTAGCGGATTTTGTACTCGTTATATGAAAGGCAAGTTTACTATTACAAAGAAGGAAAAAAAACGGGGATTTTCATTTTGCTCGGTACATCCGAGAACTCGTTTTATCCGTGCTCGTTATATTCGAGTTTCACTGTATAACAAATGTAATATTTTTTGCACTTCTTTTTCTTCTTGGTTGGCAACTGTACTGGGCTCAAAGCATTATATGTACCAGCATACTATTTTCATGACATGGTCAGCGTCTGACGTCCAGGAGTAAAATAAACTTTCCTGTCTTGATATAATTTTCAACCACATTATCTCACACATTACATGAATGTTCATCTGTTTGAAGAATTACTGTTTTTACAGTAGAACCCCGATGTTAGGTGTGGACACGATTTGTGGAAAAAATGGACACGTGCACTTATTATTGAGATGCTCTTATTACAGAGGTCCTTCTGAATAATGAAATGATAGAGTGATATTTAGTTATAATGAATCCCTGCATGCAAAAGTCATACTGTGCATAATAACGAGGTATACTTACTAAATGAGTTCTTAAGATCGAGGTTCCATTGTATATCATTAAATAAAATTACAGTGAAACCTTGATGTTAAGTGTGACTTTGGTGCTCGACAAAAGTGTACAATACACTTATAATGTTCCTGGCATAAAAAGGAACATCTTCGTCCTACCCTAAGAGGAGCCGTTTACCAGGAAAATAATCGCATTTAAATACTGTACAATATGTTAGCAACTTCCTGCAGCTAAAATCTTTGTTATGAATTTCATTTCAGTATCAGTGCTGGAAATGGCTGGGGAAGGTGGTGGTGGGGGAGAATAACGTTTTTTCCGATATTACATTTTTTCCTAGATTCATAGGCCTACTTGATATCGAGGTCACCCAGAATAATGAACTAATACAATAGACTTATAGTGATGAACCCCTGCCTTGAGAATTTATACTAAATGATGAGGTATACACTTACGGTCTTACTAAATGAGGTCTTAACATTGAGGTTCCACTCTACTTTAAATTGTGCAGTCCTTTTGAAATCCAACTTTTACCAACTTTATTATACTATAGATAGAACCAGCCATGCCATGCCATGACGCCACAAAAGTCCGGAGAACATACCACAGCCTGTGGCTGTGACAAGGAGATCAGAGTTTCAAATTTATCGAATTTCGTCTAACCGGAAGTTAGGGGTTCCGGTTCCAAATAAAAATGGCGACAAACGATCTGCTGTTCTCCTGCTACTCCCATTCGTCCCAGTGTAAGAAAGACAAAAATCTTGCTCACTAACAGTAACAACTAAGGACAGGCCAAGCTAAAAGTTTTAATATTCACCCAAACGGCGCTCCAGACAGTGTTTCCCGCAAGGGTGTGTCAGTGGTTTTTTATTTTTTGTTAACCTTGTCTTCCACGAAAATCCGGAAAAAACCAAGACACACTACAGAATTATGACAAACTGACTTGTGAATCAGACTGCTGCGATTCGCCTGATCCCACTTTCTTACACTTGTGAGACTCAAAAAGGCGAACGAAAGCTGGAAACACGAAAATTGGATGACTGCAGAAAACAAGTGTCTTGTCCGTATTTTAAACTGACCCCCTCCCACTTCCATCTCACGGACCCCCCCTCCC
>JAWQUT010000399.1:445737-457790 GCA_033807755.1 Ellobium chinense | reverse complement strand
CCCCCAAGTTTTAACTTTAACACAACCAAAAATGAACTGGGTGGGCGCATTTATTTTCCAGCACCAGCTGCTGCGGGCATAGCGCGTCTGGGACCGGTGGGCCAACTTTAAAAACCTGCTTGGTTTCGGGGACTCTTTATCTATATCATGAAACTGAATACAGTATGTGATATCCTCATTTCAGTGAACAATGTCCCTACTTGTAATAATTCGACAGAACTGAATACACACAACATATGTTACGCAGATACATTCCAAAAGTATGATCAAGCTGCATCTTCAATAAAACGAAAAATGAAAAGCATAGATAATAGTAATACAGTAGTAAAAAGAAAAACAACCAGCATTATCTAATATTAATGGTCGTATTGATGTGCCTGTGCTGTACATGACCTGCCCTGGTGTGTCTTGTGTTTAGTTTAAATAATGGTGAGATTACCGTACATATTAACATGAAATGATGGAACTCCTAAGAAACGTGTCTGAGTCTGAGGTAGATACAGTGATCCTGTTGCGCTTCCGTCAATGTTATACAATATATACACAGTAATGTAAAGGACAGCAGGTGTGTCATGCTTGTATGTAGGCCTATGTGAAATACATCTATGTTTAAAATAATATTAACCCTTACAATGGCAATAAGACTGAGCACATTTTTTAAAATGCACTATTACACCCTGTTGTGCATTTTACCAAGCCACGGGACTAACTGTATGTCTAGACCTAGACGATTCAAAATTTGGCCAGTCACTAGGAGGAACGGTGCACACTACTAGACGTCTGTGACGTCATTTGGAACACTGGAAGAGAGAGCTCGGCAACATGGCGGCAGCCATCTATGATTGCAACTTTGTTAGTGGCACATCTTATGAACGGCCTTGCGTCGAAGGAAGGCGTGGCAAGAATTAACGGTGATATGTATGCTATTAATTTTTGCTAATGAATGAGGCAAATATATACTGTACAGCAAACATCACTAGCAAGTCAGTGCCGTTTCTTTCATACTGGTCGCAACCATCTCGGCTTGTCTAGAGACTGATAGTGATACTGCCTTTGCTAAGGAAGGGATGTGACTTGCCCTTTCATCCAGTTGCAGAGACCAAACAAACATGCCCCTCCTGGTCTGAGTAATGTTCTGCATCCTTTGTTCTAAGTTTGTTGTAAATTCAACCGCCACATACCAAGACTAGATCATAATTCTTCAGGTGGTACAGATTCTTAGATGGCTATTATCAAAGGGAAACTAAAACCGAATCTTAGGCCTATATGTGACGACCCTCCCCTCCCCCCTCAGCAACCACTGTAAGGGTTAATACGTCTTTCCAGTCCTTTCTGCAATGCATTAGTGAATGGACGCTATACAATAAACCCATGCACAAATGGAAAGCAAAACCCGAACCCAGATGTTTCCTTGAATTTGTGGGCTTAGACAAAACAATCGAACACGACTACCTTGAACACATGTAGGCCTAAATCTTAATCACGGTTCCTTCCAACAAAACTTTCTGACCTGATTTCATTTGTCTATGCTAGTGATGCCTCGTTTATTATGCCTCGAATTTGGCAAACTCGAACAAGACGAGGTGACCCAGAAGAATTCATGTTATCCGTGCTACTCGATTGTAGGCCTACATACAGTACAGTAGTTCGTTTGTTTTCTTTAACGTTGCTCAGCGTGGTTGCCTTATTCAGAATGAGACGTACAGATCCCATTTTTAAAAAAAATATAAACTGATATTTCGGATCTTTTCCTTTTTAAAAAAAAAATATATAAACTGATATTTCGATCTATAGCAATATTGTTTCACTGTTCATTTTAAGTGGACAATAAGGGCAATTTGTGTAGGTGTTTGCCAAATATCAGTGCTCCGTGATAATATTTAGAACAACGGTCTTCTCTGTAAAATCTCTCTTTTTTTTTTTTTAAATAGATTATGACAAATAATCATGAACCCATTCATATAGTCAAGTACACAATTGTGTACTCTTTTACTTTCTACTTTTCACAAGCGATTGACTCATACCTTCTGCTTTCCTATTGTGCATAGGCTACGGTACTTGTAAGACTAAAGACCGACAATGTTATAAATAGACGACAAAATAATAAAATGCAACACACATAATATATAATATATTGCACTCATAATGAAGACGACGATGACGATAATGAGGCAGATGGCAACGATTATCACATAAGAAAGAGAGTCATTTTAGATGAATGAAAGTAGTGATGATGACAATGACTATAACTTCTCGATGAAATAAAAGTTAACATTATTCCATACAGAAAGTTAACCTTACCGATAGCAAATAACGTGTAAATCTCCATGCAAAAATATAAACAACTAAGCATTTAGCTTCGAATTCACCAATAGTTTTTAGCTCTTGAGCAATAAACATTACGCTCTCTGCTGCACGTAACGGTGAACAGTTTTGTTTTTTTTNTTTGTTTTTTTTTTTTGCGAAGCTATGAAAAATAAACCGTGCCACAGCCAATCCATTAAAAAAAAAAAAAACGGAAGTCGAATTTTTGCCACTTTCACTTTTGCTTCACCCGGTTCCTACATTTGGATCGCAAAAGGTAAGAAGGGCTTGGTGGGGCTTATGTCTGCTTCCCCCCTTTGCCATTACAAAGTTTTTCGAGAACCATCCATCACTCCACTCCCATCTGCCTTCCTTGATTTATACATTGGGACTAAATGATTGCCTTGTTCTTACCACTGCAGTGCATCTTCCTTCGTGCACTCCCTCATTTAGGTTTGCCCCTCCCTCCCCTTCCAACAACTAAAAAAAAAAAAAGGCCCATCAGCGCTCTTGCACTGCTGATCTTTCTCTTATACAAACCTGTAAGAACAGTGTTCACCACTAAATTTTCGTGAGAAGACATTAATAATTTTAAAAAAAAAAAAATGTTCTTGGTTTCCATGCCTAATATTCGAACTATTAAGCTATAGAGATATTGGGTTTCACAGCGCTAGAAAAGTAAATGACAAGCTAACTGTATGAGAGTAATAGCTTATTATTGTCGTTCAGTTACTATTTTTACCCATCCCTAACATAAGTGTACTATGGATAGCAGATTCGCGCCCAGAAGTGGAGGTAGTGAGAGTGTGAACAGGACCCAAAACACTCATTTGCCAGCTTGGCTTCACGAGGTAAGCAGTCTGGTGTAAATCTTGAAACATAATAAAAACAAAGAAAATACACGTACATGTATTTACCACATTCAAGTAACATTGCACTTATAATATGTCTACTTATCAAGCACAAGGCCTTAGGCGAGAAAGTATAAAATATCATAAAAATGAAACTGATCGCAGGCGATAGTCATATAGCATATTAAATAACAAATGCCATTGAAAAGAGAAGCTTTACAAGTGTCCTCAAAGACTGTAAAGCAACAAGACGGGACTCGAAAGTCTTTGGTGCCCCATTGACTACTTCCTCCAGGGTATCGTCAAAATGGCGGCGATGGCACCGGTTGTTGCAGTACTGATGTCATTTTGAGGTGTCTGAGTCAAAATAAGGAGTTGTTCCTGTAGTTTCTTCATGAGGCGGTAATCACACTGTAAGTGATATACCTCTCCATAAAGTCAGGTATTGACAGGTTCACATGTGAGCAAATGAAAAGTATTTTGGAACATTAGGCTCACACGGGAAAGTTAGGGAACAATAATCAGACATAGTATTCAAGGTGTAAGTTGATGTGAAATTAGCTTCCCGATAATGTAATAACTGCACATTCAAATGCAGACTGAGAAAGCCTGTGTTCAACCTCCTGTAGGGGGAGTATTAGATTTTCCATCTTTTCTTTTCAAACTGATCTCTCAACAGTGCTTCTGAAATATCCCTAAAGGCAAACATTTCAGATAGTATAAATTCCGGCCTACATTCCTCCCCCTTAATGATAATGAATGCAGCTTTCCTGATTTTGTTCATAGCATGGGTCAACATTTTCACCAGTGAGGGGAGTAAGGAAGGCAGGCTGTATGGAGTTGACAGAGACATGTTATCAGTGTTAATTACCGATTATGTCCTACTGTCTCTGTCTTGAGCTTCGAAGACTTAGTCTTCTGTCAGTGAGGACATGATCATGTCGTGATACATATAGATGGTTCAGGCATACAGGATGGAAAGAGTGGATAGGGATTTCCAGCCCGATGTGGGCGAAGAATCTTCGCAGAGTCAAGTGATGCCTATACCATCGTAACATCCAGCATGAGATGGGAGATTGAGGCAGCAACAGCAGCACTGCAGTGACTTGCTGGAACACACTAGCAAACATTGACAGTCATAGCATTAGACTTCCAGAGCTGAAGAAGATAAGAGCACAGACATCCTGCGAAGTGACTGAATCCAGTACGTGAAGTTCTCCTGGTTAATGAGCATAACTTGGATTAACTGACCTGGACATCCAGGCTTTAGAAGAAATGAGAGGACTGACGACCTGGGCAGGAGGAGTCATGAATGATGATGAGCTTAGTCTCGATCTCAAGTATGGGCCAGGCTGGGAGCAAAGGCGGAGAAGGGAGAGGGTTCTGTATTTCTCCTTGTTAAAGTCAAACACCCCAGCTCCTCATAATGCCATCCACCTCATGCTGGGAACCTCCTTTTACAGACCCTCTTATGTTCTGGCTTGGCTGAGGTCAGAAAGGGAGCACTGCTGGTTTTGCAGGTTTGGAGAAAGGATAATCTCATTTCCTCTCCTTCAGGTAGTGTCTAAACAAGTGTCTGAAGCTAACTTCCCGCCGATAGACTCAAAGCTAGATGGCGCTGGAGCTCGGGAAAAGGGTCGAATCCTGTAAGGGCACAGCACTCACATGAACAGTTGTGACATGTTGGCAGACGTGAACATATATAATCTCAGCGTCATACGAAAGTCATTGACATAATCAGAACGTCAGTGTTCTTGTATTTTGTCAATTTCCACGGCCGGCTCCACACTATGTGGATGTACCTTCACATCCAGTGTCTTAGAGAAGTTTAAATTACATCCTGGTTACTGGTTAGCAGAGCCAACATCCTTGCACACTGGGTAGACCCATAGGTGTTCAGTCCTCTGCGGGAATCGTCCTAAGATATAGGAGCTGATGGTGCCGGTCGCTCGTTGGTTATGTTCTTTCCTTTCCATTTCTTATAACTTATAGCCTCTCCTCCCTACTGGAGCCGCGTGTATTCCTAAACTGTTGCAGTGTGAGGGCCCACAGCCTTATCGACTCAAACGTCTGGTGAAATTACATCAGTTCCATTCAATCCGTGTTTCACACTCTTTGTGGGTCTTCGGCAACAGTAGGGACACGTGGTCTGAGCACACACCATCTTGCTGGGACGAGTCGTTTGATTCAGCAGAGCAGCCACTAACTGACAGGAAAAGACACCAAACATAGAGGTACATTTTTGAACACTTTTCCCTTTCATTGGCGGCAGCAACAGAGGAACTGATGGGTCCAGTGGCATATCTTTTTGCGTGTCGTTGGGAGATGAAGAAATGGTGAAACATAACTGCTATCGAGCTCAGTCATGGCATGTTGACCTCAGTGGAAGTGAATCTTGACACGATCAAATATGCAAAGGAATTCACAGTATTCAAGCCACACATGAGTCTTGACAGTAGTTTATGTCAACAGTTTTATATGCCACACCCAGCAGCTTTATGCCGTTGACATTTACACAGTCAAGACAGACGTTTGTAGCCAGGGTTCCCTATGTTTGTCCAGATCAATAGTAGACTAGAGATATTATAATTATAGTATGACACACTTCAAAATCTTGCCATTTATTGTGGGTACGTCATGAGCAGCAAATATTAGAGACCCTTGACATGCACATGAAAAAAGTAAACAATTAATGCAAGACATCTCAATGTACAAAATTGATAAAATACAATAATCAGTTCATACTATACACATAATTTCAAACTGTTTGTTTAAATGAGGCTAATATGATTCCATAATATGTACTCTGTAGTGTAACTGACCACGAACGCCCGACTGTGATGTGACCTGCTGTTTGTCAGCAGTCTTCTGGAAAGTCCCATATCGTCAGCACAAAACAAACTGAGCTCTTTAATTCTTCCCAGTCCCAGTGCTTTCATGAAGGCGAATCAGTTTCTCTGGGATGCTCAGTGGAGACATATATATATATTATATACATGAAAGATGAATGTCTCGAACATAGTGGTTATAAAGACAAACAAGGCTGACTGCCTGAGTTTCCAAACTGAAGATGCCATCGCTAAAGCTTCACATGATGTCACTGACCAATCACAGACAGACGGATTGGGCTGTATTCTCCAGCCACGCCCCCCTATACTAGAACACTCCACCTACAACGAGTACGAAGGATCTGCGCGGCCCAATCGGTCATGAGTAGAGACCGAAGGGGGAGGAGTAAAAAGTCAAGAGGGCGACGAGAATGGTTGCTGTGAGTAATGTCACATGACAGGGGGCGTGTCTTTGACCATTGTTCTCGTATTCTTGATTGCGGCCACTGGCTGGGCCCGGACCCGTACCTGTGGAGAGGAAAGCAACAGTAGTGGAGCACATGGAATTGTATGAGAAGACAGTAGTTGTCATATTATATTTAACGAAATCAGACATCATAGTGAACAGGCTGCAAGTAAAGATCTGCACTGATTGTTTAACTCTCAAGACACCAGAGATGTTATTTCACTTCAGGGACTGGAAGAGTTTTGTATGTGAATCATTAAATTACAGCTGTTGGGCCCGACTGATTTTAAGAGACCCGAGCCCAGCACAGTTCCAGTAGTTCCACCGAATGTATACGATCCGAAGATTCAAGAAACAGATTAAGTGTAAAGCTGAACTCAACTGTGAACTCAATTCAGTCATGAGTGTTGATCTACTCCTAACAAATTAATGACTCGTCAAGCCAGATGATGAGATCAACAGTGCATTTGTCTCCATGTTTTTACTTGTTTCTCTTTCCCCTGAATTTAATCACTTGTTTCACTTCTGATTTCTTCAAGCACTTTTGCCACTGGATCTACATTACAACATGCAACACAAATACTGCCTTTACTCAGCACCCCTAAACCCCGGCAGTGCGTAGATATCAGTGTACCATTTCTACTCATCATTCTGCCATTTACAGTCACTAGGAGCAACNACACAAAAAGTAACTATACACACCAGTCCTCTTTATTTTTTTACGTTTTAAAAAAAAAGAATGTGTATAACAACGAAATACAATCTCCGATAGATCTTTTCAATCCGCCCGATTCGCCAATCGTCCAACTTTTTCACGGAGTCTAATGCATTCGTCTATGATGCTTTTCGGTGCGCTAGGTATTCTTTCGCCGCTGGTGCGTTGCCTGCCTGCCCATTTGTAAAATGGGGTGTTAGTCTTGTATTTAACTAAATCAGACATCATAGTGAACAGGCTGCAAGTAAAGGTCTGCACTGATTGTTTAACTCTCAAGACACCAGAGTGTTATTTCACTTCAGGGACTGGACGAGTTTTTGTATGTGAATCATTAAATTACAGCTGTTGGGCCCTCCTGATTTTAAGAGACTTGAGCCCAGCACAGTTCCAGTAGTTGCACCGAATGAATACGATCCTAAGATTCAGGAAACAGACTAAGTGTAGGCCTAAAGCTGAACTCAACTGTGAACTCAATTCAGTCATTGTACTATTAATGAGTGTGGGGCCTACTGATTTTAAGAGACCCGAGCCCAGCACAGTTCCAGTAGTTCCACCGAATGTATACGATCCGAAGATTCAAGAAACAGATTAAGTGTAAAGCTGAACTCAACTGTGAACTCAATTCAGTCATGAGTGTTGATCTACTCCTAACAAATTAATGACTCGTCAAGCCAGATGATGAGATCAACAGTGCATTTGTCTCCATGTTTTTACTTGTTTCTCTTTCCCCTGAATTTAATCACTTGTTTCATGTCTGATTTCTTCAAGCACTTTTGCCACTGGATCTACATTACAGCATTCAACACAAATACTGCCTTTACTCAGCACCCCCAAATCCCGTCAGTACGTAGATATCAGTGTACCATTCCTACTCATCATTCTGCCATTTACAGTCAGTAGGAGCAACTCTATCACCACAACCATGTACCGTCATTTTTATTTGTTCAAAATTTCAAATAAAAACAAACCCTGCTGTAATTAAAAATGGTAAAATAGGGTATGTGGGGTAAGAATTTGATTACCTTAGTATACCAGTATAATCGAGTAAAACTTGAACACTACATAAGATATAAGATGGACGATTGGGGACAAGGAAATACATGTATATCCCATCGCCAGGGTGGATAAAATAAAAATCTATTACTTCACCATCACCACCATTACCAGTAGCCTATAACCATCACCATCACAACCACCATCACAGCCACCCCCTCCCCCTCCCCACCACTACTATCACCCATGAAAAGCATTATCTGAGAAAAGCAACATCCCAGTGGAAGATGCTATGTCCACAAGGAAGGAGTTGATGTCATACCTCTTCTCTTGTTGGCCGACTCCGCTGAAACAGAAAAAAGAAATGGAGAAATGCAAATGAATTGCTTTGCCTCTCCCTCTCACTCTCTCTCTCTCTCTCTCTTTTTCTCTCTCTCTCTGTCTGTCTGTCTCTGTGTTGCTCGATGAGCATGTCAATAAATCAGTCAAACAAATCCCTCAGTCTGTAAATCAGACCACCAATCAACATTAAGCGCCTCGCCAGCGGTAACAAAGGGAGATAAAAATGCCTAGGCGTCGTGATTCTTTCCCCTTGACACATGTGTAACTAAGTGTGAGCAATGGGAAATGGGCTGAAATGTTTTGGGATTTGGAGACATGCGGCGTCTATGAGCCATGTAGACACAATCCTGCCTTCTTCAATTCCAGTGTTGACAGAGCGTATCAACTTTTAATTATTCATTTGTGATCGAATAGGGGGTAGGGGAGGGGGGAGAGGCGGGACGGGGCGGCCCTGAGAAAGTCTTCCACTCTGAGCTAACAAAACACAAGTCATTGAGTCCATGTCAAAGGTGTCGTAAATTAATTGTAAACTTCGTGGGGGAAAAAAAAAAAGGAGGAGAATAGAATTTTACGACACTACTGTACGTTAATGAATACGGGCAATATGTCGTAAAAGATCATGAGAGTGGCGGACGTGTCTTTGTTGTTCTTGTTGTAGATGGTGTTGTTCTCGTTGTAGATGGTGTTGTTGTTGCTGTTGCTGTTGCTGTTGCTGCGTTTGGTGACGTTTTCGAGGCTTGTTCTTCTTCGTGGCATCATAACAACATCGCTGACAATTTTCTAATATACAGTCACTTACAAACTAGAGATGGAGTTCAAATTCCTCCTTACTGGTTTAAATCGGAGCTCTAATTTAGTCTAATCAGCTAAGACTATTTACACCGGAACCTGAATATGAAGTACTGTATATCTTGTTACATGGACAAAACATTTGCATGTACTTATGACTGAGGTGAATCTAATCTCGAGAATATTCCTCTGTGGTAATTTATTATTTTAATGCACATTACCACAGTACAGTAGTTTCACTACAAAGTGTGACTCCAGATAAAAGGGGTTGCAACTGTTGATATATTTACAGCTTAGTTGCTGTTGCTGATGTTAAGACAGCCTTCTTAAGCTTGAAAGAGTATATTAATTCATTTACATAATATCATCTTCTGTCAAATTCTTAATTCCATAAATTGCATTTTTAGAGCGTAAAAAAATATCTTCCCATGTTAAAAACTATTCAGACCCCAGACTTGTTCATTTTCACAAGCTCTGTCAAACGAGAATTTTTTTTTTCTTTTCTACTAAATTCTATTTTTCACCCCGAGAACATTGCTGTTAATCTGTCAGCGTTACACCGTTTTTGCTAACAAGTCTTCTAGACGTCAGTTGGTCGCTTGAAATATAGTCCAACTTCATACAGCAGTTCAGTGATTTTTTTAGAGCTCCGTAGCCTCTTCGCTAAGTAAGACGTACGTGTACTATCACACCTTTACCGGCAATATTCCGGAACTCTCCACACAGTGTTTGGGCGGGGATTAGGGGGGAGCACTTGGTGAGGAAGTTCCGGTATGTTACCACCAGTTCTTTGAAACATGACGTAGCAAAGACGCTAGTTACTTGAGAGCTGGCGCATCAACGATGGGATGTCCTATCATCGCAAGAATTACATTAACTCTGCATTCTGAACGCCACTAACAGTGCGCTCAACATCGATGCACTAATTTGTTCTTAAGATGGTAAGAGATCCTTACCTCAATGTGCAAGCTCTCTGAAGATGATGTTAACGCTAACAAGCTGCAGTGACATCGACCAGATTACTTAACACTCTCTTGACAGAATGGTGTCACGTGTTATACTAACCGCCATTTTGCACATCTCGTAACTTACCGTGGAGTACCGTGACCTTGAGGTTTGCAATGTCGTTTCGGCTGCTGCGGCAGATGTAGTCCCCTGTGTCTGAGAGGGAACTGTGGTCTATGATCAGTTCAGAGATGAAGGACCGGTCGGCCATGGACTGGTACTTTTCTATCATGACATGTCTGGGGGATGTGACAGAAAATACGATATTAGGTACACTTCATTAAAGATACAATGTTGTCTAGACGACTGTGTGATTTTCTCAGGATCTCTGCTCGCAGTGGAGTGGCCTTAAGGTCCTTCCGTGGTTTATAAGGACAGGGGAGGCATTCATTACTTTGAATTCAGTTGCACGGTTCACAAAGGAGCGCTAATTTTTTTTACTCCAAATTTCATGCCGCACAGACACTTTGCAGTTTACTGCCCATGTCACGTTAGGTAAAGAAGACTGATGAATGAGGAAAGCTTGCGCATTAACGATGGGGTCTCTTACCACCGTAAAAAATACTTCAACTCTGCATATTGAACGCCACTAAGGATGTATTCAGCACCGATGCATTAATGCAATTCTTGTAATCCCATCGTTAATGCGCAAGCTCTCAATAATCGATATAAAAACGTCTATTTGAAATATGAACAAAAAAATCCATCTCAATCTAGTCGCGACTGGCTTGCCTTGCCACGGTAAAGATCGAACGGCGTGTTTTGGGATGGACTGGGGATTGGGGCATGAGACCATTAGGTGAGAAAGACCACTTCTGCTTCTTTAATGGCAATGATACAAGAAAGCTGCTATTATTATAGTACAAGATGTACATATCTACAGCTGATTCCTACTTTCTAACCACTCCCTCCCCCAAACGTCCCTCAAAAAACAACAGTCAAAAAGAAAAAAAAAACGCCGTCCACTATCACCGACAAATTCCTAAAGCAGCCAAGGGAAGTCTAATGAAGTGATCATTTATCGTGGCCAGTTGCAGGCAGCTGCTGTCATCGGCTCCATCATCAAAGATCTGACATATTGTATTGTTTCAATCAATCTATGAATATCGCTGTTCATCACAATAACCATCCTTATCATCATCCTCATTATCAACAACAACATAAACACGGCATAATTCACCTTTCCAAAGCAGCCAGCCAGGCTAAACAATCCAGTATTTGCCATGTTTGAAGAGTAAGGAACGATTAGAGTAACTGGTAAACAAGTATTGTTATTGGGAAAACAGCTGCGAAGTAAAATGGAGTGCTGGCTTAGTTTAGCCAAGTGGAGAGTCTGTTTTTAGCTTTTCGGAAGAACATCTGTGCCTAAGGTACAGTGGCCTTCTCAACTTTATTACCGACTGTGAGAACACCATATTGTCATCTGCAGCTTCTTCTTTGAAACCCGTGAGAGTTGATCATCACCAAAAAAAAAAAAACATCACCACCACCACCACCACTATTTTTACCACCAGCAGCGATAACGTTGTAAATACATTACCCACCTGTATTTAACAGAATCTATTTTGTCACCCGCTTTGAACCAGTCGATCTCGTCAGGAATTCTGGGCCCACCTGAGGCGTTACAGACAAGGTGTATTCTCTCCCCTAGATCCACGTACTTTTTACCTGTTATCGATATCACTGAGAAGAGAGAGAAACATTGACGACATTCTTCATCACTCATTCTTAAAGCTCAGTTTGATGTAGTTTAGTATAAT
>JAWQUT010000399.1:434645-444881 GCA_033807755.1 Ellobium chinense | reverse complement strand
TATATATATATAAAATAATTATGTTATCTTTTTACACACGCGCCAGCTAACGACGAAAATGCATCAAACAGTATTAGCTTGTATGACTTGAAATGCGAGACATCTGCAAACCTTAGTAATGTTCCACTGACAAGGATGCAGGGCTGTTAATATATTCATGGCCCCATCAGTAAATTCCAGGACAAAATGACGTCAACATTCAACATAGACGAGCAATCGAATGAAAACAGACACAATTTCTTGAGTGATAACCAACATGTATGTATAACTGTTTTGTTTCAGCTTGTGACAACAATATACTGAGTGTATTTTACAATTCAGAAGACGAGCACCTCGTGGAATATTTCCATAAGTTCTTGCTCTGGGGATCAAGCGGCATTGTTTTGGCTGTTGGAAGTAGTTTATTCCCTAACTCGAGCTTACCTCTTTTCTCCTGCCCCAGACTTCTAGCCCCAACCTTCACTCAGCTCAACACTCGAAACTTATCATTATCTTAGCCCTTGTCCTGCCCCTGGGAGAGAAACTTATGGATGTTGTCAAATAGGCATCAACTACGGGAGTCAGCGGCGTTGTAGAGTCCACGAGCGGTCCTTATAATGGACAAAACTCCCAGAAAGAAATAAAAGATCAGGAATCACCCAGTGATTACCTCAGTGTACTGTTTCCTCATCTGTTGTATATTTTTGTCTCGCCTTTCCTCCCTCGCCCTCTTTCCCTTCCCACCAGCTGTAGAAATTTCTCACAAAATCTTATTTAAACACTTAACTTCGTTTACATCTTAAAATGTTATCGCCTTGCAGCTGTTATCTGAAATCCTCAGCCAACCCTTTGTTGTTTTTGTCGATGCAATGCAGCATGCATGGCACTCATGAGGTCAAACATCAATTTTAGAAAATTAATTTTGGACTAGCTAACGGTACTAGGGCCGTATGAGAGTAAATCATTTTATAAATATACTTTGATGAGTCAGTTGGCTTGCACTACGCCCCTTGACTTTTCTTTTTTTTTTGTTAAATCCGCAGTACAGTATGCAATACAAGCACTAGAGTTGGGTTAAAAACCTATAATGGTAGATACAGTATTTGAATATCCGACTTAAAAAATGCCCAGGACGTGGTGACATGGATCAGTTATAAATTTGGTGTGCTGACCTGACTAACAAATTTAGGAAAAACAAAACACGGACACATACATGTAGATCTGAGTCACTGCCAGTTTTAGTGCCAACTTCATAGCGTTCAGAATAATTACTGAGCTTTATGGTTGTTTTGGTGTTGGTTGTTTTTTTTTTTTGGGGGGGNGGGGGGGGGGGGACTAGAACGAAATAAGTGACGTGAACACTGAACAGAAGATATAAATTATATGGGTAAGTGGATCATTGTGGTCGATGTGAAGAACAGCCTGGAGCAAAGAAGTTGATATAATCCCACTGCATGTTTTGTCGTTTTTTTTTAAACATCATGATCATGTCGTATAATATGACGGTTCATGTATTTACTTTATTAAGTTTAAAAGTGTTGCTTTTTCTTATTTCATATTTACAATAGTTTATGCAACATTTGCTCCTGAAGAAAATAAAAACTGATCGGAAGTTCTACTCTAGGTTAGTTGCGGAGAGAGTCATGGAAATATCCCGAAACCTTCTCTCCCTTCTCATTAAATTTTCAGCACCAGTAGTCCAAGCATTTTCAAACTATTATTAATGTGGTGTAGGCCTATGCCTTACCTTGATTGTTCTACTGCTAGTCATAGACATAGTACTTTTCTAACACGTAAAGGTCTAAACCATAATAGTATCCCTGGTCTTAAAAGGACATATTTATTATATTTTACGAATAATACCAAAAAATCCTCCTTAATGGTGCGCATAGACATATAGATCTGAATTTCTAAGCGCCACCTGTTTCCCCTTTGTCGTAAAACGTAAAACTTCTCATTTGAAAGGGGCATAATATATGGGTAATACATTTTGTACTGATACTTTTGTTATATATATGCATACTACTCGGCTTCATAGATCTACGTAGACTGTGCACGCACTGTTTTAATTAATACAAGGGGTTCGTTCTTCTTTGCTAACTTCACTGAAATGTTGGATATAGAACATCATGCGCTTTAGAAAGAGAATAATTATGAGTAATGAGAGAATAAATAAGCGCATGGTGGGTTAATTCATGATTCAGCCCGCTGACAGTCACTGATGATGAATTTCGATTAGACTTCAAAGCATACTCAGACCGAATAAATGATCAAGAGGTGGAAACTCAATGAGGGCATGGCTGATTTAACAAATACACATGGATCTAAAACACGTTTAACGAAATTATTCTGATAATTGAACTTTTTCAGCATGGACTGATTAGATTCTAAAAGAACAAGGACAAAAACAAAAAAAAAAAAGAAACGGGGTACGTTGGGAGGTGGAAAATTGGAAGCAGTGATTAAAATGGTCAAGGATGGAGGCGGGCGTGTCATGTGGTGAAATTCAGACCCAAGACGCCTTGTCGGTAAAGGGAAGCAACTTTGAAGTGCTATTGTGGTCTTTTAACGGTCAGTTCCTCTTCCAGGATGGGTAGCTGAAAAGAGGCTATGATATTAGTGGAGTGTCCCAAACTGACCAATCGCCCTTATTTCTCAGCTCAACCTATTTTAGAGAGCTTAACCTACTTTATATGGCAATGCACACATGCGGACACAGCTGAAACAAGCCTCAAGTCAACCACCATTCCATAGTCGATGGTCTTTAGTCTGATCTACCATATATCTCCCAACTTTTGAGTCCATGTCGTCCCACATGAAGGGTGTAAAAGTATTATCTACCCCGACTGACAGTAACGAGAAAACGAGGTCATAAATCAGCCCAAACTAAGAAGCCCTAAATGATGGCCGAGTAGGTAAACAAGTCTACTGGGACAGAGGTGATCGTCTTCTGAACAGTCAGGAATTCTTTACGTACAACATCCGTGCATGTCGGCCGCCCCGCACACACTGACCGGCACGTTGGGGATGTTGTTGGCCAGACCTGGTGGCCGGAACCTGGACAGCTGGCTGGAATCTGAAAATCCAAGGGGGGCCCTCCGTTACACAAGTCATTACATGACTATGGTATACTATACACTGTCACTGTTTGAGTACTTTTCATCCTAACTGCCTAATCTTTGACTCAAAAAGAAACAAATCTACATTGATGCTGATATTAAAAACTCCTAGGGGAAAATATCACACATACACAAAGTTGATCACGTGAAAAATAAAATTCTTTTTCATATTCCAAAAGTTTAAAGCTCTTAGAAATATTTGTTGAATCATAAAAAGTATATCTAGACTATTTTTTCTAAATACAGTGTTACTCTGAGCGTACGCTACAATGAAGATTCTGATGTACATTTAAGTGCAAATGAATCTGCTTATTGGCAGTGATCATGTGTTGTCTAGTCCATAAGTAGAGCTAAAGTGGCTGTACATCCTGTGAATTTTCTCCTCGCACGACAGACCTCTCTCATTACAATCCTTTTATTTCTCTGTTGATCTACATTGTATTATTTCATTGGCTTCAGAGCTATTCTGTCGGTGTTAAAAAGGTGCATATCAAAGCTAAATTACGCTGAAAAGATGGTGCATGGGGCTCAGTCCCACTAGCCCCAGATGAAACACCACCATTACTTACACTATCATCATCTGCATCCTTTCACATTTAAACCCACCTTTGATGTTCTTCATTTAGGGAAGGGAAATTACTTTTCGGTTGTTTAGAAAGCGCCGAATTGGGTAGTCGGCTGTAAAAAATGACCCTAAATACCGCCAAATAACCAGAATCTACATTATGATATTTTCCTTTACATGGGAATCACGTTTGATCTTCCCATTAGTAGGTAATATTATTGAATATTATGAGCTTTCAGCACTCATGTTACATTACGGACATCATGTTAAGTGCTTCTGTAGCATCATAGGTCTGTCATTCGGCATTTATATTTCATCGGACTATTTTGATGTAACCTCGCCCTATATGATATTAACATTGCAGTGGCCCATCTTAACGTACGGTAAATATTGTAAACTTTGGTACCCTACCTTACAAACAAAGAAAGAAAGAAACAAACAAAAAAACTCAAAAACGCTTAATACGACGTTCACCGAATGTCCAAAAAAAGTGTCGTATTAAGCATATTTCCTAATACTCATATGGCTAATTAAATCAGCCATTACTTTTGGCACCTAGAAAATATTTCAGAATAGCCGTTGTTTCGTATAAAGCGTTTTTGTAATAAGCCTGTTCGAGTGCTTATGATATTTGATTCATATCCTATAAAGTCTGGCACACATCGACAGATATCGTTCAATAACAGAATCGCTCTTCATTCTGAATGAATTACGAATGCCCCTTCAAAATCCGACCAGTAACGATGATATTATGCTCGCAAAATCTGTCATATTTTCGAAAATCTTGTCTGGGGTTTGTTAAAACTTGTGTGAACATTCACAGCAGTATCTGTAATTACAGGCCACATTTAACTTTGATGCAAAAGCGTAGGATAAATTCATGGCTCTAAGACATTACCGTACGAGATCACTCACTGTGAAAGACAAGGTAAGATTACAGCTAAAAGAATCGCCCATGACTAAGACAACTTTTTTTTTTGTCGTAAGAAAATATATGGTGTTGTGTAACAGACAGCTAAAAGGACGCTTCTGGTATTAAACGATATTAATTTGTTCCGAGCTTATGAATTTCAGCATCGCTTTGCACCGCTATACAAGCCGAGAACATGGTCTTTATAATGATAATGTTTCCTGCTTAGCTCAAATTTCCGCGAAAGTGGAGAGGTGGATTACTCTTTGCGCTGTACAGATCAAATGCATTCACTAAAACTGAAGGATCAGAGTTATATCATTAGCTTCAGTCTGGAGGTGTCCATGTTAAGAAATCTTATTACATTTTGTAGAAGTAACCTCAGGTTGTCTTGTTCAAATCTGAATGCGTAAACTTAAACAAATATATTATTATGGAATTTGCACAATTAAATTTTAAAAAATACAAAGTCAAACTAGACCATTTTCTGAAAAAAAAAATGTCCAAGCTAGACATAATCCTATGAGATCATCATAGTCAGTCATGTTCGTGCACATGATGCTCTACGAGGAGTCAAGGAACCTTTTTTTCTCTTTCTCTTTTTTTTTTTCTTTCTGGGATTAAGTTTTAACGTTATCATGAGCACATGAACATTTAAATGTTCAAAATACTTGTATGAGTATCCCCCAAAGAAGATCATATCCGTACTAATGTTCGATACAAATTGAGTTCATTTATTTTAAAATATAGATATTATGATTATAAATGCCAGGGGAAACTCGATTTTAAGCGCCACTTCACTCTCTTAGCGAGGGCCAAAAGCGGCATGAATCACGAGAGAAAACGATCAGTCTTTGCGGGCACAGAGGCCAAATCTCAAAGGAACGTCACAAATATTAATTAAAAGCGTGTGAAAAACACATTAATGTGATACAAGATCACCGCACCAGCGTCCCATCACGACATAAAGACTATACAGTTTCAAAGAGTGACATTAATATTTTAACGATTGAAGTAACATTTAAATGTCACTCATTTCCTTGTGTGAAGGGAAGTGTCAGAATGTCTGAAATATACAGCCATTTAGATGAGGTGCCAAAAGATACTGATGTGATGCTCGAGCTATGACTTTTTAAGTAGCCTATATGCCCATAGACAGAGCCTATGAGACCGTATCTACTCAACTCTCTTACATTATGGAATAATCGAAAGAGAGCGTACAATAGAAATTACATAAAAGACGGTATAAAAGAGAAAAACAACTCAGCCATATCATCATCATCATTATCATCATCGTCATATCATATGCAGGAAAAATGAAAAGAACGTTCACCAGTCTGTACGTAAAATCAATTTGATAATGTACATCAGGGTCCGTGTGCACAATGCCATCTTTGCACACTGACAATATCCACGGAACTCCCCCAAAAAACGTCTGTGATGTTTCCCGTAGTTTATCGTCAGCACGCAAGGTTAGACCGCATTGTACATATGGCCCCTGGTCAATTAAGATAATAGTACAAAGATCAGCTTTTTTTTGGAACCAGTGAGAAAGTTCGTCAAGACCTGAGGTAGATCTGATAATAATCATCATAGTCATCACTGTCATCATCGAAACATAATTACATAATTTCTTAGTGATATCCCGGGATTGGTGTGTTTCTACAGACATGGATGACTTAAGAAGGATCAAATCGTCTTAACAGTTTCAAAAACTAGGATTAGATACACAAATAAAATGTTGAATGACAATCAAAGATTACGAGATGTGATCTAAACGTCCTGGGATGGTACCTGTGAAAGCTTATGGACTTATTCTAAAGATACGTTCCACCATCATCTTCAAAGCACTTCAAATGGGAGTTAGCACGATTTCAGTATCGCTATCCAGCCTAGAGACACCTCTGGAAGTCTCCATGTGTCAACATATCAAGCACCATTTGCGATACGGTCCATATCTCTTGTGGAATTTCAAATCTTATTCCTGTCTGCAGAATGTTCATCTTCGGGAAGTGGGAAAAATTACACACAGCAAAGTCCAACAAATAGGAAGGGTGGAGGGGGAATCAGGGACCGTGCTGACCGAGCCCCAAATATATATAATGCTCAGGGGCGTTGTTATGATGCAGCAGTCAGCCGCTGTCTGCTTCTTTTCAGGTCGCTGCCGCTTTACCTCTTGGCGGAACTGCCTCATGACCCTACAGTGGAATTCAGCATTGATCATGTGGCCTGCAGACAACTGGAAGTGACTTCCTCTCTGCCAAAGGCTAAACATGCAGCTGGGGGCAAGGAGATCTGAGGTAACAGAATCATTATAGGCCTCATTGCAAATGGTGCTTGACAAGCTTATACACAGAGACTTTCATGAGTTATTCTGGGCATGGCATTGGCGCTGAAATCATTCAATCATTGTGTTGGTTCTCAAATGGACCTATCTCGTAGATGGTAGAGGACTGTGATGCTAAAGCTAAGTCTACCAGCTGTTATGGACACAGTCCAAGGGTTACTGAACTTTTCTCTCTTTTGTCCCTCTCTATCACTCTCCGATCGACATCGTCAAATTTCCACTCCTATTGTCCTTTCTTAACTTATATTGGCAGTTGCAGCAGAAGTGAAAGTTAGAATATCGTCAAATGAGACACTACGATTACTTTTTTCATTTGCAACGTTGCACGATTATGAATAAAGAAGACTTCAACAGAAGGAGTAAAAATTTTACAACCATTCCTGAAATGCAATCAAACTGCTTAATGCACGACCCGCATCAGAGCAAATGTAAAATGCAAATCACATCCACATACAATACAACATCCACGAAACAAAGCGTGACGGTGCAAAGAGAAGAGAAGAGTTAAACCAGTAAATAAACTAGTTAAACAAGCAAAGAAAATAGTCATCAGATTAATGGCATGACATTCAAACTTGGCTACGTTTCTTTGATGTCCTTTTGAGTATGAATGACGTCATTTTGAGTATGGAGGGGCGGTTCATCGGACAGCGGACTCTGCTCATTGGCTTTATCGCCCATATCATACCAATAAATGCAATAAATGACGTTAATTCATACTCTAAGAAGACCTAACATACATAATAGCCCTTGTGTCTTGCCTAAGCGTAGGTACACACATACTATAATCATCCACACTGTCAGTATCATCACCTAAGATAAAAAGTCTACACTGCGCTCAGTAACCACCCATAAATCGTATCACTTTAAATCACAAATTGGGCTGGAAGTTGAATGTCCTACAAGTAAAACGATATACGATATAATAGCCCATATCCTTGCCAAGGCGCCTATTCGTATGTCTGTTAAAACCATCGTATTGATCACCCATCATTATTGTCATCAGAAAGGAATTCATGATCCTTACACAGCAATGACTTACAGACAGGCAAATTACCTAAATTAAAGTAGAAAACCTATGAGAACACTCAGAACACCCTCTAATCAGCTCAAAGGTGGTGGTGCGAGGGGAATGAAAAATGTAAGTCGGAGTTGATTCGGGGCGAGCTGACGGTTGAGTCGCAACAGATTATCCTAATTCACATCCTCCTCCTCCTCCTCCTCCCAGCATTCATCATCATCATCATCATTATCATCATTAAGATCATTTTCAAAAAGATAGAGTCTCTCAAAAATTATAACATGAAAATTTAATAAAATGTTCCCAATTTTTGGACAAGTGCCCTTCGTCAGGGAACTAAGAAATAATTTTCATCATCTTCATCAACATCATTATCATCAGCAGCAGCAGCATAAACGGTGACAGAGTAAGGGATTAAAGATAAAAGTTCTTTGCCGTGCTACATCTTGCAGCCTTACTGTTTCCTCTTCTTGACAACTTTTGATAATGAAATAAGAGATCAGCTTGCAGCTACTACTACCACATATCATTTAAAGATTGTATTATTGTGATCGATCTTACACTAGTAGAGATGAATTTTAACATTTCTAGAATCAGACGGTAACAATGTATTTTTTAATCCTTAAACTTAAAGGCCCGTCCGGAGTATAAACGAGAAGAGAAACATGATGATAACACTTCAATAATCTGAATTCAGTCACACGCTTCACACGGGAGCACTATTTTCCCGAATTTCAAGAGTAAAACATGTCACACTGCAAAGAAACTTTGCAAATCGCTAGTTTGTCGCCCTTTGGAACGTTATGATAAAGGAATCTGCTAAAAACAAATCGTCCTTGAAACATGAAAACAAATCCATCTAAATCGAGACTGTGTCCGCGGCCATTTTGTAGGCGGGGGCTTCCCTTCAGACGTTAATGATCGGATGGCGCAACTTTAAAGATCCTGAAAAAAATACGCAATAACTTAACCAAATTTCGGTCTGGATTTAGGACTGCATTATTAACCTCTCATGAAAAAGACAAAACGTAAAGTGTCTAGCTTTGGTAGACGCCTTATTTCGCCCGGTGCCAAAAACACTGAAGTCAGGGCGCGCGACGAGACATATTTATCACTACGCCCTAATAGAATTGTTTAGTTTTTACGGCCACCGGCGCTCTAGACATACTGCACAACACCCGCCAAAGAACAGGACGGTGTAAATAATGAATTACGCTGAGAGATGGTCCGTAAGTAAAAATAACAAGAAGAAGAAGAATAGAGAACAAGAAGAATAGAGAAAAAACAAAATGGCGACGTGATCGATCCTACTATTTCCCGTAATTGATGAGGACTTCCGTCTTATACACGATTACAGGAACCCACGCTCACTCAGGGCCAGTGTTACCTTTCAGATGGTGGACCGAGGGTAAAGATTTAGATTTAGGCCGAGACAGTTCCTCATTCAGATTAACTGGACTCTTCTGTTGAGAGAGCGTTTCTTAAATGTGCTCATATAAACTAACTTCAATTCAATCTTTTTTTTTTTTTTGATAGGAGGGAGGGGAGAGTCGGGTAGCCTTCTGACTCTTGCATCCAACCCTCTCTCTGGTTTTTTTCTTTTCATTTTTTTTTTCAAAGAGAAGAACACTGCAGGACAATGAAGCAGTAGTTACAGGTTTCGTGTTTAGTAACTGACATTCCCAAATCAGCCTGCAGGACAAAGAGTACCGTATTTGTCAAGGCTTTAGAGTGTGGCTCGAAATCGTGAAAGACTCTGTCATCCCATATTGTAGTTTTTGGTATTGGGACTGGATTGATTTTTTTAAAACTTTACGGAAAGGTGAACTCTTACTCCGCTATTAAACTTCACTATATCCACTCATCTCCTTTATCCCAGCCTTCTCCGACTCGAAGATCCCAGAATGAGCTCTTTATGGCCTTTTTTTTTTTTTTGGCATCAATTCATTTATGCTACAAGTTGATTACTCACTATCATCAACCATGTGATCAACATTCTTTCTAATAAACAATGTATGTGACTTGTTATCCATCTAACCACACTGTGACCCTCAACTTAATCACCTTTTTGTTTGCTAGTCTTTAGAAATGTCTCATGGTATCATAATGTAACCGGGTGTAAAGGCAATACAGTATAGTATGGTATTCTTTCTCTTATATTTAAGGGGGAGGAAGGTGAGTTTAGTCTGATAGTTTTTCAGATGTTACATATTATTTTAAGGAAGTGTGTCACCAGGGATTTTACCAAATTACTGTGAATGATCAATTTTGAGAAGAAGGGCCGAAAAAACCTAC
>JAWQUT010000399.1:411596-434031 GCA_033807755.1 Ellobium chinense | reverse complement strand
CCACCCCGCCCTCAACCACCACCAACTCACAGCCCCGACATCACTTTGCTAAATTTGCTCCTGTTCGACACCAAATTACCTCCATTCTACTCCCACGCGTCTCCTTGTTCTCCCCGCCCCCAACTTCTCTTAACCCCATAACTACATACATCTGGCTTACGAGTAGGTTGATCACCACCGCTCTCCAATGTGCCACAAATAAAGACCCAAAGATGACATTAAACTCTGTTTCCGGTGCTTGTTTAAACCTGGAGATAGAAGTTCGGCTAGCTCATCAAGCTCCTTCAACGAGTCCACGGAATTTCCTTCCACACGTGGAAAACATTCTACAACTTTTTTTTTTTTTTTACTTTGTTCATCCCTAGACAATCCGCTCCGCATTCCTTCTCCACCCTTCGCTTGAAGCGGAACTCTTCCTTGTTTTCATCGTCAACGTTTACTTGGTGGTCAAATTTCTTTTCGGGAAAATACATCCTTAAAGGCGTCTTCACACACAATTAAATGGGGAGAGTGAGAAGTGAGAGAGTGTGTGTAAGATAATGAGAGAGAAAGTTTGTAAGTTTGTGGGAGAGTGAAACAGAGAAAGAGAGAAAGAGACAAGATATGTCAATAACTAAATGTAATTTAATAACAGTTATGTGTATATATATTTTTTCCTTTTCATTTGTTCCTTTGTATTGATGTAATATTACATTGCATGTGGTTGGCTTATGCCTAGATAAATAGACTTGAAACTTCAAACTTGGTTTGTGTTTGTGCGCAATAAGAATCAACATCGATGTAGGTTGCTACGACCAGTAACTACGCACTAAACCTTAACGTTCGCGGGTCTCTAAGAGTTTTGTTTCGAAGACAGAGTAGAACTAAATGACTGATGGAGAATGGATGTTTCTTTTTTTTTCACCAGAACGGAAAAAAAAACCCACAACAACTTGATTGTTTACGAAGAGATTGTCCAGGAGTGCAGACATTGGTCATGCGCAGGTATAGCACAACTGACGGTATTCCAGAGAAGAAACATTATTAAACATTCTAAAGTGAAACTTTACATGTACATGGATTTGAAAGTACATGTAGTCTACGATATAGAGAAGCATATTCATGACTAGCTAGGCTCTTGTCATCGGCATTCATCTTAACAAGCCTCAACAGCTTGCACAATCGGTCAGATGCTAAAAGTGATTAAAAAAAATATAAGCCAGCCAAACAAGTCCGTAGTGTTCTTTCTAGAATAAACCTGACCAACTTCGAAACGTTGCACACTCCAAATTTACAAATTACTTCAGCTTGTTCCACTGTATTTTCAGCGTCCTTCGTAATAAATGGGCTATGGTTATGTTCGTTTGTGTCAGCCAACTCTTCCATTCGTTAAAATTCTTGATAAAATATCTAAAAAAATTACTTACATTGTGTGGAATGAAAAAATAAGATGCCCATTGGAATTACACGAAGGCCCGCATATTTCCACAGGTGTTCCTGCATCAAAACTAAATTCATAAAGAAAATTTATTATCATTGTTGAAAAAAAAAATAACCCAGTGACATGGCGACTGTATCAGTCATGTACAATTTCAGAGATTCAGTTTAATTATGTGCACTTATGATCTATACCTGAGAAACAGCCTGAAGGCATTGATCTACTCGTGCAATTCAGCTTTCAACAAGTTTACCTGGGTGTCAACGATGGAGTAAACATCACCTACTTACATTTACTTCTTAACTCCACATGAAACTTACTGAATGTTGCCTGGGTAAAGTTCTTGACCCAGAAACCTATAATCTCGCTTCATGTGACAAGTACAAGACCTTAAATTCAAAACATCAGATAGTGCAAGTTCCACGCTTGTCAGTAGCGATAACTGTTAGTCATTAAGTCCTTCATCACATCAGCTGCTTTAAATCAGTATTTCGTTCAGTTTTAAAGTGGATGACCCCCAGTCTAAGCCCTGCTTGCTATCACCATTGAGCCCCCGGATAGTCACGTGCTTTCCAGTGCGAAGTGAGCTTGAAGCCAAAACAGCTTCCTAAGATTGGCTCTGTTTCACAGAGGGAGTGGGAGTCAATATTTTGATACACCCAGATAACAGCAGATAATTAGCCAATCTGGCAACTCTTGCTCCAGGTGCAACACCAACTTATCCGTGTCGGTCGCCGAGGTAAAAGAAAAACGGAATTATTGGCATCCCAACTAAAAAGTGGTTGATACGTAAGAAATGCGCAACGAGAGTCTAATTAGTGGGGCTCCGTTTATTTGGATGCACAACATATTTCTTCAGGATCGCTCTCAGAATTCTTTTCTACTCGCGTTTCGTTTATTTCATTTTGTTTATGTGTATATCGATATACATGCATGTGTGTCTCTTCTTCTCGTATTTAATCTTCGTAACTTTGTGAATTTGGTCTCTTTTGTTTTGTGTGAATTCTTTCGTTTATTTTTCTTTTATTTGTATTGTTTACTTTATTTCGTTTGTTTTGTTTCGCTTTGTTTTGTTCTTTGTTTTGTTCAGCTCGAGGGGAACAGGAAGTGGACTGTCCTTGCATGCCGGGAGTATCTTGATGCCTAGCCTTAAGAACATCTTGTTTCACAACATACTGGGAGTAATCTTAGGAACCAAGAGGAAAACAAAAGCAGAGGCCTCAACATCAGTGTATGTTTAAAGAAGAAGGCAAGCAGGTGAAGGCAATGGCGGAGCTGGGAGAAAGAAAGGAAAAAAAATACGGATCCTGTTTCAGCAAATTGAAATTTTTATTATGCAACCGCTAGAACGCCGACATACGGTAATCATCGGTTAAGCAAACCTCCGAGATATTCACAACAAACCTGATCCGTAGGAAAACATTTACCACCTGGTGTGCTAGTGAGGCGTATGAACAGCTAAATATCCAGCTATGATGTACAGAGACAAAGGTTGAGGCGACAACAGCAGCGACGGTAACAGCAGCAACAAAAGCACCGGCAACAATAACAACATCATCGTGGTTGTCATTTTCAGTGCGAGGAGGGACTGAAGGTATATCATGTAGTCTCATTTTCAGTGCAAGCTCGTAGACAATTAAGTAGTGATACTGTAAAACTTCGGCTACTCATTTTGTAAAAAAGTACAGTGTCTGACAATGAGATAGCTATCAGTAACGGATCGGAGAAAAAGACGGATCCAAACCAGGTACAACTGAATTCGGGCGAAACATTTCGTGCTTAGAGGTTAGGACATGCAGAAACAAAATTGTAAACAACAAGTACTTATAACATAGCTGAGTTACTGTAGTATAAGCGTGTAATCCTTAGTTTTCATACAAACGCTTTTTAGTTTTACAGTTATAATTTGCGCTGAAAGTAAATGGGTTTTCTTGCGTTGAAAATGATGGATTTTTTTTTTTTGTGCGATGAATGTGCTTACAACAAACAACACAGGTTGATGACTGTTGAAATAACGAATGCCACTAATCTTTTAAGCAGCACCTATCCCATTTTAAACGTTTTATTATCCGTGATGACGTAATATATTGTATTTCACAAAATTGAGGACTAGAGAAAAATGTAATCGCCAACGACCATTTTGTTGTCAGGAAGAGACCAAAGTCCATATAAAATGGTCAGGACCGTAAGTTTTCCATCTTATATATAAAGATTATCATTGGAACAACGTGAAATTTTGAATAACATTACACCAAATATTTATCTTTGACAAAATTGTGAAATACGACTTTCTGCATCGACACATACGATAATATGTAAACCGACCTGGGGAATATATTTAAAAGATGCCAACTTTTTTTTTTCTTACTAGAAAACAACAGCACCAAAATATTATCTTTAAAAATGTATTTTTGGCACAATTAAAAACAATTTTTATGATGAAAGCATTTCTATCTCCAACATTTTATCTAAGAGAGTTAAAGAAAATCTTTACCCAACTAATTCCAAAAGTTTCTTAACAAGGTTTTCCCATTTGCTGTTTCCATGACTCCTCATCTTAACAGTTCACACACGGAACGTGACATCCAAATTCAGGTTAACCTTTCCCCGGGACATGCTTGCCACTATCTTTTACCAGGAAATACTACTGATATTGATCTAGGAATTTGATTGATTGCCCCCAATGACGACTGGACGAGAGAGGAAAAGTGCTGCCACTACAGAAGACTGACTAGAGTTTCCAATCCCAACCTATTGAGTGGTAAGCCACAGACACAAAGAGGAACCTTTCTGAGGCAGCATTTCAGCATGTAAAAACAAATACCAACGCAGTTTGTACAAGTTTCAGCGATGAAAATTTGTTGGCTTACATGAGTAACAGTGTCATCAGAAATGAAAGTCACGAGGACTTTTTTTTTTTTGTCTTCTTGGTCAGCCACGGCCTAAATGACAGGGTAATATATTTGGTAAAAGCTCACATTTTATTTGATTAAATTCTCCAGCGTTCTCTGCTTTAAGCTCAGTTCTCTTCAAAGTTGTCTTGAAAGACAGATCTTCACTTTGGTCTGCTATTAGTTGATTTGTTATCCTTCACTCAACAAGAACGCCATCTTAGACTGCACGCAACAGTATTTTTTTTTTTATCGCGACAAGATTGAGGGTCAAGGGAACAATAAATTACTCAGAGATATATAACGACAATAAGAAAACTATGCAATTATAAAAAAAAAAAAGCAGAGAGTTTCTGATTTCGTATTTGATCAGTCCATACTGAATTACATTCATTACATGATGTAAACAGACATGTGAGCCACGATAGTTCTGTCATCCTAGTGTTGCTTCATAATAATACTGTTTCTCCGAATAAAAGGGCCCCCCAAAAAATCGGAAAAAAACCCCCCAAAAACGAAACAAAATACCTCTAGTATCAATCAAACTGTAACATCAAACTCCCTTTGCTGGGACTGTTCAGTCTAATTATATCGTTGAGGCTAGACGCTTATTTGGGGCAGAGAGGGGTCAACTTTTTTGATAGTCTCATTGTGACGAACCTTGTAACATGACATGAATGCGGGCAAAGTGTTGGAGCACTTTTAGAGGTGCACTTTTGTTTCCTTAAACATGAAAAAAACAAAAAACAACAACCAAAACATTCAATAAAAGAGTGTAATTTCAAACGAAACCAACAAAAGATCACTAGATTGGAAAGATTTCCACTTCCCAGTCAGGTTCGGCAATGACGGAACAAACCCATAAAGAAACAGATTTGAGAACAGAGGAAGAAACGAGTTTACAGACATAGACGGTAACAAATCACGGATAAAAAACCAAAATGAACCAGCCCCGGAACGGAAAAAATATTCTGGCATACGCTTAAAGAAATGCAAGAAAACAACATCCGCGATAGACCAGAATTTCGCGCTGGCATAATGAATGTGGTGGCCGGAATATGACTATTAAGATAGTAACCCCTGTAGGATTTGTGGTGTCCCCTGCCCGGATGGTTAGAAGTTATAGCGGTGTTAGCTAGCCATGATCATCCATTATTCCGGCCGAGACAATAAGTGCTTCCCAAAGGGAGTTTTTCATGTATTAACACCGGACAAATGAATTATATTATAACTTCTAGACCAGTGGTTCTCAACCTGAGATATGCGGAAGGCCTGAAATACGTCATGTAAAGTCCAAGAGCAGTGATTCTCAACCAGAGTTATGTATGAGGCCTGGGGATACCCCATGTAAAGTTCAAGGGGTACGAAAGAGACCATCACTATGTGTAGTAAACAAATTACAATTTAATCTTATTTCACTTGACTTTGACCTAATGAGTCATTTTAAAGAGACGTGTGGGTACGCCTGATGGTTAGCAGGCTCAAGGGCTACACCGACCAAGAAAGACTGGGAACACCTGTATAGTATAGACTGAGTATGGTGTTGTAGAACCTGTAGTATCTACATGGTTGGCTGTACTTACTCTGTTGGCATCCCCTACTTTCACTACTATCGCAGTTTTAGTGATTTTGTCATCGTTAGACCTCGACACTGTCATTAGCGAACATCACATCATCATCATTCTATGTAATGAACATGTGATGCCTGTGTACATTGCAACAGGGTGTAATTAATTGCAACTTATTGGCAACTTATATTTAACTAAAGGTCATCATCATTATCATCAATGTTATCATCATGGCCATCATATACGGCCAGGCTACCTCGATACTGATGAAAGATGTTAGTCAGCCACATACTTAGTACTTGTTCTGTGTCTAAACGTTACTGCAATAGCACTATAATATATAACACTATACCTATAAGCCTATATCAATTAAGGATCTATTTTTTTCTTAGCAGATATCTAGAGTTGGTTTTAGTACTGCATGGATGGTTATCGCAAGAACATTAGAAACGAAATAATTTAAGCAGAGAATATTCTTCAAAAGTAACACTCTGTTTGCCAATGAAAAGAAACAAGCGCATGCTCAACCGCCACCCGAGCAAGACCAGAATAAAAAAAACGGTACAGTATTTATCACGACCAGTGACTGAAGTCCAGATCAGGTGACTGGGGGAGGGGGGAGTGGTGGGGGTAAGGGGATTTCAAGCTTGTAAACTGAATGCAGGCAAAATTAAATGGAAACTAAAAGAGTTCACTGGCAGTGTCATTTGGTCACATATGAGAGTGAAATTTCACAGAACAAATTTTGATGATTAAGATTATTTTCATACTCATGCAAGTTGATTTAATGTGACGAGCAATTCACGTGACCTACTCTAAGCTAGTGTATGTTAAACGGACGTGAGACAGTGAGATGTAACGGTACTAGAAGTATTGACGTTAAGAACCTCTCTCACGCACCGTTTACAAGAGAATGAAAGAAAGAAAGAAAGAAGGAGAAAAGAAAGATCAAATTGCATGCGAGAGGAACAGAACTGAAGCAACTGAAAAAGTGTATTATATACAGATACCTGGTTTTGTTATTGGAGGTCCTGAAAGAAAGACGGAAACAGGAAAAAGTGTGAAACACATACACAGAAAAGAAAACAGAGCAGCAGTAGAGAAATACAAAACAGTGTGTAAGTTTATAGCAGCTACCAGTGGCGGTGCCTTCTAAAAGGCTGGAGGGACTAGGCTCCGTCATTCTCTCTGCCCTTATTCCAATTTCAAAGTAATTTTTAAGGATAAAAGATGCAAATTTTTAGAAAAATAAAACAACTGACAGACCTACAATATGAAACTGGAGTGAGCACGATCACCGATCCAAATCTTTATAAGCTCTCGTGGGAATCACACCTATTGCTACTCCAGCCCCACCAAAAAACTGAGTCCCGCACCGCCTCTGGCAACTATAGGCTTAAAGGTAGATTTAAGAAGTCTGCGGAAACAGAGCTGGCGACAAGAAATGCGTGCTTGCAGTTTCCACAAATCTTAAGACTCTGCTCGGGACTATCACACTGCACTGTTTTCCAATATCCAAGGCTAGATGGGATGTTAAGTAGTCAAAATAAACTTCCGGCCCTTCGTTTGTCAAATAGTTTTATAGCTTTGTTTTGACAAGTCACAGACCCCATTAACTGGTCGTTGACTTGATCGATTTATCGGGTAGGTGGAATCAAACTGTTTCGATCAAGCTGTCAAATAAATGAAAGATGAGCAAAATATTTCAGAAACAACCGAAATCATGGTTTCTCGCGTGCTGAGACTGGGGTGTTTTCCATTATGAACACTGTTGGCTCTGATATCATTCCGCAGACTTTCAAGTGTTTGTCTACAGTCTATCAAAAGTCGAGAATAAATTAAAGAAAAAAAACCATGGTTGAATGAATTAATAATAAAAACATGAACGAACACGTGATTTAAATAAAAGTATCGTGAAAACTGAATGTAAACTTGGGGTGTTTGTTTGACAGATAATCTGAAGAAAAAAGTTTCACAGGAAACCAGAAAAGTATTATTTTAAAAGTACAAGCAAACTATAAGTTCCTAGTTTAAAATATTGAAGTTTTATAATAGCAAGTGAGATTCTGTGACAATTATACTGTACATGTACATCTAGTTGAAAAATTGAAATTCAAATTATATTGAGAAATAGAAGAGAAAAGTCGTGAAAGCAACATTGAAAAGAACAAGATTATGAATCACAGGGTAATTTTTTTTTATCTATTCTGGCTTACTCACGACACTTCTGATGTTCAAAGGACGAGAAAAGATTTGTAAGTAATGAGCTGTATCGTCTGTTTACAGTACTCACCCACGACATTCAGTTTGACATGGCGGACATGGCCGACACGTGACGTCACCTGACACTCGTAGATCCCGCCATCTTCTGGCTTCACATGCTGGATGATGAGGTTCCATGTTGTCACGTGATCAGGTTTCCTATCAGGTGCACAGAGACAAGGAGAAACAAAGATTTAAAAATAAGAGTTTAAGAAAGTAATATTGTAAATACAACAGACGACGGTTAAAATGAAAACCGTTAAACCGAAAGTATCGTCAAAACAAAAGGAAGAAAGAAACACAGTTTAGGTTTCTCTGCTTGGGCTTCACTGTCTAAACTGAAATTGTGTTAAACTGAACATAAGTCTTTGCTCCCGAGGACTTTGTTGTAACGTTTATTATATTATAATGCACGTAGATTGATTTGTTTGAGCATCCACAGGATGAATCTGTTTCGTAGCTTGGAGCTCTAGAAGAACTTGTCCACAACGAACATCTGCTGAATATTATAAAACAGTGGAACATTCACACAACTCAGATATCTGAGTCAGCAACTTCAACATCCAGTTCGTAAGGTTCTGGTGTCTTGTACTTTAAATAAGTTCTGTTTCATGTTCTCGTTCGCTTCATCCCAACTTTCTTTCTTTCGTAAATGTTCATTTAATCCATCCATCCATCCATCCAGCCAGCCAGCCAGCCAGCCAGACAGCCAGGGAATCAATGTGTCAGTAAGTTGACGGGTCAACCAGCCGGTGAACCAACTAACACACAAGCACTTGCACAAAGCAACAAACCGAACCATCCATCTGGTTTTGCAATGGTTTGTGACTAGACTAGACTAGACTTGTCTAGATGTAGATCTAGATGGTCTCTAGCAAACCACACATCCATGACACCAACAAGCTAGACTAGCCAGGATTCTTTTTCAAAATGGCTGGGGAGATATGGGAGTATCTATCATTAAAAAGATCATTCACTGTTGCAAAATATGTTCTGGTCTTTACGGTGGTGATTCTCTCCTTCCCCCCTCCCCCCACCCCACCCCCACTCCTCGTTAGGAAGAAAGCCACTCACCTGGAATGGTCCATGGAGATGTTGTTATCTCCAGCCCAAGTCATTGTGCCAATTGTCAGGAACTTATCTTCCTCTATGCGACGCCAAGCAACCTGGTGATACAGGATAAACAGAAAACTGAATGAGTTACAGTAGGCCTACAACCGATCAGTACAATATCCTCAAGTCTACTTCTGCATAACTGCAAATCCTGGGAGCACTGATAAACTTGCCATTAAGAGGAGTTGCTGATATTAGTATTTAGAGGGAACATGCAATATTCTGATAGCTTTCGCGAATAAGTGAAAGTTGTCGTCATGAAAATTGTCATCGAAGGGACGTGAGAGTATAATCCTGACTGGGATTTGTAAGGTCGCGTGTAAAAACTTAAAGCCACACCCCACCCCCTCTTTTCAAGTGGACACCCCAATCCCCTCCCCGCCCCGGTGAATTATCTGAACATGAGGATAGCCTGAAACTGATCTCTAGTTTTATTTTTTATTACCTTTGTGCTGGTTAGACCTAAGTTACTCCCTCTCTGGTTCGCTAAATTGATATTAAAAGAACGGAGTTTTATTGTGGATCGACTCTAAAAAGCTTACCATATCACTGATCACTTTTATTACTGGGACATTCATTATCACCCCAGTTGTCTGTGTTATCATTTGTTGTTGCTGTTGTCATTTTAATTATCTATACATGAAATAAGTACCGATATAAACAAACATAAACTAATGTTTTGAGGGGAAGGGGAGATAATGTGAGATCGTTGGGATAGCATAAAATCACTTTCAAGCTATCCCAGGGGGTGATTTGAAATCGATCTCTGCCTAACTCCTGATGATCTGAACGCGATTTGAGATAACCATGGGGATAAGGTGAAACAGGAGTAATCTGAAATCGCCATATTCGTGTCTGGTATGAGGGGCTACCCGTCCTTCTCTTTCTGAATTCTTTGTAACGAATTCATACCAGTTCTGGCCCTTTCACACCCCTTATGTGATAAGCCGACAGCATCTCTAATTCCATCCTGAATAATTATCCATTATGCGTTTTAAGTCCATCCATCCATCCATCCATCCATCCATCCATCCATCCATCCATCCAGTCAGCCAACCAGCCCGCCAGCCAGCCAGCCAGCCAGTCAGTCAATCAGTCAGTCAGTCAGCCGGCTAGCCAGCCAGCCAGCCAGCTAGCCAGTCGGTCATCCAGCAAGCCAAAGCCAGCCAAGCTAGCTAGCCAGCCAGCCAACTGGTCAATCTGCCACCCAGCTATTAGATCAGCCAGGTAGTCATCCATCCATCCATCCATCCGCTCGTCATCCGTCTATCCATCAAGTCGCCATTTGAGTAACAAAAACTGTTAATCAATTGGTAAAAACACAACCGTCACTTTTACGAAACAAACCTTACAGAGTTACATTTGAGATCCTCTTTTATTTCTTGGACTGGGACAAAAGAACTGCCAAAGAGACGTCAATTTTATCAATATATCGTGTTGCTGGAGGCTTGTTTACACTGCCCCGATTTCTAAAACGCTTGGACGGGTTTTGACACTTTCGGGAATCGATCGGGTGGCCAAACTACCCAGCCTAGTTGGCTTTCACGGAGCAAGAATAGTCTCAAGATTGCCCGTGTGAGACGGTGGAAAGAAGATTAAAAAAGTACTAATAAGGAGTTACCGACAGTCAGCAGTAGGCTACCCTAGACCCATTCTAGTGCCTGGAGAGAGAAAGGGTTATGTTATGTTATGTTATGTTATGTTATGTTATGTTATGTTATGTTATGTTATGTTATGGTTATAGTATGCTATGCTATGCTATGCTATGCTATGTTATGTTATGTTATGTTATGTTATGTTATGTTATGTTATGTTATGTTATGTTATGTTATGTTATTCCATCCCCCTACCTTACTCTTTATGTTCTTTTCCAGTGGCGTTACAAAGAGGTACACAGCTAGGTGGGGTCAGGGTGAGCGAGGAAGGTGAGAGGGCGTAGACTTAAAAAAAAACACCAAAAAAACAACCTAATGTTAGGAGAACAATTAACGTATTTTGATTTAACTGAATGTTGGGGGCTGAGGCGTTGCGGAGGGATGGGGAGGGGGTGAGGGTGAAAAAGGAGAGGTGAAAATATGTACCTGGAGACACAAACTGTAAATGGGGTCAAAGCACTCAAGGTCCCCTTGATGTACCCTACTATCCCCGCCTTTTGTTTTCTTTTTTGTCTTAACAATTTTCACTTCACAACCCTGTCCATTTACTGTTTATCCTAATTTAGGTATTTTCAGTTCCATCACGTGACCTAGGAAATCTTGCTCACACGTTGGTTTGTTTACATGCTCTACTTATGTATGATTACTCGTCATTTATTAAAATATCCTAGCAATCCCTAAATCACGTGGTGTAACTGACCCGTCTGAAAATACCTCATTACTCCACATGGAACCTACACTATATTCTCAAGAACAGTGACAATACAGGCCAAAACAGTAACTCATTATTCAGTGCGGCATTTTCGTTCTATTTTCATTCTAAAATACTTTCCGTCTCTATGTGGCTCTATATTGCATTGCTGTGGTACAACAGTCCTGTATTCCACAATGACACGTATATTGCGATGTGATATGTTGTCATTTTTTTCTATCTTGCAGTATCTACGGATTCGCCGTCCTTTCTTCTTTACTATGTTAATCTCCTCTCAGAGAAACCATCGATTTGTCTACACTCACGTATGACTTACAGTTAGACAAAATTCATAAGGGTCGGCAAAATGCCAATACGTGTGAGTAGATACGTCTAGCAGGAGGACATAGCAACGGAGATGAAACAGAAGGTGGGAGCGAATGGTGAGTGTGTGGATGAATAAATGGATGTTAGTGAGTGAGTGAGAGAGAGAGACACAGAGAGAGAAAGAGAGAGAGAGAGAGAGAGAGAGAGAGAGAGAGAGAGAAAGTGAGAGTGAGAGTGAGTGAGTGAGTGAGACAGGGAGTGATGAGTGAGTGAGTGAGTGAGAAAATTGATGAGTAAATGAGTCAGCCAACCAGCTAACTAGCCACCCAGCCAGTGAAATGGATAGATGAATATGAGTGAGAATCTGAAAGACCTCTACAGAAGCTGAGTGGACAATGAGGTGAAATTGGGCGTCACAAATTGGCCGGACTGGGTCAGTGGGTTCCTCCTTCACTTTGCATTTGTCTTAGATCTTATCACATCTTCAACCCTTAACACCGTGCACATGGGGCAGAAGCTGGCTGGGTGACATAAGAGGGACTACGATCATCTGATGACTCTTGCATAGTAAACTGCGCAACTTTGTGTTTGAGGACTATTGGAATGAAGCGGAAGTTGTCATTGATGGATTGCATTTAAGCCGTTTAAACAGAATGTCCCGTATAAAGTTTGCATTTGAGCTTAATGGGACTTTAGAGATTCCCCTCCTGGAAATACTTAGATGAAAGGTGATAACAACCGTAGTGAATTTATAGATCCTTGAATCCCAATCCTCCATAGAAAAACAAACGCTGTTTTAATTCGATTTCGATACATACATACTTCCATCAATCCACAAACGTAATCGCACAGCGTTTTTATCCCTTCTTTTAGGAGTTTAACGAAGTAAGAGTACTTGTAGTCGTATTCAAAGCGTCTTTGGATGTACAAAGTGAATTTGAAAGAAGATATCGTCACATAATTGTGCATGGAAAACAGACATACTTAAAATCACTTTCCTTGTGTCTCATAAAAGTCATGTAGGAAATATTAACAATTCGCCCTTTGTTCGAATGTAGCAACTACTGATTCATTTTAAAGCAAAACTGTGAGGTTTGTAAAATTCGGCAGCACGGAAACCCGGAACTAAAAAAAGATTCGAATTCTGAGACAAGCAGCAAAGTTAATGGAATCGAAACTGAGATAAAGATCTTGTAGAGCTATTCTGTAGTTCCGAGTGGCCGCAGATGTTAGGAATAATGGTACGCCAGGGAATGGAATTCACTTCAAAAATAAACATGACGAAAATGCTTCTGTCATTATTTATTTCCCAAGGGCGGTAATTAAAGCAATCCCCTGGCAGAGCATGGGTGAGAGAGGAAGGGGGGTGGGGAAGGGGAGAAATGATAAAGGGAGGGGAAAAAAGGGGGATGATGGGGGAGAATAGAGCTTTTGTTTTAAATTCGATTTCAGATAGAAATCGCTGAAACTCTCTCAAGTTCCCGGAGATTTTCAATCTGCCCTCAATGGCCTTTATTTAAACTTCCCTGTCTCATGCTTCAAAAAAACCACAAGGAACAGCATGAAAGGCTAAGTGTACAATCTAATGTGCAATTTAAACTCCTGTTCATGAAAGGCATAGATTAATATTCAATGGAAATGAGATAAGTTTTGTGTTAATTGAAGTTCTCTAATGAACCGTTCCTTGTCAACAGAATTATAGATAAGCAACACCACAACTGTTAGTTGTGCTTACAAATTTCCAGATATCACACCTTCTTGTAGCTCTCCGAAGGATAAAAATGCTTTAATATATCCGAATTATAAATCTGTTCCTGGAAAAAATAGGCCATTGTTCTATTTGAATTTCATGAATGAGCCATCTCTTATCAGTAAAATTATCGAAAAGAAATGTCATGGTGAAAAAATGGGTCTGGGAATGTACAAATGATACGCCAGTTTAAGGAACGAATAGATTTATGCCCAGTGAAATTGAGTAATTTGCTGTCCCAACTAATGAACACGCCAGGAATTACGAACACCGGATGTAGGCTAAGCCAATGAGAGCCAGCGTTTCATGTCACAGAAGTGGTTCACGTGCCTCGATATGTTGTGCACTGTGTTCATCGTCTCACAGAGGTAAGATCGCCCTTTTCTGATTCATGTTACATTATACACTGAGTTTCTAGCATGAGCTTTGTCATGACCATACTCTTGTAGATACTTTGCCTCATGTTCAGTGTATTAGAATTAATGATATTAATATCGTGCAGGGAACTTATCTAGATCCGCAGTTTACCGATAATTAAAAAAGGGTACGACTCATCTCTACATAGTTGATCTAAAAATACATAGATTTCAAATAAGTTTGTATGGAACGTGCCTTGGTGTGCAAACACTGCTGCAGCTCTCTTTGGAGTTAACGTCGAAGATTGCACACCAAAATGCAACTTGGTACACTAATTATGGTAACAGGAAAACGCTGCCTAGACATCATTTATGCTTTGCTTATAATTATAAGCCTGCAAATGTCCTTTTTTTAAATGGATATTCAGCTTCCCACTTCCTCTGGTCCTACAGATAAAGATGGTAAGGGGAGAAATATATGATGCTGGAAAAGTGTGGCCATTGTACTTTATTTTGGAATTGTATTTTCATGAGAATGATTTTTAGTGGCAGGTATTTGCTAAGGAAAGATTAGCGTGTTTACAATATAGCAGCGTATCTTACATTTTACATGGTCGTTCCATACGTTCGGTCAGTTTAAAATTTAAAACCTAAGGCATGAAGATACCAGTAGTACCTGGCATAAAGGTATACAGTTTTGAATAGTTCCTATAGACTCCCAAAGTTGGCCATAAGGGGGGTGGGGGGAGAGAAAAGAGTTAGATTTGAATTTCGAAGGCTTGGCTAAATGAAAATAATTTTGTAAACTCAGAATAGGTGGAATTTTGCCACTTAAGTATAACCTGTGTGGTTGTTGTCAGTTGGGGAATGTTATAGTCTACTGTTTACTATGCGAAAAGACCTAAAACATTAGGAAGTTTGAATCACTGTGAAGTTCTCAAAATGTATTTGGTCTTGGGGCATTTTTCTGTGTGTCAAAATTGGAGGACGAGTTAATCAATGTGTGTGGAAAGTATTTAGACATGCTCATCTATATTAATAAAACGCTTCAGCCAAATTTGTGTCACAGATTTCTTGAGAACTACGTAACATAAAAACATGCGTTTTTCACCTAAATTCGTAGAAAAATACACAAAAAGTAACTATACACATCAGTCCTCTTTATTTTTTTTACCCTTTTTTTAACAAAAGAATAAGTATAGCAACGAAATACAATCTCCGATAGATCTTTTAAATCCGCCCGATTCGCCAATCGTCCAACTTTTTCACGGAGTCTAATGTATTCGTCTATGATGCCTTTCGGTGCGCTAGGTATTTTTCGCCGCTGCTGCGTTGCCTGCCTGCCCATTTGTAAAATGGGGTGTTAGTCTTGTCTTTGATAAATTAAGGAAGGACGTAAAACCTGAAGTAGTCAACACTGGAAATAACACTGACATCTTCCATACCTTAAGGCAGAAAAAGATCGACATGGTAATTTGAGTCTGCAAAAAACCAAAATTTTATATAAAGGAGGGTTGCTAAAAAAAAACCAAAAGCTAGTACAGACCAAATAGCTTTTGAAACTAACAAAATAAAATAAAGTCTTGAACTCAACCGAAGGGCAAAAAAAACAATTGAAAACCACACCATCCAGTCTGCCAGGCGATTTTGCATCTCACTGACTACCCAGCAAAGACAACGTTAATTGAATTTTTCATTACGTCTGGGCTTGCAAGTTTATAGAAGCTCTGCCAATATATTCTGCTCAATACCAAGCTAACCCCATCACATTCACCCTATAAATTCAGTGAGAAGCTGGAAGGAATGATCAACAATGAAAGTGAGAGATACGCAGAGGGACGGGGAGATTGCAACAATTGTCATGAATCCCAATTTCAAATACACCAGTGGCTGTTGGCAACTATTCCAGCAATTCTCAGTCACCTAATTTGATTTTAAAACGTCCTTCGAATTCCCTCGAAAGCAAGGGACGTAATTCATTTCCGGTTCTGGAAAACCAGTGGTCGGACTGGATTCAACGTGGCAAATCTTCTCCGAGCCCTCAAACCTTTATCGGTTGTTACTGATTAGTTCAATGAGCCGCTGTAAAGTAGCTGTGCAACAAAATGGCTTTGAAAGTACACCAGGCCATAGATGGGCTGGATCCATTTAAAACTTGCCAGATGCCCCAGGCAAGCGGAAAACACGTCATCGAGCAGTCCCCAGCGATGTAATCTAGAGTTTGGCTTCTTTTCCCACACTGTAATCCTTTACTTTCAAAAGATGAGCTGTTCTTTGGGTTTTTTTTTTTCGTTGTGTTTATGTCTTTGGAAAAACCTTATTAATTCGGATTTTACTGGAATGTCAACCGCCTGTCTTATTTCTGGGTGCATCTCTGTCTGTCTGACTGTCTGTCTGTCTGCCTGGCTGTCTGGCTTTCTGTCTCTCTGGCTGGCTGACTGGCTGCCTGCTTGCCTGCCTGCCCGCCCGCTCGCCAGCCTGTCCATCTGTCTGTTTGTCTGTCTGTCTGTCTGACTATCTGTCTGTCAGTCGTTCTGCATGAAACTATCTGTCCGTTGTTCTATCTGCAGATTTGTCTTTCGTTCTGTCTCCTTGTATGTCTGGATGTCATTCTGATCTAAAAAAAAAAGCCAAACTCTTATCAGTGTGTATTTTAGCCTGTCTGTCCGCTTGAGTGTGTCTGTCTAGCTATCTATCTATCTATCTATCTATCTATCTACTATCTATCTATCTATCTATCTATCTATCTATCTATCTATCTATCTATCTATCTGTAATATGATACATCATTCTCATGTTGTTCTAACACAGTGCACTCGATATTGACACTCATTATTACCCGCTGGCATGACTGTTTTGTCTTCCCGACTCTTCCCTGGCCATTTGAGCACATCCCTGATCGCCACCCCTCCTCCTCCCCACCCAGTAAGAAAAACCATTTCCCTTGCAGCAGGCGTCTTTATCACCTAACATGTATGCAACAGCGATCGAAACGAGATGTTTATATTATCCGCGTTTCCTTCCCATAATCCAATTAGGCACGCATATCATGGCGCGGGCAAGGTGTGAAGGAAAACAGTGGAGGCAGGTCCTAGCATCAACACTGTGTGGATTCTGCACGGTCCAAACTCTGAATAAACAAGCTGGAGATGAGGACTGTTGCGCTGTTTGGGTTTGATTGAACTGCATCATGGCGGTGGATTTTGGTGGTGGATCATGGCGGCGGATCATGGCGGCGGATCATCAGTGGATATTTTGTATGTGCTGGTAGGCAGGGGATACAAGACGTGGCAAGATAATTATAGTCGACTTCGCTTAAACGCAACTCTTCGGGATCATCCAAAAAGTTGCTATTAAAAGCTGTTACGAACATCCAGGAATTAAGTAGGCCTATAGATATACACCATCTTAATTATGTCGAAAGTGCTGCGATTAGGCGGAAGTTACGATTATTCAGTTTTGATTAAGCGGCGTCACAGAGCAAACCATAGGCTTGAGGAACAAGGAACCTTACATTCAAAGCAGATGAAAGTGGATGATCTGGCGAAAGCAAGAGGCAGATTCCCATGGCTCCACTTACCACAAAATCTCGGGAAAAGCTCAAGCCCCTCTAAAACATTCCTTCAAACAGGATTAGGGGAAGCAGAGCAGGAGGAATAATTCGAACCAGAATCTGACAGCATTAATGCCTTTAAGCGAATGGAGCAGACTACCATCTCCAGGCAGAGAAGACACTGCGCTCGCAGGGTTCAGCTGCACAATATTGAGGTCAGAGAGTCTGTCCCATGTGACTGCAGAACTGAGAGACAAATCCCAGATCATGTTCTGCAGGACTGTCCTGGTTGGGACAGAGGTTGGGACTCTGGTCCAAAGGAGCCCTGCTGAAAAGTGAATTTTATAAGACCAGTGACGATCTCCTGGCCACGGTCAGCATAGTCAGCTGTCCATCTCTAAAGTCGAAGAAGAAGATGAGGTCGAAGAAGAAGATGAGGTCGAAAAAGAAGAAGGAGAAGAAGAAGAAGATGATGAGGTCAAATAAGAAGAAGAAGAAGAAGAAAAAGAAGATGATGATGATGAAGAAGAAGAAGAAGAATAAGATGATGATGAAGAAGAAGAAGAAAAAGAAGATGATGATGAAGAAGAAGAAGAAAAAGAAGATGATGATGAAGAAGAAGAAGAAGAAGAAGAAGATGAAGAAGAAGACGAAAAAGAAGTTGATGATGATGAAGAAGAGGAAGACGTTTACACAGATCCCCCTCTCTCTCTCATATCCTCCTTTTAGTTTAGGGTCGACCTACAATTAATGACACGCGTACTTCAAGGTATAAATTGTGTGTGTGTGTGTGTGTGTGTGTGTGTGTGTGTGTGTGTGTGTGCGCGCGCGTGAGTGAGTGAGTGAGTGAGTGAGTGAGTGAGTGAGTGAGTGAGTGAGTGAGTATGCATATATTCATTTGTAAATAATGTGCTGTGGGATGCATTCATTTACGGTACATCCCCTGGTCTTTTGTCGAAGATTTTCTGCACTGTTCTTGCCCTGGATGTTATGTTATGTTTGTAATGACGACGCCTTTTATGCACAAACACAAAAGAAAGAAACGGATTCCGCGGGCTTGTTCATCTCCATACGTCTAGACAAAAGTTTATCGACAAATGGATTTCCGGCAGCTCGGGGTTTTAAGGAAATAAGACCTAACAATTAAAACAGCGTACATGACGACGTCCTTGACCTTGTTTACAGAAGATGGCGCTGAGGTGTGGTTAGGGGACAACAACAGACCGTGGCCGGAAGTAGAAAAGTGAGTGACGTGGCCTTGACGTAGCCTCAAACCCTCTCACAAAAGCTTGTTACTTGTTCAGTATTCCTAGCCATAGCCCATCACTAGATGATGTTGTCATATTCTGTCAGCAAAAGGAACAAAAAAATCCACCCGTTACAACACAAAGGGAAAAGTTAAACATAGCCGATCTTATCTTCCTTGCCGAGATATATTTGCAGCCACAGAAATGCTTTCGTTCATGTCTTTCCTGGCGTTCCTATTTTCCCATGAATAATACTGAGGAAAATACCGGAACAAATGCATTCTTCCACTGTCTTCCAGCATTTAATGGGGATTCTCAAGCGTTTATAAAAAGGTTGTACCGAATTCTTGGTCTCTCTGGATTTCCATGAAGGAACAGACTCAGACCTAATCAAAACCTGAAGAAAAGCAATAAAAAAGTTCGGCATCTTTTTCTTGAATGTTTTAGGACCAGTCATATGCACAATGATGAATTGAGGGTTCACTAGGGATATAAAAGGAGAAGAAAGGCATGGTGGCACACTTCACTAATCTGAAGTCAGTTGCATGATTCACGTAGGATGGCTGTTTTCTGAACTTCATGAGTAAAACATTTCATACCGCATTGAAACCCACCAAATCAGTGCACTCAAGTTTCTGTGCAAAACTACGCACCAAGGTTCTGATAAGATAAGATAAGATAAGATAAGATAAGATGATGAGTGCAATTTTTTGTCCATTAACAGTAATAATTTTAAGAACAACCTATTTTTTCACGTAGCACCAGTTGTACGACACCAAATTTCACCCGTATCTTTAGCTCCATGCGTGTTTATAATATATCAGCTACTTTGGATTTCTGCCTAGACATAGAATTACAAGGAACTAAGAACACACTATGATGTAACATAAAATAACTTTCTGTGAAGACCGACAATTCAGCAAAGCCCACGAATGAACAACGCATAGATGTGTCTATGAGGTCGGTATGGGCAAATTTGGTTTCAGACTTGCTGGTGCTACGGCAAGTAATAGAGTTTCTATAACATCATCGCCTTTCATGGTGAAAAATGCACCTTTTAGCACCCTGGTGCGCATTTTTGCATAGAAACTCCAATACCCCTCTAATAATAATATGACCTTAGAATGTTGGCCTTCGGTAGTGGGGCGAAACATATCAAAGTGAAATAAAACGTTAAAAATTCATAACTCCGTTGTTTTTGGATGGATTTTGATAATTTTTTTTTTATTTTCTTAGTTTTGTTGAGAAGATTATGAAATTGTGAGTCTTTAATGTGTGTAATCAATTTGAAATTTTCACCTGTCATACCTACTAACAGTGGTGAGTTGCACACAATGTTTTATATATATGCATTTCATCTTTTGGGAAAGATCATGTTTTTCTCGATAAGCGGAGTTGGCTGAATTCGAGTCGGTGAAGAAGACCCGATGACATACGCTGTAGTTCTCCATTCACTCAAGTATGAAATCTGCATTTGGAAGTTGAATCATGTTGGAAGGTTTTCTGCACCAAAAAACGTCATGTCATTGGCCTGATGGATCCAGAAACCTCAACAACAACAGTTGACTGCGCAGTGTCTCATTGGCTGTTCGGGGCGGCCCAGACAGATTCACCGGTACGTGTAAGGGGAAGTTATTGGGGCTAAACGCAAGTATCGACCCCGCAAGGGTCGCGTCATGTATAATGTTCATGACATTTCTAATATGTCGTGCTTAAATCCTGGAAAGTTTGTTTCCTTTCGAGATCTGAAGCTCAGTGGTGAAGTGGCAAGCAGTGACAAGTAGTCTGAGAACTTGCAATAACGTGATTATAGGTGGATACAAGAGGATATAGAAGGTACAACTGACTCCGGTTAACTGCAACAGAGATAGATGAAGGGTCTTTGTAATTAAATAATCACTGTTTATCACTTGAAATGTTCTTAACAGAAACATACATGATCCTTGTCATAAGTTATGAATTCCATCGCTAGACCATAACCGTTAATTCAGTATCGGCGTCAAATTTATTTTCATTTCGCGCCGATCTTAAAACTTGGTAGTGTTCATAATCAAATAATATCGGTGACAGTGATTAAAAAAGACTGAGAAGGACTTGGACGCCCTGAAAAGAGGGGTGACCCTGGCTTAAAATTAGAAAAAGCGCCAATTTCATTGAGGGAGGTGGCGTCAAGAGGAAATAGATAATCGCCAAAAAAAATCCCCAAACCCCCCAAAAACCTCACATAGATCATTCTAAACCAGATGATACTAGTAATCACAAAGGCATGAGTGATCTATAGTTAGCTACAGTTCACTGGGAAACTCCAGTCTTGAGTAAATGCAGTAAAACTAAATATTATAATATGAACACAGTCATAAGACTAGTATGGCTGTCTTGTCAGGAATGTTTATCATCGTATATGCTGAATCGCTCCCCCCTTTGTCTCAGAAACATTCAGAATAGAATTTGCCATTTCAGAAACACAGGAACCACTCTCCAGTTCTGTTTCTTGCTAAGCTGGCTGGAACTACACGTACACGACATTTCTCCCATAGGCTTCGACCTTGTCATAATTATTCACCCTGTTTAGGTCACGTTCACAGTGGAAGAGTTTTTGCATATTCTCCTCATTATCAGTGACACCAAGCTGAGGTCTCTCGAGAGTACTTCATGACTCAAAAACAGACTTCTGGGCGACTTGGCTGGTTGGATGTAAAGCACTATCCCCGTGGATCTTGTATTTTATCGTCCTACCTAAGTAGTTCCGCCCACAGGAGTAGTTTTAGTTTTACATATTCTCCTTCTTATCAGCCACTGGTTCCACACGTCAGTCTCTTGGGTATTTCCAGGACTATAAACATACTCCTATAGCACTGTAACCATCCTTGTAACTTCTCGTTACATCTGATAGAGACAAGTACATTCCTACAAGATAAGGCAGTAATTCTTCCAGCTAACGATTCTATTATACATGAAAATGGAACAAAAAAACAATGAAAAGATGACTTAATTGCCCTGTATGGAAATTGTTTTACAGTGTCATACATTGTTGTTCAATATCATTCATAACACATATTAACGTAGAACAGTCATTGCTGGTCGCCGCAGTGCAGCGTCCTGGTCCCCCTCTACCCCTGCTCTAAAGCCAGATCTCCTTTATATGTGAATCACTCAATCAGGTGTAGGAATGAAATGTCTTTCCTAATGATACCACAACGTTAGCCGCCCGGCCCGGAGTCGAACGCACACATTCAGACTTGACAGTCGTCAATTTATGAGAACTTCTCACAAAGCCACACGACCACTCTGACTCCTTAATGAAGGTTCGGTAGTAAATCCTGGAAAGTGAATTACTATTTAGCTAAAAGAAGAACAAACATTTTATCTGTCTAGACAGTCGCTGGTGGTTTCCTTCTTCATCCAATAGTCTTAATTTTCAAGACTTGCCAGTTGCCGAGAATGAAATTACGAAAAGTAGTCTCCTCTAGTGCTGGGAGGTCTGGCATCTATTAAGTTTTTCTTCTTTCGGCCCTATAAACAAAATATATTATTTTTTATAAGCTATTCTGAATATTTTTCCCGTGGAGATTAAAATACTTCTTTTTTCAGATCTTTACAGGGAA
>JAWQUT010000399.1:380711-392853 GCA_033807755.1 Ellobium chinense | reverse complement strand
GGGTTGCTTGGAAGCCAGAGGGAATGTGAGCCACACGGAAGCATTGAAGGTTCAAGCTCTGGAAGATAACAATGGTGTCGGCAGGAAATTCCCATACCGGGTAGACTGGAGGGAGAGAAAGCAGAGAGTAGAGGAGCTGCCTGAAAAGACAGTACTGACCATGAAGTAGACAATGTAGACAAAGGACATTAACAAAGCTATAGAACACAAAGCAGAATCACGAGGCTGTTTCTATGTAATAATCGAACTTGGTCTGGTGACCTCCTGGATACTGTGGCCATCGGCTGAGATAACCGAGTTTCTGAACGACCGTTCATATTTTCCTAAATATTTGACCTCCTCATGACGACCACCTGACTAACCCGACCGCGACCCGCGTTTTTTCCTCGCCTAGATAGGACGATCGTCGCATGGCTAATCTCATAAAGACTCATAAAGACTATTCAATAGTTTCAAAAGGTTCTTTCTTGTTTGGCTAGTAAATTTGTCTTTTTAAAATACTACGGTATGTGACAACCCCAACCTTGCGACCAAAATATAATAACTTAAAAATTAGAGGAGATTGGTTCCCTAATATCTGTACAATCGTCAACCCGTAAGGCGACTATCTGTCTATAGCGATCGCTTTTCTGAAAAAGAATGGATGTCACCATGTATGGTTTCGCTGCAGCTTTTGGAATGAAAATAAAAAAACAACCAATGCCACTTGGCACACAACTGCACCATAAATAGAGCCAGGCATAACAAATAGCAGTGCTGAATATGTACTACCGACAGATTTGACTAGACACCAGAGTTGTATTATCGGCGTCTGTGGCTTCATTGCTTCATTACAACAATCCATTGTTATTGTAGCTTCTCACTTATAACTTCGTATAATGGATTGCCACCGAAGCAGTGTGATACAGAAAAGTCCCAAAAGAGGTTTGCAAATGACTGGTAATCTCAATCAATTTCGGATGGTTCCAAAAGGTTTTACCGTAATCATCATCATTATGCAATACCTTAGTATCAATCGTCATACTGTCTATCACCCTGATTTATTCAAGGCCGGACAAAAGCTTGTTTTCATTATACTAACCAATCGCATCATCAATCTTGGTGACAACAGTCTTGGTTCCTATGTTACGAAGTAGATGGAATCCAGCGACTCTTTATGTTCCCTTATCATGGATAATCCGAAATTTAACAGGGCCCGAGGTGTTTTGTTCTAATCATGCTCGAGTGTATTTATTATAGTAGGAAAGAGAAAACTTAGCAGATAAACAGACATAATGATCATCCCATAAAGCAACAATAACAACGACAATAATATCAGAAATATTCTCTTAACATAATCATCACATCCTTTCATCTGACGTCAGCAAAGATATTTGGTATTCTCTTCCATTCCTTGACGCTCCGAGCGCGGGTTTTTATAAAACGCTAATCTGATTCTTGTATTGTTTTTCAAAGAACTCTAATCTCGTTATCAAAAAAATGGAGTCTTTAGGAGCTACATTAACCCCTCTAGAGTCAAGTCCATTAGACTTGCTACTTCCCATCCGCCAGTCTGGCCTGTCAGGGTTAATGTGTCAGATTACACACACGGACAGGTCCTTTGGGAGGGTGAAATAGGTTCGAGAATTTTTATCCTGGACTCTTTAATACTGCGGTGCAATAGTGCATGAGGGTAGATGTACAGGCTTGGGAAATCCAGCCTTGAAAAATACCGATACACATATACTTAGACAGGCAGGCAGGCAGGCAGGCAGGCAGGCAGGCAGGCAGGCAGGCAGGCAGGCAGACGGATGGATGGATAGGCAGACAGATGACAAACTGGCTGACTAACTGGCAAGTAGGTAGGCAGGCAGGCAGGCAGGCAAGCAGGCAGGCAGGCAGGCAGGCAGGCAGGCAGGCAGGCAGGCAGGCAGGCAGGCAGGCAGATCAGCTAGACAGGGAAGCTAAGAAACAGATCCCAAAGGCTGTGTGGTATTATTATCATAATATCCTCCTTTGATGCCAAAGAATATCATATCGAATCTCTTCACTGAGGACGCAAGAGACCATTTGACTCTGAGATTTTTTCCAGCATTCTCACGTCATCAAGCTTGTGGAAAGTAATGTCTTGACAAAGATTCCTCCTGTCGGACTGGACAGTTAAGTGGACCAGGTAACTCTCAGTTATTATACATGCACGGTCACCCGGCATCGCAAACCACTATTCCAACAAGCATTACTTCCGCTTTCCATTTAACCGTTTTCGAGAAATATGATTGGTTACCTGGTTACTTTGGTTTTCATTGGCTGATACATCTTTTTATATTCAGAGGCGAGATTGGATGTTGCAGTCACGTTGCAGATTTGCTTAAAACGGAAGTGAACTTCATTGGAATGAACTCATTAAGAACACTTCATTCTCCTATGCATAATCGGTGAGAAAATTGTCTCTTCCACCTTGAAAATGACAGACTTGATGTGTTTGTTGTCTACGCGGCCGGCAGATCAAAATTCACGTAGCAGCGAATATTCAGAGAGGACTATGTAAAATGGAAGAAACATTAGTTTCTGGAAATTTGCATATTTTGAGTATGTTTAAAATTGAACCTACGGTAACTTTTTTTTTTTTCAATCAGATCACTAAGACAGTGAGATTCGAGCCTAATTTTTAAAACTATTGAGGACGTTTGGCGCAGAAGACAACGGTCATGTATGAAAGGGATTAAAAAGAACAGGAAGTTAATGAAGACGGGAAAGGAGAGAAGGCTTCTGAACAGACACATCCCACGAACCTCCCGTCTACTCCCTAGGCTACTTGTTAAGAGGGCGGGACAGGTCTGGGAATGTCCCCGACTGCTGTGACGCCAGGCCTGGGACCAGATATTGACACGTTTAATGGAGAAATTTGAAGACTAAAACAAGACGAGTAAAGTGGGCCTTTCTTCGACCCATCTAAGTCGATGCATAGTTTGCTAGAATGTAATGTGAGACGACAGACAGCATGCCATTCAGTAACATGAGACCTTGGTTCAAGAATAGTGGTGTGAGTGAAACAGGAAGTTATTTTCCCTGTGTACGCTATGATGTCTGTAGAAAGTCTGGCAGTTTGAAGATGCTGCTGTCCTTATGATCAGAGCAGTAACTCTGATGGCAGTGACTATAGGCCAGGCTCCTACATTCAAAATATACGGGAACTTCGAAAATGTATGTGTGCATGAGTGTGTATGTGTATGTTTCTGAGTGTGTGGGTGCTGTGTGTGTATGTATGTATGTATGTATGTATGTATGTATGTATGTATGTATGTATGTATGTATGTTAGTGTGTATGTGTGTGTGTGCGTGTGTTTGCGCGTCCACGCGCGTTTTTCTCAGGCTAGAAATCTTGAAACGAAACATTTTGATCAGGAAGTAGCTTCACATCGTCCAATGAGACACTTTCCTGGGTACTGGACTGAGCTCCAGCCGATTACGATTACATCGCTACCATATTTGGTGGTATCGACTACTGTCTAAGTAAAGGCATAGCTGGGTTTGGGTTTTAGCGAGAGTTATAAATATAGATTGTCAGTCGCCGGTAACTAATAGCATAACTTCGATTATTTTAGTATCAGTGCGAGACATCTGATAATATCGCGTCAATAACACATTTTCTTTAGCCATATAAGTTATAATTCACTTTACACGACAACGCTTTATCCGAAACCTCGGTTAACCCGAAAGAAAAGAAATCTGCCGTATAAAATCCCCCTTTGGTAAACTACTTTCAGTAACCCGATAACGAGTTTCAGAGAATTTTGGATAACACGACAGCTGTTGAGCTGTAGTCTCGCCTCCGCGTTGTTTTTAAAACTCACCTGTTTGGTGCCCAGATGTCTGACAGAGCAAGGCAGCAACGCCACGTCCCCCTCTCGCACCGTCACGTTGGTGGTTCCGGGCAGGAACTCTGGTACAGGCACGTGTTCATCCAGCAGGTCGTCGTGGATACTCTGCATTTGGACGGTCAGCACTGGAGGAGAGAAACAGAGAGATTGGAATGGAGTGTTCATTAAATATAATATACAAGACTAACACCCTATTTTATATATGGGCAGGCAGGCAACGCACCATCGGCGAAAGGAAAGAATACCTAGCGCACCGAAAGGCATCAGAGACGAATGCATTAGACTCCGTAAAAAAGTTGGACGATTAGCGAATCGGATGGATTGAAAAGATCTATCGGAGATTGTATTTCGTTGCTATACACATTCTTTTTTCAAAAAGGGGTTAAAAAAATAAAGAGGACTGATGTGTAAAGTTACCTTTTGTGTATTTTACTACGAATTTAGGTGAAAACCGCACGTATTTACGTTACGTAGTTCTCAAGAAATCTGTGACACAAATTTGGCTGAAGCGTTTTATTAATATATATATAAGAAACAAAACTAGAACTTTTCATTAATCCTGTACGGAATTTCTTTTACAATGCCATGCACTGCTGTCCCTCTCATTCACATGTAAACATAGAACAGCACACATCATACATATAAATACACAATATTACAATGAAAATACATAACAAAGTATCTAAAGTCATTGCTGGTCGCCACAGTGCAGCTCTAATGCCAGATACTAATTTACACCTGTGTGAAGTAAGTAAGGACACAACAACACCGTAACCCACTCGAATCACAGTTGAAACCACTACACTCAGACTTGGCAGTCTTCCGATTGTGAGAACAATTCACAACAACAGCACGGACACGCCCCTGAAAATTGTCGTGATCAATGTCATTATCACCATTTTGGAAAGGCTTTCTCACCGTCATAATAATAACATTGTGTTATTCACCATCATCATTGTCATCATCAATTTCTACATAAAAATGTCGAAATCATCAACCAGCCTATTATGAAATAATTTCAGAATTAAATATACAGTATGGCCTAATTAGGAGAGGATATTATGCACATGACAAATTTAAGTTTTCTTAGTAAATGATATTTCTTCTTTGGATTGCCGAAATGATGGGGCAAAAAAAAATTACAAAATAATATTGTTTCATATCCAGGCATTGCCCGCTCACGCGACTTCACATTAAAATTCTCAGTTTCCTGGGGAGCTAACAGCGCACTCTGCAATTTTTCACGCGCTGATCACTATCATTGAGACAATAACATTCACTGACTACAGCAGAGCTACATGAAAAGGCTCAAGTGACAAGATGAGAGGCGAGATGCATTCAGGCAAAATATAAACATCATCATGAGGAGAGACGTTAACGGCTAAAACAAAGGCATCACACTATCAAACAACGATTTAAATCACCAATACTCATCATCATTGATATCAAAATCCAAGTCTCATTTCGAAACCGCATCCGCACAGTTTGGCTCCAAACTTTTTCAGACATTCTTCCTTCTGTATTTACATCTCTCAAGCAAGGAAGAGACAACAGTGACGTTTTGGTACGTCATTTAATGGGATTTCAATTTCTTTCTTTCTTTCTTTCTTTTTCTTTCTTTCTTTCTTTCTTTCTTTTTTTCTTTCTTTCTTTCTTTCTTTCTTTCTTTCTTCCTCCCTCCCTCCCTCCCTCTCTCTCTTTCTTTCTTTCTTTCTTTCTCTCTTTCTTTCTTTCTTGCTTCTTCCCTCCCTCATTTCCTCCCTTTCTTTCTTTCTTTCTTTCTTTCTTTCTTTCTTTCTTTCTTTCTTTCTTTCTAGTTATGTTTATACTTTACTATAATTTTTATGGTCTTTCCTTGTTTGCCTTGGATATTGTACATTATGTGTTGTAAAATGTCTGGCTGAGGGCCTAAATTTGAAATCAGCTGACGGCTTGCAAGATCCTCATGCTATTTCACAAAAATTTCATGTTTGCTTTAAGAACAAAAAATCCTCTTGCACAAAAAGTTAAGTTCCAACAAACAGAACAAAAAAAATCGTTTATCTAACAAAAGCATTACAAAGGGTCATCTAACACACTACAGCGTTATTCAATTTTGTTAATGCATATCTCGCCAGAAAATGACGTATTATCGAGCATCGCAAGTACAGCAACGTGGGCGACAAGACGGCTGGAAAAGAACGATAGTTTTTTATATCTCACCTTAACACCCAGTTTTCAATTATATCATAAGTTTGCGTCCTGTTAATGGCGAATGTGATGCGCATATTCAATCGTGCAAGTTCTGTTTGTAAAGGCACACGCCGGCAAAGATATCGCAATTCGCAAGTTAACGTTGTTGCCTCAAAGAGACAGGCGTTATGTTTATCTCGAGTAAAAGCTCTATTGATAGACACTGGCGCCATCAGCTTAGCGTCAGAATTCCAGACTAGGGGCTGTTTGCACAAAGCTGTCTAACTTTGCGTGCTGCCCATAACTACTTATTAAAACCCCAAAAACATCAGTGACGTTTCACCGTAGTTCCCGCTAGCGGGCAAAGTCAGACAGCACTGTCCAGACGGTCCTACCTGTCCAAAACGGTCCTACAGCTTGCTGCGTTACAATGATAAAATAGTCATAGTATAGTCATTGTAGGAGGACATCATGACTTCGATCATCACGTTTTCGAAAATTAACAAAACTGTTGTTATGCTCTGGTGCGAAGTCATTGGCGTCTCTACAGCTCTTCCAGCTGTGGGCCGATTTAGTCATTTGACGAGGATATTACATGAACATAAGTAAGTGACGTTGGGGGCCCCGCCCAGCGTCACCCCCGATGTAAAGGGGTAGTTTTCTAAATAAATATTATTATTATTATTATAATGTACGATTTTTCACTTTGGCGTGCAATCTTCGACAACAAAAATGCACCAGTATTTCACACCAAGGCTTGTTTAAGGCAAACTGATCTATAATCATGTCTTATTTTCGATCAATCTGTGTTGAATACAGTTTGGTGTGCAACTTTACTACAGAGCGCTTTGGATCTGACATGAATTGGGAGATTGTACGCTGTACATCTGGTACGGAGAATGTGGAAACAAGGAATTGTCTAAAGGGGTCTTCCTGCAAGTCTTCCTACCTGGTTACGCCTCTGACCAAATAGCCAGGAAGGTGACGCCATGTTTTTTTCTCACTTATTCCCTACACAAATGACGGGTGTCCTGGTTCAATCCTTCCAGATGTGACAAGGCCTACTTTATACAGAACTTCCACCGTACAGTCGGGCGTGTGTGATTTTGGTCTATCTCAGCATGTCAGGTTACAGACAATGTATCAGGTGAGAAAGTGAAAATATATTGATGAGTATTGATTATTTCTAACTTTGATGCCAGTGGAGAAGATAGATAAATAGGAGGTAGGACAAATGCAATATCAGCCTAAAATCTCTGGCACCAGCTCTCATCTACAGCCATCGTGTCTTCTCTCCCTCCATCCCCTCCACCCCCTCCACTTCCCTCCACCTCCAGTGTCACTTCCACCCGCTCTCCGATATCAGGTCGAATAGTTCGTGTAGACATATATTCCTATAAATCATTTTACTGTATTCATATCTTTCCGCGACATCAGCACTGTGTGTGGGGAGGGGGGGGGGGGGGNGGGGGGGGGGGGTCCCAGTTTTCATCAACCCTTTTTTCATTCCTGTCGCATCGGCGAGCAAAATAATATCACACAAATCAATGGGAACTTGGAACACGTTGAGGAATGTCTTGTACTAACAGGAGCGTCTCCTGGGAGTCATTTTTCCTTTTCGTGAGCCCGAGTTAATCTTGTTACGGGTGGGTCTCATACTCTACTTCGCTATCATGAGCGATGAGCGGCAAAGCCAGGACGTTGATAGGGGCTATGGTGCGTCTGTATTCTTTGAGAGAAGATTATTTTCTTATAATAATAATAATAATAATAATAAAAGCTTTTGAGTCTCGTATCCCCAGCCTTATGCCTGCTCAGACCGCTCCACATTATTATTACCCCAGCAGGTCTAATCACTCTAGAACATCCTCAACTCCCTGGGGAGCATACAATGCCGCTGCCACTTACAGGCGTTGATCACTTGCATTCTGACATCTTCTGCTGCCCATAGCTAGGTACCCACAGACCGGCGGACTGAATAAAATGTGAACAAAATGAATTCCCAAAGCATTTGCAACATTACCGTTTTCGGAAATCGAACCGACGACCGTTAGATCTTGAGTATACCGCCGCTGTAACCATTTTCTTCAGGTGTTTCACTGCCTGTCCTTACCCTACATTCATTGTACAGGAACGGTGGCCGGGTGGTAACGGCGTTGGGCTCACGATCTAATCGTCGTCGGTTCAATTCCCAATGACAGGTCGTGTTTGCAAACATTTCATCTACATTTTCCTCACTCTTCCCGTCCGGACAATTGGTACCTGGCTGTCGGCAGTAAAGGATATTGTCAGAATGTTAATGATCAGCGTCTTTAAATGTCAGCGGCACTGAATGCTCCCCAGGGAGTTGTGAAAGTCCTAGAATGATCAGGCCTGTTGGGGTAATTATAGTGTGAAGTCATGCGAGCTGGCATTAGTCCGAATACCATACTTATAAACCGCATTATTATTATTATTATTATTTAGTAAAATCCCTTTCCCCATCCCTGTTTCTGTGATCTCTACGAGCCTGTCTGAAATCAATTCCTCCGTCTCTGCACTCTTCTATTAAACTACTCATTTCACTTGGACAACTCCAATGAATAATAGAAGGAAGAAAGCAATATGTCACACCCTGTTTCCTTAGACGCACCCTCAGAATACCCTCATATTTCTCAAAACAGAATCGTCTCCATATATTCCAAAGACATTTCTGATGTCTATTCATCACGATAGATAGGATCTGAATATTAGGTTTTGGTGGAAATGATGGTACTTTGAAAAGCTTCCAGAGAACCGAGAAAAAAAGAGTGGAAATAGATTTTGAATATGAAATACCAGACAGAAATGGGAAATGAGCGGACACGAATAGATGTTCACACAGACGACTTGAAATACCAGACGGTTTTTGATAAGGAGGCAAAAAAAAAAAAGAAGAAGAGGACGTCATCAAATGAAAGTATGGTACTTGGTGCCGGGAGAGACGACAGACTGCGAGGATAAGAAAAGACGGAAAAAAAAGGAAAACAAAAAACAAAAAAACGAGATTAGCATTGACTTTTTTGATGAGTCCAATCATAAATCATGAGCCTTGGTTTGAAAAATATCTCACCACTCTTCCCCCCTCCCCCTCACACCACACGATTGCAGACAGACAGACAGACAGACAGACAGACAGACAGACAGACAGACAGACAGACAGACACGTACACACAGAGTGAGAGAGAGAGGATGGTGTGTGTGTGTGTGTGTGTGTGTGTGTGTGTGTGTGTGTGTGAGAGAGAGAGAGAGAAGAAGAATCAGATGCCACCATGTTTCAGTTGTAATGCTGGGGTTGTCGAATGTTCGGATCAAAGATTAGCTCACAACGTGACGAAATGACATCACACACAACGCAAGAGCTCACTGAGGTGAAGCACCGAGCAAAACAAACAGACAGAGAGAGAGAGAGAGAGAGAAAGAGAAAGAGAGAGAGAGAAAGAGAAAGAGAGAGAGAGAGAGAGAGAGAGAGAGAGAGAGAGAGAGAGAGAGAGAGAGGCCAACAAACAAAATTCTGGCTTTAAACAAAACGGACTAACGAATTGTGGATTGTCGGGTTTGATCATAGCTCTTCTTCCTCATTAGACCACATTCAGTTAGCCTGTTACGGCCAGCACATTCTTGGCCAAAGTCTCAAGCGGTAACCAATTGTTTGTTTTATGGGTACATGGAGGTGGGCTGGGGGAAGAGGAGGGATAAGGGTGTGGGGAGGAGGAGAAAAAGAAAGAGGGGAAAAAATGAAAGTAAGACTCTTATTAGATCCGAAGGAAATTGGTTTACAATGTCACAGAATGCTAGACTATACATCTCATTCATAATTTAAACACACAGCAAAAAGTACTCATCAGACATGTGAGTACATGATATTACAAATGAAACGCACAGCAAGTCATTGCTACTCGCCCGCATTACAGCCCTGGTTCCCCTCCCCCCCCCCCCCCCCCCNTTAGCCCTAAGGACAGGTACTCATACTCATATACACTTGAGTGGAGTAAGAATCAGGAGTGAAGTGTCTTTTTCAAGGATGCCACAAAACCGCCCCGCCCAAGAGTCGAACGCACAAACCTTAGACTTGACCGTTTTCACACTCTGAGTACGATTCATAGAGGGGAAAATAAGGCAGGATAGTAGAGGTATATTCTCAAGATACTAGCAAAATGTAGTGGAGTTGAGCATCTAAGGATGGCATAGGGGTGCATTCAGTAATAGAAAAAAAATTCTAAACTTTATCAGATTTTGTAGGATGCCTACAAACTCGTGCACTAGATCTAGGTTACAGACTTCTAATTGGCTGAAAATAACATGCTGTTACATGCGTTAGGAAGACTCTTGCGGAGAATGGGCCCTAGATTTGTGAACCTACCTGCGAATTATTTTACATTCTCTCCTGATTTTGTAAATTAAACCTGAAGTTTGGGTCATTCGCTTCGGTTTCGGTGTGGCCTTCTGTGCGGAGCACTTGTCGTTAAGGAAACTGGTTAGCTTGTTTACACCTTTCGATGTATCGGTTAGCAGCTTGAAAACGAACTGCAAGATCTATATTTTGAACATCATTTTTAATAAGCTCATTGAATTCTGCAAATAATTAAAGAAGACCTAGAGATCGTGGAATTTCTTGCAAGTGACAGTAAAGAAAACAGTTTATTGGCTCAAACAGGGAAATTGGATTAGGCTTTTGTAACCTAGAGTAGAAGATCTTGGGATGCACTTTGTAACGTGAAAGTAATTTGTTCCATGCATCACAGTTCTTTGAAAACCTCAGAGATACAAAACATGATAACATAATATTATTACTAGCTTCAAAGCATCTATAATACAGCCCTGATCTTCTGGCCACAGCAGACTCTTTCCATTTTCTTCCTTGTTTTTTTTTATTTTTCTGATCTCGCAACAGAATCAATGAGACAATAATCTATGAATGTCAATGACCCACAAATACTTGGAAACCAGCATTCCCTCCCTTGGACCACACCCAGTATGTCGCCTGTGTGAAGCCAGTTTGGTAATTCATCTGGATCTAGTGGGTAAAAGATTAAAGGGACACCCCACGATGCAGGTACAAAACACTGCTGTAAAGAGAGAACAATCCCGTTGACTTTTATTGGCTTTCTTGCGCGCTGGTGGCCATATTGTTTTGCCATATTCTACCTGCAGTACAAAGATACGATGGTGATGGTGATGGTGGTGGTAAAAATATGATGGTATTGTGATAGTCTATACGCAAGTTCGTCGGTCTCAGCTGAGGTTTAGTCTGTGTCATGTAGCTAATCAAAATGTGGTGTAAGTCGCTATTTGGCTAAGTGAAGTTACTGCTATGACATGAAAGCAGATGAGAACATTTTTATTAGTTGGAAAATGATTTGACTTAGTATCAGTCTCATCCAAGATATAGGTATTTGACGTGGCAGTGGATCATCTTATGCAATAAAAAAAATACTGAAAATATTGTAACTGAAAAAGAATCTTTTTTCATGTATATAGATATAACTCATTTAATATGTCTCACAGAAACTCAGATTTATCCACAATTTTCGGCCATTATTTTGCTCATAAAATCAATGCTTTTTTGGGTTTAGTAATTATTTTCCTCTCGATTTCCGCAACAAACAAACAAAACAAAAAATGATACCAGATGACTCAATTCACCTTCAGAGACTTGACATCTCAATTCCTAGTGTAGCGACTTAACCCTCATATTGACTAGCTGCAAGACCTCTATTAAATGCAAACATTAAGTGAATGACCCCCAGAGCGATGCGTCAGTCGGCGCCGCAAGCACAGAGATAACCTGTTCTGCGGATTCCAACATTAAGCGTCATTGACGCGCTTGAGAAACAAGGACGGGTTATTTACCTGGTCCAAGGAATGCAGGCATGGCTGAAGCTATGAGAAACATGTCGGTAATGGGCCGCCCTCAGACCCTGGCAGCCATTGGCAGACCAGCGAATATGATATCACAACAACTGTTTTGGCTGGTTGGGCTTTAAGTCTTCCTTGTCTCGCGTGAAAACTTTGGAAGCTGCTGAGGCGGAGACAGGGAGGTACAGTATTATGATGCAGGGTGGGGAAGGAGACGGGAGAGAGAGGATAAG
>JAWQUT010000399.1:363743-374005 GCA_033807755.1 Ellobium chinense | reverse complement strand
GAGAGAGAGAGAGAGAGAGAGAGAGAGAGAGAGAGAGTGGGAAGGGATGAAGAGAAGGCAAAAATAGAAGGATTTCTGAGGAATAAGTAAATTAACCCCCCTTTACTGCGTCAATGTTTTTAAAAGGGGAGTAACTGATAACACCAAACCATCTCGAACCCATTTGTCAGTATCTAGGTTTGTTTGAGATAAGATTTTACAGCGCTTCCACACATTTTAGGCTATATGGCACCCCTGTATGTAGGACTAGCTCATTACATAGGAAATAAGACGCAGAGGTACGTCAGTTACGACACTGGCTTGTTATTTCCGGGACGCACAAGCGCTGTTTCCACGAAAGAATTAGGATAGTGAACTAAATAGTGAAAGCGCGTCATATAGTCTATAATTATAGGGCTTAAGACCCACTTCTCCGTCTTCTCCTGCTCTTACTTGTCTCAATTAAATTAAAAACATATATTATGAAAAAAATTCTTGTCTCCCCCGTTCAGTGGCCCTGTTTCCCGACTGCCAAGCTTAAGGTAAAGCAAGTGGGGGAATATTGGTAACCTTACATTTTGTTTGGCACCATCCAGAAAAAGCCACTTGTCTTTTACGTCTCTGTGTGTCAGCAAGACAATTATACCGAGTGCTACTTTGAAACGTTGGCGTGGGAATTTGGAAACCTCACGGGAGGCTGGAAATATTTTTCTCCCCTCCTCCCCCCCCCCNCCCCCCCCCCAAAAAAAACAAAACAACAAACCAACAAAACACCACCACACCTATTTTTATTCACTGGGAGTTTAGGTTATAAATCAGGAAATGAATGTAGGTCAACTGGATTGGAGTTCTGTCCAGTGTGATGTTCTTTGCCACGACAATTTTTTTTTCTCTTGCTGCCAGGAGCCCAGTGAACACAGCTGTTGTCTGTTCTAATGTAATTGTTGCTTCATTGATCAGTGTAGAAATATTTGCAGCCGCACTATCTAGGATCAAAGAGTGCAAAGCGATATTTTCTGAAATGATCTAACCATTGTTGTCTCTGAAGAGCTTGAGGTCCCATTAAAGCTCACTGATCGTATACATAATTCTTGCACTCTGCGGTAACTTTAGGCACCTCCCAAACATTAGTAGTGTTCATCATAGTCAACACAATGCGCAGATTAGCGCAAGGATTATGCATGCGGCCGAATTTAAAAAAAAATATGGCTTAGATGATTGATCAGTGGACATGTCCAACGAAAACTAGAAGGCATCTGAACGAAATAAGCAGTTACTAATCAAACAGAAAAAAAATATTTGAGGGTTTTGTGATCTTCACATCTGAACTGATTCCGCTTTCCAAACTTCGTTTTCCGCATCCGAATTTATTTGTAAACTTTACGCCGCCCATAGCATGATGACGTCAGAACGAGTTTTCCCGACGTACCTTGCAAAACAATACAGGAAATTACGTCAATAAAGCGATGTTAAAATTTATGACTGCGTTCACAGCAATAAAACGGCTTGTGTTTAAAACCCTCCAAGTTCAGGTATTGTAATTAACTCACAACAGCTCACATCAAATACATGGCGTTTCCCTGGAATGGCAGTATTTCTAATTGTCTATTTCTCTTAACACAACGTTTTCCAGAAGGCACCGATAATAGCTGAGGACATGTAGTGCCGCTTAATCACGCCATCCGCTCAATCAGTACTTGCTTCAAGCGTCAGTGTAGTTGCCATTATGCGAAACAGACGCAACATCGGAAGTGGAAATATACTCAAGACTTCGGCATTATGAAAACACGTCACTCCACGCACCGAGTGTAACTGACCTTCCCAGGGATCTTTAACCCCTTAAGAACGAGGCCGGTAATGCATACCGGTAAACGGTTTCTCGTCGTTAATGGCTGCATGGCTTCATTGAACCATATGCATAATGCATGTGCTGTTAATGGAGGAACCATGCTGGAGATGACCCATGCCAACTTCCTTCTGTCATATCTCTTAACAGAGTATAATAGATCTTAGTGTCTACGTCATACCGTGCCTTGGCCCCAAGTCCCACTATCAAAATGGTTTTATGACTACTGTATCAGAGTCATTGCTGTTGATGACCAGATCAAGATGGAAGTACAGAAAGGTCTTTTGACCGTGTTTTGCTCTTGTGAAATGGCCTCCCTTGTAAGGGTTTACAGATACACTTGTTATGTCCTAAACTTAAGTGCACATCTGTTCTTATCTTAGCAAAGTGCTACAACGTTTTGTTAACACTTTACTAAATAGTATATCTTCTCTCCGACACAAATGCCAGATCTTGTCGCTTAAGATGCCACTTTGTGCAGAAAACGCCACGGATAGAATAACGAGAACTTCAATTGAGAAATCAGTCATGACCAATAAATCGCCTACATTTCTGTAATTTTTTTTCTTTCTCTGCGGACTTCATGACTAAATCGTTAAGCTCAAGACGTATAAGTGATGACTCCCGCCCGCCGCCCGCAGCCCGCCGCCCGCAAACCCCCATGTTTATTATATTCAAAGTCAATAAATTCAAAAGTTATACCGAAACCTGAATAAAACTTTTCGACAGATTAACTGGTATCAATCTGTAACAGCTGCAATTTTTTTATTTATTTAGGCACCAAAGGCTACTGTTAACACCACAAGAAAATTAGAAACACATGTCAAAAAATGGCGTGTGAGGATTACTGTGTTACATGCACTGTAAGCAAATGACTGTATTCTAAGATTGTTTTTAACTCTTTAGATAGAAACTTAACAAGTTTAACAAGTTTAACAAGTTTATTGAACAGCTTCTGGTACCTTTACAGTACAAAAAAGCATTAAACAAGAATTGAAATGTGCAGTCTGAACAGAGGTGGACCAGATTTCAACTTCATAGAAACTAAATTACTGAAGGATTGGAGTTTGAAATCAAGAGGGGGGAGGGGAGGGAAGGGGTAGGAAGGGAAAGGGGAAGGGAGGGGACACTCACTATATCATCCCACTCATACTCTCTAACACTAACTTCAGTGTTTTCTTTAGCGAGTTTTGCTTACTGGCTGAAAAAAGTATTGCTTGGAGTCCTCATAGTGTCTGCCTTCACCTCTGATGTGTGTTATAATAATAATTATTCTTTATACTGTTATAATATTAATATATTATACTAGTAGCTGCTTTTTAAAAATATTGTGAGACAATCCATATGTTTTTCCCCGGAGTATTTTGATGTGCATGAACAGTCAACTACATTTCATCGCATCTTGAGAGGAGTATTCGAATATTATTGTTACCCAGCGAAGGATGCGATCGGGTTGCGCTTTTTGCTTTTCATTTCTAGATAAACTTTGCTGTTCCAGGGTTAGCAAAAAGTATCAGGATGAAAGTGCAACGAGTAAAAATTGTGCTAAAGTAAACTGCAGTCAAGTAAAGTACATTGTAAATTAGATCTGAAGGAAAGAGGGGGTGGAAATCACAAAGGTGTGGAACTCCTGTCTAAGAATGAAAGTCTAGACTGCTCTGTGTTGGATAATAAATACGGGTTAGTATGATCAGCAATTTCGTCAAATTTCCATGCACGTTCGTTCAAGCCTGAGGGATGTTGTGAGTACAAATACTGACATGCCAACGTGTGAGCTAGCGATGCAAACAGTTCGTGGTCTGACGGAGTTAATTTTATCGAAAAATCTGATTTTGTGAGGCAATTTTTTTAAAGAAATACATAAAAGTGGAAGGGGGAGGGACAGCGACAACGGCTAAAGTTAGAGCTCGAATTCTTAAAGTTTGAAGTGATGCATACAAAGAAATGTGGCAAAATTCTCATGTCAGAGATGCTACCAGTTTCACAATAATAATTTATTATTAACATTTTTTTACACAGAGCACATTCATCGCTTTCCTTGTAATACTGTAGTCTTTGTTTAATAGAAAATTCACAGGACCTTTCAAAACTTGAAGTAAACACATGTTGCCAGTATAGGAATCTGTCTTTCTTCATTGCAATACATATGTGATATAATTTTACTTTAAAAATTGCACTTGAGCGTAGTAAAAGATGTATTTTATTCAGTAGGTGAGCTCCCTACTCACTATAACACATTCTCACACATACACACTCACACAAATTTACACAGAGTGCACGCGTGCGGTTTGTGAAGTAAAGTATCAAAGCATAAGACGGATTACACAGATGATGACAGTTATGGGTCAAATACCTGAATGTTCTCTGTGACTAACTGACTGTTTGTGTGTGGAGAATGAGGAAGGATGGCAAAACTTTGNGGGGGGGGGGGGGGGGGGGGGGGGGAGGGGAGACTCGTCTTGTTAACTCCTTTGCTGAGTATGACGTACATGTACGTCCTTACCCTATGTTAGAAACAAGTCTTAGACGTACCGATACGTCTTAGGGCTAGCATTCCCTGTCATATTTGATGTACCCGTACGTCATATTTTCTTTATAATAAATTATTCCTTCATACAGCTTCTGGTATTGGACCACTCTCTGTCTCTGTTATTCTGTGCATGCATGGTCATCAGGACATTGCCAACCAAACTCCGATAATCACTTCTTCCGCTTTTCACGTGTCCATTGTCAGAGGGAAATGACTGGCTAATATAGTTTGTAACATTGGTTTTCATTGGCTAATGCATCTTTGACTTTCGGAAGCGAGATTTGATGACACAATCACACACATTTTTTTGTTTAAACAGGGAGTGACTTCATTGGAGTTGACTAATTAAAACAAAAACATCTTTGGTGACATCAGAACTTGATACTTAACAAAGGGGTTAAGACCGCTAAGAGTGCAGAGAGCGAGTGACCCTTTCAGGTTCAACGTAGACTAACGGTGGTGAAATTTTTGTCAGTCACTTTCAACTCTCTTCCTGTTTCTGTTTTCTTACTTTACCAAGTCATTCTCATCTCAGCTTACAAATATAATCTTTTCCCATATTGTTCTTGACAGACGGGAGAAAAGCACAAGGCTAGCCTGGCCTAGCGGTTGAGAGACAGGGAAGCAGGCCACGGAGCTGCCAAGGAAAACATAGTGATTGATATTGTAAATAGAAACGGCGTTTGAGCCCTGCCTTTGCTTAGGTATGACTGGCTTAAAACTTTAACAAATGGCATCTCATAAATAAATAAGGGTTTGTTGGGGGTGAAAATAACACAAAAGTAATAACTGTCGCGGCGAGACTCCCAGGGAATTCTCTTGTTAATATCTGTCAAATGGGAGGTATACTAGTGTAGGTGGAACATTCTTCAAGAGACAGAGGGAAAAAAAAAGAAGGAAATTTACTCTAGCACGACTCCTGAGCGAGTTTACGGTGGTTTTTTTTTTGTTTATAGCCTACTCATGTAAGCAAATAGGTAAAGAAACGGAGGTAGGTATCATACCGCACTGTGCTGGTTTAACTTGACGAACTAGGCATAGGTTTGACATTCCCCTAGTGCTTTGGTGAGAGACAAGTCAGTATGGCTGCTGATATTTTGTACTTTTAAACTTTCATGAGCAACACAGACTCAGGGTGGTTGATATAATCTGATGGTTCTTTTGAGAAAATATAAAACTTGTTTTTTTTTTCTGTTTAGGTGTCTTTTAGACCAACATGCAAGTTGCTACTTTGTTGGCGTGCAAGAGGGTACTTGGTCCGAAAATATTTCATGTCAGTTTGATGCCCTACACTATGCCAAATTTGCTACTTTGCTGACATAGTGGAAGATGCAGCAGAAAACATACACACAAAATGAGACTGATAGAAAAACTTCTGTGTATGTCTAAGGAACCAGAGAACTATCATTCGAGCTAACCCTTCATCTACGAAAGACGTACGCACATGTACACTCTTACCCTTTGTTATAAACTGCTCTTAGACGTACCAGTGCATCCGGGTAGTAACATTTCCGTATCGTATTCGACGTACCCATGCGTTCTATTTGCTGGGTCATGTGTTTCAATTGGTGATAATGCCAAATTGTTATGAGCTCATTAACCTGTTCGTCCTAATAGTTTGTTACACAGGTAGTATGGCATACGGCTGCCTCAGATACGAATTAGGCGTACTGGTGCGTCCTGAAAGTAACTGTTTCCTGTTGTATTCCATGTACTCATACGTCCTATCTCCACTGTTTATACGCACAGACCAATGAGCTCATAGTAGTCTGGTGATATCAGTGCTCAAAAAAAAACAAAACATAACGTGGCTAAGAAGTTTACAAGTAACAGAGTTGTCGTTCGTGTTAAGAAAGTAGAAGAGCACATTATTTCCAGACTCATTTATTTCTTTATTTGACGCCGGAACCACGTGTTCCCCCCACGTCTTCACATACTTTGTAAGTTTATCCCGACTACCCTGCCTGAAAGGTTGTTTACCCAGCAAACAAGCGGACATCTTGATACCTGCAGGAATGGCTGGCCGATCTGATCCGAGACAGGGAATTATCCGCTGATTTGTTGACTGGCTGACTCGGTTTGTTGACAGATGAATACATGATTATCCCTATCTTTACTTATCCCTGGTTTCACGCAAACAGCGAGACTGATAAGAGGTGTTTTCGACAAAGATATGTTTTGTTTCAGGCACACAGACACGTGCCGATAATGAAAGATACCTTAGGGAGACAGTCATTACACACATGTACCTAGCTGCCCCCGGGTACAAGCGTCTGTAATGATGGTCTTCCATTGATCTGTCAAGAAGTGACAAAGCCGGTGTCTATTTTGGTCACAGGAAGTTGTCATCCGTCAGTAACAGTCAGTTGTATACAGAGTGAATGTCACCCTGCAGGTCCGTACTTCTCAAAGTTATTTTCTTAGTTGTTCACTTTGGACAGGCCAGGTGCCAGAAAGTTATTTTCAAGACGGCTCTGCAGCCCAAGATGGTCTCTACATCTATGACAAGAACCTCCGTCCTGATCAAGAAATTTTTTTAGCAGTTTTCAGTATACATTTAGCTTACAGAAAACTTGCATAATTCCCCATTCTACGAGCGGGATTGCCATGGGTGAGTACTGAAGGACAGTTATACTAAACTGTAGCTTTACTACTGGCATTCTGAGCCAGTACAGGTGGACACAGAGGGGAAACTTTTGTTTGTTGCCACACACCTCAGTAAACAGATATCAAATATTTATAACTATTCCGGTTTTGAAAACATAAACTCAAGAAGGAATGCATGAAAGTTTACAGCAGCCAAGGCCACAAGTTCAGGATATACAACATTCTGCAACCTTGTTATTGACACATCATTGTTAGTCAACTCATAACCATCTGTTATTGTCCGAGTGAACAGGTGCATGGTATAAAATAATGATAACAATAATAATAAAGATTATTTACACAGCATCGAATCCCCTCTCTCTGGGTCATAGACGCTTTACAAAACAAAAAAAAAATCCGTCTCGTTGAACACAGCAACTCAGAAAGAAGAGAACACAGTCAATAACATAAATGTTTCCTATTTAGGAACCGATTCGGCAATCAACCATAGTCATTCATAATATTTCTTAAAGAGATATAGATCTATGATACGCTCAAATATTCTCCGATGTAAACTTATCATGTAACAACACATACTGCCATATCCTCATACACCAACACTGTAACAGTGTATGTCCATGAAGGAGGCTTGAGAGTTGGAATCACCTACATCTTTAGAATCTGTTGGGTGTATCTGCGATCCATCTGAGAGATGGCGGGTAAACGACGCCCGAATCGAAAAGAGGAAGAATCTGGTGTCAACAGTGGGATTGGCAAGACAAGAATCAGAGATTGCCAGATAGCGTCGCTACATGCCAGAGACGTTTGGAAAACAACATGGAATATAACATAAGGTTATTATATGTGTGTGTATGTATAGGTAAGGATGGGAAGAGGAAGAGACATTGTTTGTTTTAGTTAGTAATGGCAATCCGGAAATTGTTCAGACTTTTCTGTCCAGGAGTTTTCTACTGATTCATTCATAATCTTTTAACCTTTTCTCTCCCGGTTTGCCACCTTTCCAGTTTTCCCTGTTTGCCTTATCTCTCTTTGAGTGGCCGGCAGTATGTTTGCTTTCTTTCTTTCATTCTGTTCGTCTGTCTGCATGCCATCAGCTGCTTTTTTTCACCTGGTCCTCGACCCTCCACCCTTTATTTTTAAAACCTACCTTTCCCGTCCTTATCAAAATACATGATGAAATCCCCCCCCCCCCNNNNTCCACGGAATTAGACAGTATGGTGTCTACACCTACACGCATCATGTAGTTGTGTACGTTACCTGCATATGATTGCATGCATGCATACCTTCATACTTGTATTTGGAATGTATACTTCCATGAGTACTCACGCATTTGGCATGTGACACAGTGACAGGAAATTACAGGCATCAGCCCGTGAGCCGGCGCGCCGTGGATGATTCCGCCTGTCTAAAACAGCGACCGTGTTTAAGACGAAATTATGGGACAAGACTGGCTAGCTGCAAGGAACGGTAATCCTTTGAAATATTATTAATTCCCTTGCGTGTCTCTGACTTGGGTGCGTTTGCAGGAATGGTTAACCTTTCATACAATGTTTATTGGTCTAGTGCTTCACACTGCTTCTAAGTGTCAAAGAGTGACTTCCCTTGCGCGTCTCTGGCTGCCGAAGGTTATGTAATGGTGGATAGCTCTTTCGGACAGTGAGCTTACAGCCTTAGAGTATCCTCCAAACAAAGGCAGGCTCTCTCTCTCTCACTTTCTCTCTCTCTCTCTCTCTCTCTCTCTCACACGCGCACACACACATGCGCACGCACACACACACACACACACACACACAATCACACACCCACACACATACACACACACAAACATACATACACACACACATACACGCACGCACGCGCACACACACANCACACACACACACACATACACACACAAACATACGTACACACACACACATACACGCACGCACGCGCACACACACACACACAAACATACATACACACACATACACGCACGCGCACACACATACACACACACACACACACACACACACACACACACACACACACACACACACATACACAAACGCTCGTTCTAACGACAAATGTTTGAATAATTTTAGTTTCATATAGTTCTGTAATTCTTTAGTTCATTGAAAACCAGCCGAACAGATCTGGAAATGCTGGAAATGCTGAACGGAAAGGAGGGGGNGGGGGGGGGGGGAATGCATGCCATATCAGTTTTGCCTTTCCGGACTTGCTGTGACACGCAGACATCTTGGGTAAACTCTAACAAAAATTAATTTTTTTGGCAGCCACCATTGATAAATCTCAATGTGTTGTCATTAACTGTCCCTGAAAGCCACACTACGAATGGACGGGGTAAAATAAAGTCAGATGAAAGAGAATACGAGCAATCCATATTTACTTACAACATCCCATCTACACAACACCTTGCCTAACTCTAGCACTGATCCAAAGTGATTGAATTATCTGGCGCGCACCGTAATGCATACCGTAACAGAAGAGTGAGTTGGATTTAAATGACCTTCACAGAGAGATGGTTCCAAACAACATTTGAGATTTCATATGATTTTATCATGGCATTTCACGTATGTGACATTTTTGTGCCATGCAAGTAACCGTGCAACTGTGACTGGGTCAGGTTGAACCGTTTATTGCATTCTCAGTCCAGGAGGTCCTGTTGCTGACACCAGGATGTCGGCTGACAGGGTTCTTATCTGTCACCTGCCCGCCCATACCAGCACTGGATTGCTCCGGCAGAATGCACATTATGCGGCGTGCATTCCCTTGTTGGCGAGTGACAAGCGGCTGGTGAATGTCTTGACATTGGATAGACTGAACTAGAGTAACCGCCTTTTTGTCAGAGGACTAGTTGAAAGAGATGAAAAACTAAAATCACCGGTAATGTCATTTTGCATTCGTTTTTTCCAGAGATTTCGTTGAAAGAGAATAAAACTGGACGGTGACGTCATTCTGCTGCCATTTTGTTAGTTAAGGAAACTGACCGATGACTTCATCTTGCAGCCAGTTTGTTAGAGAATTTGTATAAAGATTATAAAACTAGCCAGTGACGTCTTTCTGCTACAATTTTGTCAGACGATCAGTAGAAAGAGAATTTAAACTTGCTGGCTGCCAATAAAATGTGCTAGAGAATTAGTAGAATGAGAATAGAGGTGGTCGTGACGTCACTCCGACTGCCATTTCGTCAGAGTGGTAAGTCGGTGTAGGCAGACTTCTGCGGGAAGATCAAAGATAATGTCATTCTATTGTGGCCCCATCAATCTTGTGACTCTCCATGGCGGGGAGGGGGGGGGG
>JAWQUT010000399.1:350358-361116 GCA_033807755.1 Ellobium chinense | reverse complement strand
CAAAAAAAAAAAAGAGAAGTTTACTTAATTCAAAGTCTAATAACTTCAAGAGTTAATCAGAACGTGGGATTAAAAACTGTCAGTAAATTTACAGACAGGTTGCGAGTTTCATTGATCTAGGTGTTATACTTTTGTCACAGTAAAAAATTGCAAACACATGCCAAAATTTGACGTGCCGGGGACACAGTGTTAGATTTACACCTGGCAAGCGGTTACTGATCATGTCTTAAAATTTTCAGCTACCTTTCAGCTGTAAGGTTGCAACTTATAAATAATTCAGCTGTGACATAACTTACCGTAGCATCTAAATATTTGTAATTTGCAAATTTAGCAGACGATATCCATATCTGCTACTGTGTGCCGAAATTCAAATGCATAAAACTTGAATTACTAAAGTTATTAAACTTTTAAATGAAGTAAAACTTGTTTTCTGGGCTGCACGAATACACACGACAGAGAACAGCCAATGAGAATGGGCAGAGTAAAAAGTATGGAGTCATAGAAATTGTGACCAATAGACCTATATCCTCGCAGTTCGGACACACAGCAAGTCTGAAATCAGCTGCGTTCAGTGCCATGATAATAGTAGGAGGGCAAGGGAAAGCGGGTTGGGAAGAAGAGGAGGGGAAAGTATTTTCTCCAGCCCGTCTAAGATCACGGTCCAAGTTATTGTCTGACAAGATGGCCACTGCAGACTTGAACCAGGATGTGACTTTCCAGTCCTCTCGAGGAATCTTGAAATTTGCTTACGTCTTGTTGTCTGGACCTGGCTGGGGCGGATCTTACAGTTTCATTTCCCTGCACGTGTCTGGCCAAGTTTTGGGGGTTTTTGGATAAAAAAAAAACAACAACAACAAGAAGAGGCGGGTGTGCTTTGTCACCATAGAGAATGGGAACAGAAAATAGAAAAAAAAATAATTTCATTGCGGACAGTCTTAATATGGACGGTAGACGATCTGCCTCGAGAAACAACTTTCTAGTGCAAGTAACGCCCCAGAACCCAACTGGTTAATCTCACTAGGCGTCCAAAAACATGGGAAAGATCAGATTTATGAGGCATGATTTCTGGAAACAGTAACTGTCAGAGTTATTTTAGCTGTGTCATTTAGCGCTTCTTAAGACCTTTCAATGTCCTGGATTTCTGTGAGACGGTGGGCTAAAGTTTTTTGTTTAAAAAAAATGTTTTGTTTTTTTTTTGAGATGGAAATAAGGCAGTTTCCTCGGGGGGACACAAGACTAACGCCGCACTTCTATTCTTTCATTTAATTTCATTTAACAGTGAAAGGAGAATACGAAGCCCGACGTGTTTTGTTTTGTCTTTAAACGGTGATGGTTTTTGGACACTCCGGGCTTTCAGGCCGGCTAAAGAGCGCTGTCCATTGCTAGAGTTAACAAGCCAGACTTTGTAGCGGCATGAGAAATGCGCCATGACAGCTCAGCTCTCCTGTGGATTCCTTCTTCTGCTTGGATGTGTTTCCACAAGGCCCGAAACTGCTTCAAAACACTTCCATTAATGACATCATTGTTATTTTAGATCTAGTATGGGTGTGTTTGGGTATGTTTTAGATACTTCTTTTTAGATAACTACTTTTAGATCGCAAGTGAAGACAAATGTTCTTAGCTAGAACCACACTCACTGCCCTCCCTGTGGCCACGCCCATGTCAAGATCTCTGACGACCGCCGTTATAAACGTTCACGTCCTCTGATGCTGTGCTGCCTTCTTGAGCGCCATGAAGAAAATCTGTGAGGAATCTCTTGTGAACTATAATGCCGGTCTCTGATGGAGACCTCACCTAGTTCCGCACATAGTCGACACACATCCTTAAGAATCTCTGAGGCCAAATGAGGTTATGCCCAAGTTTGGAGACGACTCTGCTGTGTTTTTTTTTATAACTCAACTCTATTTGTCTGTTAAGCATAACATACAAATACAATAAATTTTTCATGACATTGAATACAACCATAACAAATCATATAATGATGATCAGTAATCAGTATTATAATATGAACGGACAAAGTGATGATGTTGAACTGGTAAGATGATGATGCTGGGGACAACAGTGATACACGTGATGACTCTGCTGTGATCTCTCAGCGAAAAACCTATAAGTACAACTAACATGCTCCAACACCACCGCAATAGCTGTGTAGTAAGTAAAGTTCTAATGTGTGCAGGCATATGACTGAATGTGCTGGGGTGTGTGTGTGTGTGTGTGTGTGTGTGTGTGTGTGTGTGTGTGTGTGCGCGTGTGTGTGTGCGTGCATGTGTCTGCTTGCCTGCCTGCCTGCCTGCCTGTCTGTCTGTCTGTCTGTCTGTCTGTCTGTCTGTCTGTCTGTCTGTCTGTGTATGCTCATGAGTTCTTGAGTTCTTGAAAATGAGCAAGACGAATGCAAGAACAACACCCAGCGATCGAAAACAAGAAACCTGGAGGACGAGACATAACAGAGGAGAGAAAGAAAGAAAGACTGAGGGCGAGCGAGACGGATAACAAAGACCAACGATGGTAAAGATTTCTTTTCCTTCAGCACGTGTCCTCAATGCACGAGGACATGTGCACTCACTTTGACCCGTTAGCTGAATTCACCATTCCATCTCACAATTTCCCCACCCGCCTCCAAATTACAAAGGCCGCTAAGTGCTGCATGACGGGTACGTAATGATGATGAATAGTCTAGATTAACCTTTGACTCTTGGCATCAGAAGTTAGCGTATCATCACATAAAAAACTGTAACTTCATATATGTTAAATTTTCAGATTTTCATGTTCCCGTCCATTTTATGATAAGCTGCAAAATGCTTGTCATGATTATCATTTACTCAGAGTCATCCCTATAGACGGAGGCTGCAAACACGTCGAGGGTTCTTGCCTGCAACCATAAAATATATACACGAGACAGTGTTAGTTGTACTGTAAATGTTTGACATCATATCGGGAATGAAGACATTCTAAGCCAACTTTAGCAACTTACACAAGGGAACACCAAAAGGTCATGGTCCTCCTATACATTGAATAAAGTTTCAGTTCTTGACAGACTTATCCCATGGACATTAATTTAGCAGACAACCCAAATAATTCACATGCAGGCAGTTTCCATGATAGTTGCCGCTGTTAATAAACGAGAAGAGGTCAACAAATGAAAGGAATGAAAAAGAATTGATATTTCTAGTGTTATTTTCACTTTCAGCTTTTCACTAAAATGCCCAGAGGTGCTATTTTCTAAAGATTCTCCCAGCCCATTATGCAACACTTGCCACCTGGCCACGGGCAGCATTATCTCCCCCGAGTATTTGTACGCATCACGCGTCATTGCCACTTCACACGAAGCCAAATGCAAACCACTCATGCAAGTTAGATCTAGATCTAAATGAAATGAAATGAGAGAATGTGTCGATGTGACAAAGCATGAAGACCCCAGGAAGAACTTGTGTGTGACTGTGAAACAATAAATAATTCAGAAATGATAACCACAGGGAGCTCTGAATGATGCGCTTTCAAATACTGGCCCATTACTGGCTGGGGCGTTTCTTACATCCGGGTTTTACGTCTCTTACATCCGGGCTTGTGATTAAAATTTGAACAAAGCTGCAGTCTGGAACATTCTGTGTAGTTTGTGACATGAGTGACTTAAGACTCCATGAAATTGGTAATTTGGATGTCCTTGATCTTCATATGCATGTTAGTCCGTCCCGCCCCCTTGGAATCCTCCATATACCGTTATGAGCGGCCTGTGCTTCTCAATAAACCTATTCAAACGCTGACACAACTCTCTTACATGTGGGTTTATTTATGACTGATCTGCTCCTCAACATGGGCATAAAGAACAATAGATATTGCGTCTTCAATTTATTCGATTCTTGGATCATGTATCGAGTACCCCGTGCCTGCCACGTGTCCCGCTAGATACCCATAATATGATCAACATTCTTACGGTCTTCCAGTTTACTTGAATTCTTTGAGAGCCAGGGTGGAGCTCTGACTTCGAATGATCTTTAAGCCTCGCCCAACCCTGGCCTGAATATTTACATATAGACGATTACGATTACACACTGTTCCGTGGATCGTAATGTCTTCCTACTCGTTGAACATGACGACCTGGTATCGCTATTCTGATTCTAAATTATTCAAGTCACTGATACTGACTTAGTTTAAATGCTCTTGAAAATATCTACTAGAGGCAATTTTCATCTGTCCAAATATGACAGAATGTATAGATAATATCACTGGCACTTATGGGTGCAAATCATGTAGTAGACGCTCAACCTTTGGTGGGTATTGGAGAAAGGATGTTCGCCTTTTCTCCTTCAAATCTAATTAAACTACATTTTGAAATATCGCATAAAAGTGTCCAATTTACCGGCGGTAAGAAAGAAAAGAGTCCTATTCCCCATCTAATCCCCCCCTCCCCTCCTCCATACAAACACACTTCCGTGTCTGCCGTTTCCAAACCAAAATCAGCGCCTATGTCTTTTGGTTTCCCATACACTCACTAGTGCTCGCCTCGGGCTGTTTGGGAGATGAAAGGACTGAGACGTTGGCCGAGGGCTTGCAGACTGTGAGTACAGTCTTACTTGGTGTGTGGGTGTGAGTAAAGTAGTTGGGAGCACCACACTGGGCAAAGGACTTTATATACATAGACAAACACTGTTCTCTCCTCAGTTCTGAAATTGGTTTATACTCCGGAGGCAAAACTTATAGATGAATTTTAGTTTGGAACTAAAGATGAGGAAACCCATGTCCATATTTTGGCTGTAAACTTTGAAATGGCAGCCTTTACCAAACATCAGTGTTTATTGAAAGTATGAAAGTGAATGTTGTGTGTGTTGTTTTGGTCAAGAATAATATACTATTAACTTACTATCCTATAATACATAATGCAAATGTACATGTTGTCTCTTTTTAAAAAAAAATATATTTACCGCTGTTCATTGAACAAAAACAGGTCAGACGCCCATCCTATGTCTGATCTTAGAATGCAATAATCATAAAATATTCGTACTCAAACTAACAGAACATCGGTTTCAAACACAGACACAGCTGCAATGCTCTTCAAGAAATAATAATGAAAGAATGAGAGAGAGAGAGAGAGAGAGAGAGAGAGTGAGAGAAAGGAAGATAAATTGAGAGAAAAAGGGAGAAAAGAGAGAGAAAGAGAGAAAAAGAGAAAGGAAGTGAGAGAAAACAGATAAAAAGGAGAGAAAGAAAGTGAGGTAAGGAGAGAGAGAAAAAAAAAAGAGAGAGAGAAAAGGAAAAGAGAATTAGACATAGAATGAGAGAGCTAAAGAGGCATTACGTTCACAGTGTGTCAAGTTTTATACGAGGAGATTGGACGTAACGTGAGTAGCAGATGACGAGGGCGAACTCAGAAGAAATGGGAGACGGAAATCACACACACACAGTGATGACGGACGGTAATATGCTGTTAACAGCGGTCGGGGTGGGGCACAGAGGAAGAGGAAAAAACAAAAGATATCGAAAGTGTGAAGTTGGGAACTGGAGCTACTTTGTATCGTTAACGTTTTCTCTCTCAGCGGAGCAATGACTGAGAGATATTATCCTAACCTCGGGCACATTGCACTTGTTGACTGTTAGAACGGTCGTACCTCTCTCTCTCTCTCTCTCTCTCTCTCTCTGTGTCTCTCTCACACACACACACACACACGTACGTACACACACACACAAATAAACAAACAAACACACACACACACATACACACAGATACAGAGGCACAAACACGTGCAGACATACAAGCTTACGCACTCACATACACACACACACACAACACCACACACAACACAACACAACACAACACAACACAACACAACACAACATACCACAACACAACACACACACACATACACACACACAAACACACACACACACACACACACACACACACACACACACACACAAACACACATACACACACCTAAAAAAGGCTTGAATAAATATACAATCGCATGTGAAAAAAAAAACGACCAATTTTCTTACATAAATATTTTACGACCTGATCAGCTTTCGAACTAACAGGCCAATAACAGGCCAATATCTGTAATGTCATTAGAACCAGCTTAAAGTTATTAACAAACTGAAACAAATATTTGCATTTGGCCTAATTTATTGAAACACGACCCCAGACGCCAGCACAGACGATCCAACCAATTTCTTGCAGAAAATTCCTTAACAAACAACTTCATCCCCTCCTCCCTCTTTTTTACCTCCCCTCGCCATCTCCGCCTCGTTCCCTGTTGGATATTGAGATAGATGTACATGTACAGTATTGGACGGGCTAATGTCTCTGGTCATAGTGGACAAGCAAGCTTTTTCCTCCTCAGAGAACACGCACTCAGCATTCTGTCTTTATTCTCAACTTTCAACTATTACATGGACAGGCTTTGCCTTATTCAAACCCCATACAGAAAATAGGATGTTCTTTTCATTTAACTTCATGACAGCTTGCGAATTGCTTCTGTCTCTCTCTGTCTCTCTGTCTCTCTCTCTGTCTCTCTCTCTCTCTGTCTCTCTCTCTCTCTCCCTCTCTCTCTCTCTCTCTCTCTCTCTCTCTCTCTCTCTCTCTGGCTCACACTGACCGACAGTGTGGGAATGTTTGGTTGTTTGGTGAAGTGCTGTAAAAAGATTCCTGCAGCTCTAAGAGAGAGAGATTGAAGATTCATGTTTCAGNGGCTTGAATAAATATACAATCGCATGTGAAAAAAACGACCAAATTTCTAAAATAAATATTTTACGACCTGATCAGCTTTCGACCTAACAGGCCAATATCTGTAATGTCATTAGAACCAGCTTAAAGATATTAACAAACTGAAACAAATATTTGCATTTGGCCTAATTTATTGAAACACGACCCCAGACGCCAGCACAGACGATCCAACCAATTTCTTGCAGAAAATTCCTTTACAAACAACTTCATCCCCTCCTTCCTCTTTTTACCTCCCCTCGCCATCCCGGCCTCGTTCCCTGTTGGATATTGAGATAGATGTACATGTACAGTATTGGACAGGCTAATGTCTCTGGTCATAGTGGACAGACAAGCTTTTTCCTCCTCAGATAACACGCACTCAGCATTCTGTCTTTACTCTCAACTTTCAACTATTACATGGACAGGATTTGCCATATTCAAACTCCATACAGAAAAAAGGATGTTCTTTTCATTTAACTTCATGACAGCTTGCGAATTGTATCAGTCTCTCTCTGTCTCTCTGTCTGTCTGTCTCTCTCTCTCTCTCTCTCTCTCTCTCTCTCTCTGTCTCTGTCTCTCTCTCTCTCTGGCTCACACTGACTGACCGTGTGGGAATGTTTGGTTGTTCGGTGAAGTGCTGTAAAAAGATCCTTGCAGCTCTAAGAGAGAGAATGAAGATTCATGTTTCAGAAATTTCATCTATCTTTGTTCATCTGTCAGTCCATTTGATATTTTTCTGTTTTGAATCCATCTGAAGCCCATGTTCACATGCTTCATTTTCACACTCTAAATCCTTCCCTCTATCTATACCTCTTTTGTACCCTCTTTCCCTCCTTTATTCATCTCCTACCACTTCAGATAACTTTCACTTACTTAATATAGTTATTGTGTCAACGGCTGTGCGGGTATGTGTGAAGGTGTGGTTGCGTGTGCGGTCAGGTAATGTGTATGACCTGAAATGAAATTTAATGTTGAATGTGAAAATGTAATTTATTGTTGAATGTGTATCAACTGTGAACGGAATTTCCCCTCGTGGATATCTTATCTTATCTTATCTTATCTTATCTTATCCATGTCTCGTCTACTAATCTGTACCCATTACCCCCTATTCTATCTTTCCTCTTTCCCTCTCTTTCTCCCTCTCTCTCACTCTCTCCCTTTCTTTCAGTCCATCATTTCAATCTCCGTCCTCGCTCACATTTCCCGGCTGAAAACAGCATCTCTTCACCACACTGTTTCCCACGTTCCTTCATTGTATTCGAACGTTTCTCATGGAATTGAAAAATGGCGGGTGGGCTCCTGTGAAGGTCAGGGGGTTTGTCCCAGAGTGCGACGGCCCTTGGAATAATCACAAGAGCCCTAATCTGTCCAGGGCAGCGTTTGCCTGATTGGACAGTTGGAGAGCAAGCACCCTTTCGCTCGCCTGTGAAAATCAAACGCGCAATCGAACTTCTTATCGATCTGGTAAAGGGGATCAAAACCGGGGCGCCATCGAGGCTCCAAAACTGTGTGAGAGAGAGAGAAAGAGAGGGACACCAGTGCAGCGCTGCGATTTAAGCTCTCCCTTCTGCCGGTGTCTGGCTCTGTAGCTTACTGTTCATATGGATGTGAATAACGGTGAAGTAATTGTTCGCTGTGTAACAGATTTCTACGGAGCGTCATCAGACTTCATATTAATGTAAGCCACAGCCTCCTGCAGACATATGCTTGAACAAGGGCCAGATAGGAGATTGGAATGTACGTCTTGTATTACATACATTGTCATAGTCGTCATCATCATCAACATCACCAACTGTAGTAAAAGTGGTATTTTTATCATCATAATATGATGAATTAGGGCGTTTGTGATGGTAGAGATTTCTGTGTCCATTACAAAAAAAAATGTATAGTAATTTTCCCTTGTCTGTACTAATACTCGCGTATGCCATAATTATACAAGCAAAATACAGAAACATAAAGACATACGCCCATTACTTCCATCCTACCTCCCCTCTTCCCCCCCACCCCCACCTTTTTCTCACCTGAATCTTGCTAGAGAATGACTTAGAGGATGTAGCCTCCAGCATTCTCACAGAGTCCTCTACTAACTCACTCACTCTTCAGACAAGATGGCGAACTGGCTAACGTCACCTGCTTTCTACCAACCCTCTGAACCTGTAACTAGAGCAGGTTGATCATTCCACGCGGCTGGGAAGAGTCCAAAGGAAATTTCCTGTGCACCCTTTGCCGATCTCATCTTGGCACACGTTAAACTTTGAACAGCTGTGACAAGTGTTTGCAGGGGGTGGACGGACCAACAGACAACACAAAAGGCCGATGGACGCAACCGAGTGACGCGCTTCGCAACATTCGAAAATTCGAACGGATGTTCAGTACTCGACAAGATGCTAGCCGTTACCGAATACGAATACTGCAATTTGCCTAAAAAGTTGGGTTACGAATTTCTGAATTTTTACTTCTCACGATGAAACATTTGAAACTTCGAAAAGGACACTTACATTCTTCAATAGTGTATAAGTGCTACATTAGTTTTACCATCAGAATCTTGTCTTTTGCAATAGAGATAAGTCACTGAACAAATCTGCCCTCGCTATGCGAACTTGATCTGAGCTAACAAGCTATTTTAGATGAACTGATCTTAATCTGAACTATACCTATTTTGACTGTTTGATCTGATATTGATCTGATCTGGAATGTTCAAATTACATTTCAGCTCAGTTCACAACTTCATTTCGACCTTGAAAATCAGAATTGAATAAATTTTTTTTCTTGCAGAGCGAGTGAATAGAAAACCGTTTTAAGGGTGAGCGCAGCGTTTTCCACCCTTCTAAGTCTTCGTCGGTCAGTCGTCGGTCAGATTTCGACATTACAACGTTTTGCCTACCTTATTGTGTGAAACCGTAACTTTTCCCGAACTAATTCCATGCCTGTTACGGCTGTTACCAGGGTTGCTAAAAGTTACTTTTAAAAGTAATTGTTACAATTACTTTACTTTTCTGAAAAAATGAGTAATTGTTACAATTACTTTACTTTTTTGAAAGCAAAGTAACTATTACAATTACTTTATTTTTGAAAAGTAACGAATTACTTTTCAGTTACTTTTTAGTTACTTTCAGGTCTCAGTTTCTTGGTTATCCAAGAAACGAAACAAGCGTCCAAAAAGTCAACTGGCACGTTTCACACAAGTTATCACGGTTGTCTTTTGAGTGATATCCGTTAAGTCATAGAATTAATATCTATTTATTTGTGTTGAAGTCTCAAAACAGCAGCCTTTGTTCGTTTTAGTATCAATGGCCATCCAGTTTGTATTTCATTATTATTCCAGTATCATCTTTATGATCTTTCAATCGTGTGTGTCGTTTATTCGACCCCAGGAGACGTAAATTTTGCTTTACCAAACGCCTTGTGTTGAAAAACTTTTTCCCTGCATACATTAGAGTGTTTTTTTCAGTGAAATTAAAAATCTATGAGATTTTAGGCTTGGGATTAGAGAATCAGAAAGGGTAATGAATTGGTAATTTTGTAATTTTGATCTCCTGTGGCTTGAAACGATAGATTTAATTGTGCCTTCCCCTTTTCTCTTTTAGCTCAATGTCAGATTGTCTCATATATGCCTGCCTTCCTTCCTTCCTTCCCTGCCTTCCTTCCTTTCCTTCCTTCCCTGCCTTCCACCTTCTCTCCTTCCTTTGCTCAGTCATTCATTCATCTTTAATTAGATAAACACAGTAATACCTTGATATCAACTATCGATATGCTACGCGTTCCTCCTTACTAAGTATACACTCCTAATGCATCGACTTTTCCCTTCTTTATCTTTTTAAATAAAGCTTGATCCCAAGTTACAAAGTATACGTGTACTTATAAAGTATAGCCTCATTATGAACTATAAACTTCAATGGTCCCACTAAGCATAAAGCATAAGTTAAATATACTATTACTATTACTCATACTTTAAACTCGTCCCTTCCCAATTTCCATCGCCTTTCTTCATGTCGACCAAATCTCTTATACTTCTAGTCGTCTCACTCACAAGTTTACACATGCTAAGAGAGAGAGAGAGA
>JAWQUT010000399.1:337984-350226 GCA_033807755.1 Ellobium chinense | reverse complement strand
ACAGGAGGGGAATAAGAGGAAATTAGATATTTAAACACCTCCACAGTCACACCGCAAACTGTAAAGTTTGAGGATGGTTTTCTTACAGTATGAGTACATAAAGACCGTACTATTTATTTATTATTTTTGCAATGGCAACACCCCAGTAAAGTCACAGTTGTTCCTTATAAAAGTATACTGACACAATCTTACACTGATTATCCCCTCACGTGGTCAGAGAAGTCAGAATGTAAACAATGGCGGAACCGGCGTATGTTTCTATTGAGAGAGCACCAATGGTGCTGAAAAAAATTTATCAATGCGAGGATTTTGGAGTACACAGAGTCCTTAAATCATGCTTATGCGATCGACAATACCTACACCTGTACACATATTAAAGGACATAGTAACTACCTAACCTCTACACATATTAAAGAACATATTAATACCTAAACCTCTATACATATTAAAGAACATATTAATACCTACACCTCTACACATATTAAAGAACATATTAATACCTACACCTCTACACATATTAAAGAACATGTTAATACCTACACCTCAACATATAATTAAAGAACATATCAATACCTACACTTCTACACATATTAAAGAACATACATTATTTTACTCTATAAGATACATGCTGCTATATTTCACACAGAATCTTGAGTGTCCGTACATTATGAAGATATGCCATAATAGAAACATAATTCCTCACTGAACCAATATACCATATAATGCCAGCTATCATCTCAGTGTATCCAATTATGTCAATTTACTTAATATATATTTTTTAAAAAATGGTCGTTTAACTGTATTATTACTGTTGGGTCTTGGATGTTTAAAGACTTATTTATTACTGATATAGCCTTTAACAATCTAAGACTGGACCAAATGTTTAAAAGGTTCTCTATCAAATCCTGAGAGAAGGCGGGAATGAGGAAGGCAGTCATCTATATTATAACTTGTAGGATCACCCTCGAAATCGAGGTAAAAAACATTTAATCTAGATCTAGATGTACAATAAGTTTTGTCTGTTCCCATTATAATTTAGAAATTTGATGTCTGAGACTGTGCCTCTAGCTCAGAGTTCTAGTTTAGATAATAGGTTCAATGAATGAATCATAACTAGGCCTAGACCACTGATTGTGATTAATATATTTCCTGCCGGGGCAATGTTAATGAAATCTTAATTAAAGGTGTATAGATCTATATGGCTGAGTGTGAATGAAAAGCGNTAGTCTAATAAGTTAATCTAGTTACTGCATACCATCCTAGCATTTCAGGTCATCTTGTTATAATAACTGATAAAGGGGGAATCGACTAGATATTTCTTTTTTAATTCTTTGGTAATGTAAAGTAACTCTAGCTTTCTTCTTGCCCCCATGTCATTGTTATTACACAAGCCGCACAATAGCGAGCCATTGTGTCTGTTTTCTTTCATTGACCAGTGCTTTCCACATGAAAACAAACGCAGCGACTTCGCTGATCATGAGACCCTCTCGAGATTTTGAACGTCCATTTCAAGCCAACCTCAAAAATCAAACCGAACGTCATTTTTTAAAAAAATTTCAGCGGAATGAGTGAAAATAGAGCGGCTATAAAGTGGTCCAAGGAATCTCTCTGAAAACGATTTCTGATATACGAAAGCAAATATTGCCCGGAAATACCTATCTTGAGTGCTCATAAACAAGGAGGTGAATTTCAACAATTTGATTGTTTGTTTATTTGTTTGTCAATAGTGGTTGAAATCTACTACGTCTAGCCCCACGAAGACTGTAGTCTTGTCATTTTTTTTTCTTTAGCGGAGCGAGTGAAAACAGAGTGGCTATAAAGTGGTCCAAGAATCTCTCTAAAACGATTTCTGACGTACGAAAGCAAATATTGCCCGGAAATACCTATCTTGAGTGCTCATAAACAAGGAGGTGAATTTCAACAGGATGTCTGTTTGATTGTTTGTTTATTTGTTTGTCAATAGTGGTTGAATTCTACTATATTATGTCTTCCTCTACGAAGACTGTAGTCTTGACAGTTGTAATCAATGTCTTCTTTTCACTAACTTATCAGTTTAAATGGTCATTATATTACCGGTACTATGATTCATAGCTTTCCTTGAAATTAAATGTTCACACGGTCAAAATTATTGGTACACGTTTGTTAAGTGCTGTCACGTAAGTTGGTAATGTGCTTTCAAATGCACATGTTTTATGTCTTTTCTTCTAAAGCTGATGCACCTGGAATGTTGTTTGATAAGAGCATGTCTGTAATGCTTATTTAAATGCTTATAAAGTTTTCTATGACTACTAGCTGAGATTTCCCAGGGAATGGCGAAAGGAAGGGGGCAAACAAATTCACATTTTATCTACGCACTTACATATTCCTATTCCTACAGCAAAATTATTGTGATCAGATGGGTAGGAGGATTTTGGTAATGGGAACATCACAGAAATAATGGTAGGTTTGCAGTGCGGCCACCGGGCCATAAATATCACCATAGTGCATAACACAGTACACACGCTGGCATGTGTGCTTGTCCAAGCACATTGCACCTGGCCAGCCAATGAAACAACGTGGTCATTGGACACAGCTAGCGTTACCTGTCGAATGACGCAAACGATGGAGTTCAGAGGTCCATTATAGAAAACATCATTTCTAATTATTTTTTTTTTAATTTTTACTTCTGTGAANGGTCATTGGACACGGCTAGCGTTACCTGTCGAATGACGCAAACGATAGAGTAAAGAGGTCCATTATAGAAGAGATCATTTCTAATTATTTTTTTTTAAAATTTTTACTTCTGTTATTGATCAATTTTGAGAAGAAGGGCGGAGAAACAAACTTTTACCAGACATTTCATGTCCCTACCGGGAATCGAACCCGAGGTCTCTTAGTTAGTCTGAATGTGCTACCACTCCACCACAGGGACGCTAACTTCACAGCAATTTTATTCTTAAACATCTACTGCATGAAGACGTCCCCTAATTTCCATGCGCGAGCCTAGTATTCACCAGTGACCCTAACATACTTCTCGATGTGTAAACTATTAGGTGTCATCTATTACTTCTAATTTTTTTGCACTGTTGATGTAACACTATAGTAACATTCAGAGATTTGAAACTCTTATTTCTGTAAATTTCAGAGAGTTTTTTTTTTTAATTAGAACCGCCAAACTATGTCGATTTTATTTAGTTTCACTCAACAGCCGGCCAACTTTGCTATGGATTTTGATTTATAAATACTATTAGACCCCTCTATGTGTCAGCTATTATTTCACAATGTTTTAAACCATTTTGTTATTGGTATAACAGCAACAGAGATTTACAATATTGCTATCGTAATCTGCAGGGAGTTGTATTAGATGGCATTACCGTGATCTTTGATTACTATGCTTACATTGTCAAGGTGTTTGGCAGTTTGCCAATATCTTATATAAAAACAAAATTAATGTAAAACAACATAGGAGTAATCAGTAGTGCCACTAGTGCTAGTTGAATGGCTGTATAAACTTCAATTGTAGGACTGTTAATCAGTAGTGAAGAGTGAGCCACTCACTTGGAGCAGTCCATTTGAGATGTGCATCATGTTGGAGCAATGTCCAAACTGCATCTGAACTTTTTCTTAAATATGGGAGTATTATTTATATAATATTTTATATATATTAAACATGTTTGTTTCAATTTGTTTTAGCTGATTCTGGCTTTGTTATAATTATGAAATTGCACTGTAGGCTTAGTGCTTATCCTCATGAAGTGATTTTCAATTCTGATGAACTGAACTGAGCTTGATCTGATCTTAACGAAAACCAAGGTGAACTGAGCTGATCTGAAAAATCCTGGAACTGAGCTAAACGTGATCTAAGGGCATTTTCCACTCAGTCAACTGATCTTGATCCGAACTCACTTTTTTAGTGAACTTGCCCAACCCTGCTATGCGCTGCTTGTGTACTGGTTTCTGTGCAAAAATGTCAATGCACCTTGCATATTCTATTTTAAAAAAAAAAGCTACAATAATTATATTCGAACATACTATTCATTATATCACTTTCGAACTTTATTCGAATATTCTGAAGGCGTGGGGCTCTAAGTTATCTCCTCCTGATATTGACGGTCACCAGTTTTAGCAGTCGCCGTCCTTATTCACACAGTGTCAAGAGTAATGGAAGGAAAACTGCACTCACGCTTCCTGGAGAATTTTTAAATGAAAAATGGGCGAAAATGAATCGGTGTTATTCTTAGCCAACTTTTCACCATGGGAGAGTTGGTGACACCCAAGGGCCCTTTTCACACATCAATATTTACCATGGTTTATCAAAATATCGTCCACGGCTCAAAGTAATCGAAAAAAAATTATTCTGGCAACAAGCCCCTTGTTGCAGGCCAAACAAGAACGATCTCATTTCGGTTTTTGGCCTCGTTTATTTTCTTTTGGCTCGTGAATTTTTAATCTTGAGAATATCCTGGTGCGTTTTCTCCACTTTCATTCAAGTAGCCCTGCCTTCCTTTCTCCTTCTCTCTCCATCCCGCCGGCATTTGTTCCTGATGGAGTTCGAATCGATGTGAGGACAGAAATTCAAACTGGATCCAATCCCAACGGAACTGGAAATGGCTCTGCGCACTGAAAACATGCCCTTAACAAATGACGTAAACAGGATTTGATGCAGTTACATTGAATAACGCAGGAACCGCACCGCTTAACACGAAAGCGCTGATCAGTGGCTCATTAGTGAACAAGGCTCATGAATCCTAGAGGATTTTTCTAACAACTGAAACTAACGAGCAGCCAAAAAACAATAATTAATATTTGAACAGATGAACTGCAGAAATATGATACGGTTTGCATCTTCATCTGGAGATATTAAAACTGTTTCAAAACAAAATGAATTATGAAGGATGCATTTATGCAAAATATGAATGCTTCGCGGTCAATATCGACTGAGTTATTCTTGTTGTACGGCGAACTCTGTTCACGCCCGCTGAAATGATGCGTCGCCTCGCAGCTGTCATGTCCGTAATCTGGAAACGAAGCTTTTTTTGTTCACTCCATCTAGATCTAGATCTTGACCTCCCGCTGCCTACAAACATGTCGATAAGAGGAGACCGCTGGATAACATTATTGAGATCACAGGGAAGCCATCACACGGCATCTAGATCTAAACATTTTTTGTTTCTTTGTCATCCATGAATTCGCTGAAAATGTAAATTTGATTCAGGAAGATGAAGCCAGTTAGCACAGACTGCGATAGAATCAATTAATTCTCCACACGAACTGACCAGACGGTCAATGGTATCGTCGTCATCATCAATATAGGGCACGAGGAAAACTTGTGAGAATTTTTTTTTAATCTCCCAAGTGTCCTTGGATTCTTGAAAAGTTTATCATATAAAAAAGATGTATGTGTCAGCTGATTATGTGATATATTTTCATCATCATGATCATCATCATCATGAACATCGTCATCATCATTTGAAACAGTAATTTTAAAAATTGAAAATTTCCGTCAAACCAACGCTTGTAAAAGAATTTGAAAACGACATCAAAGTACACATTACCAGGAGGTCATCGCAATCAATATATGATGAAAAATATGCCAAATTTTTCTGGTCCAATATGATCATATTCAGGTTCAAGATTAAAAAAAAAAAAATCATCGTCCTCATCATTATCATCATCATCATCATCATCATCATCATCATCATCATCATCATCATCATCAGACTCATCATTCTCAAGATCCTGTTGTTCTCACCACCACAAGAGATCGAAACAACAGAGTCAGGTAGTCCAAATTACGGTTACTAAAGAAAGTGACTATGTTAGTCCCATTTTCATAGGTCACGTCTAATGTGTGTAACATCACCGATAAAATCTCTGTCAGTCACCAAAATATTTTTCTTTGGCATGCGGCCTGTTTTCAGCCTTTTGGCAATATCTGTACATTTAAATGAATCAAATTTCAAATTACCTCTTTGGAAAGCTCCAACACGGGAAATTGCTTCCCTATTAGAAGTTCTAAATTTTACACAATGAGACAAACTACCTAGTCTAGTGCACAAGAACTATCTAGGGGAACCCAAGATAAGTTACACGCAAAATACCGACACTCTCACTTTTGAATAGTTTTCTTGTTCATGTGTTTTCACCCTGAGTGAAAGATGTACTGAGATCATGAAAGATCTATGGCGCCAACTGATGTGGGATGTGGTGAATGAATAACTCATAAATTCATTCGTTCTCCATGTTTGATGCAGATCCCTCACAGGAAACGAGCGAGTGGTTAATTAAGGCGACACCATTGAATGCTATGAATAATTGAATATGTTTACATATAATTTGGTCCGAACTGTTTTAGAAAAAATCAAATCAGAGAAAACTGGGAGTTCTCCGCCCATTCCTCAATTTGTCCCAAACTACAAAATGATTGCGGTCGCCGCTCCCTACCCTCCCCCCTTTTTTTTTTTAGCTCAGATCTGGCTAGCGAAAACAGATTTCCAATTATTGTGGTGCTGTAGTTATCTCTTAGTTTTATAAAGGGTCGCCATGTTCCGCGGTTCTAAACTGTTAAAAATATTCCTACCGGCAGTGAGAGTTGTGACCTCTGCGCTCTGAATATGGTCGGTCATGTCGTGTAGGTGGGAAGAGTTAGCAGAGTGGACACAGCAGATAAAAGTGGTTGAGACAGATAAGAAGAGATGTAAGGAAGAGGAAGGTAAAGGAATTGGAGAAGAGACTGCGAAGAAGAAAGTGGGAAAGAGAGAAGAAGGGAGAGGAACCGTCGCCAGTTCCATGAAAATTTACGGCTATAGAAGGAGAAATATCGTTGGGTAAAAAAGATCAAGACCTCGGAGAAGAAAAAGCAGCGAAAGAAAACAAAAACAAACATCCACCAAAAAAAAAAACACACCCAAAAAGGGAGAAGTCGAGAAAGGCTGATCTCCATTAATAACCAAACTTCTATGATCCTCTGCTAGTGTGGCCAGTCATCTTTTTTTTTTTTTTCAGTTTGGCCAAACAAAGGCCGAAAAATAAGGAGAGAACGGAAAAAAAAACAAACCAACACCTCGATACCATCACAGCGTCCAACCAAATTACTTCCCCTAATCTAACTACTATTATCGGGGGTCCAGCGAGGGTCAAACGTTAGATTTATCTTTAATCTTCCCCAATTCTCTGTTTATCGTTTACTTCCCTTTTCCCCAAGAATTAATTCCCCTGAAATTTCCGTTTCCAGTGTGACCAAAGAGACCGATCCAGTACTCAAAAAGTGGACAAGTAATTTCCCAATCACCGTAATCGGGCGGACACAATGGCCATAAAACAGTTGTCAATGCACGTTGTGGACAGTCTGATTGATTTAGTTAAAAATGATGAGATGAGCACTTCAGATATTTTGGATTCGATATCGCCATGGTCGCCATCAAGGCCGTCGCCATTCTAAAGCAAACAAAAACTGCCATGCCGATGTCCTCGATAAATGTTTTAGAAAAAAATTAATCTCCACCATAACGACCATCACCACCACATTTTGCTCACCTTCGCCACCACCATCATCACCACCACTATCAGCACTACCACCAGTCTTTGTGGAAAGAAAGAAATGACAGGATCTATCCCTCTTTGGGGAAGACAAAATGCCAACACACAGCTACATCCAGGCATCAACAAAAGTGCAAGATACCCACATCAATTTGAGCTGCGCATCAATGTGTTCTCGTATCTCGCTCTACTGCAACAGGCATCTTATTTACTAATCAGTAAATTCGCGACGCCAGCTACCACCGGGTTTAGTTAAAAAGCTGCATAAGCTGTGAAACCTGAGGTGAGGAGAGAAGAGTTTTTTCTTACGATCTTTCTAACACACACACACGTACATAGGACGATCACCTGTCAGAGGCAATCACTTACAATGATAGAAAAAAAAATATTATTATCATCATCATTATTTATAGTACAGTAAAACCTCACGAACTCGAATCTTCAACCCCCAGGAAATCTTAGTGCGGCTACCATGTACAGGCTCTGATCATTAACATGTAGACAGTATCTGTCACTGCCTATAGCCGGGTATTCATTTTACAGTGTGGAGACTGAAGAAAGTGTGAATGATTTGCTTTTTCCAAGGCACTTACAATACGACCGTGTTCGGGAATCGAACCCGCGACCTTCAGATCTTTAGTCGGACGCCTTAACCATTCGGCCACGCTGCTCCACATTGTGAAAGGAGAGATCTCCAAATGAACCAAGTCGTCATGACCTCTTCACAGTCAACAAAGACTATAGCCAGACATGCAGACCACGCCCCATCATGAATTATGAAAATTAGGACACACCACACACACTGGACTCTTCACTTCCCCGGTCGGTAGCTAGGAATCATTCATTATGAACAAAGAAACAAAGACGACCTACGGTATGTCGGATATGACACGAGAACGCTATTTCCAAGACGTACTGGTGTGTCTGAGAGCTGTTTGTAACAAAATTTAAGAATGTACATGTACTTCATACGTATCGAAGAAGTTAAAGGCAGTGAAAAGTGGGACGGATGAATTCGTTGTCTGAGCCTCTCTCGCGGACCACCTTGAGGGCCGTATGTGGCCCGCAGGCAGACAACACAAGCCGCGTTTGCTTCCCGCGGCCTGCATTGATGGGACACCGGGAGGGTGGAAGGATTGGGGGGGGGTGAGGGGGAGAGTAGATATCGAACTGCTGTGAGCCATATTTTCTTCTTTACATTTCTTCTCTCTCTCCATCCTTGTGTCTCTCTCTTCCTCTCTCCCTCTCCATTCTCGTTTGATTTTTATCCAATTCCTCTCACGAAGAATAAGAGAAAAAACGTATTCTTTCGCAATCTTTTCGTAACCTCCCATCCAACGAATTTCATTAAAAAATGTCTGCATGGAAACAAACAAGTTCAATATCGAATGCACTTCTCTCGCTCTCTGGGACCAATTTATCCCAAATATTTATTTTACATCAGGAGCGGTTGTTAAGAACTTGTCTCCTATACGAGATCTCTTCGTGCCAAACAAACGCACGTTTAAAGTGCGTCTCCCTCGGTGCTCTTAAGACAGCAGGAAAATCTGGTGTGGGAGAAAGGTCAAACAGCGTTACATATTCTACTGTCTTATCGAACATCCATAGTCACAACGGACTAACAGCTACTAGCGAGAGGACGCCAAAAAACTACTGTAGCCCTTGATATGAATTGGTAGCTGATACACTTCAACACGTTTATTACGAAAACGCATAATATGAAGCTACCGATATTACGAAACGTTCTGCAAGTTCCGACATTTCCTACTTAACTTTGTAACGTTTATTACAGAATGCGGCCAGCGTTACTAAAAACAAAACAAAAAAAAACCCAAACCTGTTATGAAGCATTTCTCAGAACATCCCAGAAACGATCCCTATTCCTGGCTTATTCAACTTCAGGCCAGACGAAAGCTTGTTGTCATTATGAACTCACAGCATGATCCTTTGCCGCCGCACATCTTGGATTCTCTGCCATAAGCTACACTAAAACGAACGACCCCCAATTTTCTTTAATCTGGATAATCCGAAATATAAAATTATTCAGCGGGTCTCGTGAATTTGGTAAGAGGGATATTCAGGTGTACTCCATTTGACTCCCACGGGGTCCTGAGACTGAAGTTGAGGTCTTAGCCAAAGAAATGTCGCCTTACACATCAGTGAATGAGTAAACCATGAAATGGGCTTAATCTACAACTAGTGTACGCGTAAATCCCGGAAGAACAGTCAAAATTGTAATGCCTCCTTTCGAGAAATCCAGCTGAATGCTGTGTTTTATGACATGTAGGCTATGCTTTCAATGGCTTTTATTAACAGCTTTTACATCGTCTTAAGATTTTAGCTTAAGAAAAATTGTCTGTTAACTGTCAGTTTAACTGTCGTGTTTTGAGACTACCTGTCAGTGGCTTTTATAACAACGTCTATATCCACTTAACATTTCAGCTTAACGAACACCGTCAGTTATCTGTCAGTTTAACGCTCGATGTTTGAGTCGTTGAGTCTGGCTTCTAGTAGCCTTTACATGTCTTTCATTTCTCGTTTTTGTTCAAAAAAAACCCCCAAAAAATCCCGCGAACGCCGTAACATTCTAGACTGAGATATGAGCCTTTCCAAAAATCTTTGTCCTCGCAAATGAGAAATGTGAGTTACGTTTTGAGAAAATAATGTGAAGTAAAAACTCACAGTATCATAATTATGATGAGTTTATTTTGAAAGAAATGAATGAAATTTTATGGACAGTTAAACGTATCAAAATTAGTCATTATAAAACTGAGTTCATGTTCTTGTCAGGAGTTTGACACCGAAACATCTCAGTGTCCTATCAGAATACAAATGTATCAGAATGCAGGGAAGGGCCGTAACTACAGTAAATCGAGTTGAAAGAGTGACAATATCATGGAGACGAACTCCTGTCCTTCATGACCTAACATTGTCGAGTCCTCTTCACAGTGATTCCACAGAAACAAGGAGAATATTGCTATCAGACTTTGGGGTGGGGGNCCCAAGATTACCGCACATGCCGGCAATTTGTGCCACTGTCCTTGGACAGTTTCCTCTTCTCTCTCTCTTCAGGTCGATCTCTCTTCACTACCCCAGTCACCAATTGGGAATGACTTCCATGAATAATAATTAAGTCCCTTAGCCAATTAAGACCGCGGAAAGGTCATTCAAGCCCTCCAGTGTGAAATCGGTAACAAACTAAGAAGTAATCGTGTCCGCTCAGTTGACGAGCGCGGAAGACTTATTTGCTATTTCTGGGGAGATTCTGTAGTCTCAACTCGCGCCCCCTGGCGGCCAGCGGTGCTGTAATCCAACACTAAAGGGGAGAGTAAAAATCGAAGGCTGGCCTCTGATAAGCTCGGTGAATTGATTTGCCGTTTCGTCGCTGATATGCCGTGAATTCGGTTTTGTTTTCAATTTGACTCGCACTTACAGCGGCCTCGGAGCTCAACAAGAATGTATATCAGCAAGAGTCGTAACTTTGTCATATCCTCCACCCCCAACTTTGCCACATGCTCCACCCCCATTCCTTCACTCCAGATATTTCAGCTGAGGTTCCCTTTTCCGATATCGTCGCTAGTGTGGCCTAAAGGCAGAAGTACTGTTCCCAAACTCAGAATGTGTTTCTGTCTTTCGGCATATGAGTTATATTAAAACTTGTTCCATTTTGGACATTTACTGGATAAAAGTGGTGAATCTTGGTAATACATTACATTATATACGTATAAGCCTTATCTTTGGTCATGTTGAGTGATGAAGTTAAATTAATTAGTGTTTCGTATCTTGTGAACTCGAGTTCGATTTAATTAGAATTCAATAAGTCTTTGAATTTAAATTCTATTCAGCTTCCTCTGGTTTTGGAACTGAACTTGAATCCGATTTTTTTTTTTTTTGTTGTAAAAATCTCTTCGGATTCGAGTTGTAACTCATTCACATTTTTTCTTCGAAAAGCACGACCCTGTCTAGGCCACACCACGGATATAACGCTTGTGGTTGTCTCTGGTGCAGACAGTCACGTCGTCCTCTTATAGCGATACAGACGAGAATGAGACAGATTGTGCGTATGCCCCTATGCCATGCTAGCGACGACATTCAACAGGTTTCACTGTACGTCAAAGTAATCGTATCCACAACCCTAACACTAAAGTCATAAGCGTGTGTAGCGTTGTCTAACTCCCCACTATGGCCAAGTCCAGACATTGTTGCTCTCTGTAGTGATTCAAACTCGCATTGACCACTGTCAGTTATTATTCATGCACGGCCATCCGGTCATCACAAGTCTCATCTCCAGCATTCATTACCTCCGCTTTCCACTTCTCCATTAGGCATATTATCAGAAATATGTGATTGGTTGACATGATCTGTGTCGTTGCTTGGCGCATCTTTTACTTTTATGCATCTTGTGAAATCTGGAGTTGATGACGCAATCACACTCATATTTTGCTTAAACAGGAAATGAACTTCACTGGGGCTGACTATATAAGAATGGTCTATTACCATTTTAACCATCTTCTTACTTCTGAACTAACCACTTTTATTGAAAACTGTTTGTTCATCAACTTTAATACATTTAACTGTTCACTGGCTTGGGATCTCTACAGCCTCCCTCACTGAAGGTGGTTCTGATTCTACTGGCTCTGGTTCTACTGGTTACAGGCCTGTAATTGTACTTTCACTTTGTGGTCCTACGGTCCTACAACTTAGGGGGTATATTTCATCTCCCC
>JAWQUT010000399.1:294225-311153 GCA_033807755.1 Ellobium chinense | reverse complement strand
ACACACACACACACACACACTCACACATACTCACACGCACATCTGCCGCCCCCTGCGCGTTAGCGAGGTTTCCATCACTAGCCAAGGTTTTCGCATGTTTATTCCCAGAGGAATCTACTTCTTGTATACCTATAAAAAGTATCGCATGACACAGCAGCCTTTTTTTTTTTTAGCCAATAATGCACTTGGGAATTATTCCGGTGAGAAAATGAGATGAGAAAAATAAAAGCGAACGTAAATGCGAAATGAAAAAGAAAACTTTTATTTACCCCGCAGGAAAATTGTTTGACTGTGTCATGCAATATTACGCGAGTCACTGACAATACATACAAATAGAACAGCACCGATCATATATATTAATACACAATATTACAAATAAAATGCATAACAAAGTTATTTCTAGTCGCCGAGGTGCATCGCCTCGTTTCTCTTCGAGCGCGCTCTCTCTCCACCCACCCCCAACAGCTCTAAACCCAGGTATTATATTTACACTTTGAGTGGAGTGAGGATCGGGAGTTAAATGTCTTTCCCTAGGACATAAGACCATAAACTCTTGCCTCCGAGCGGAACTCCAACCTTCAAACAATACAGTCTTCAGATTGTGAGAACCACTCACAATACGTCGCACGGGCTACGCTGCTCATCTAAAGATGATGATTTCCTCTCGGTACTCCCACCATGCTCGACTTCGCAGACACACACAGTCTGGTCTGAGAGACTATACAGATCTGAGGGTTTACAACGCCATAAATGGCTTTAAAGCTGCGCCATCCGATCGCTACTGTTGGAGGGCAAGCCCCGCCTACAAATGGCCGTAGGCACCGCCTCCACTCAGATGGATTTACTTCTCTATTTTTAATACCATATATTATATTTGAATTGTTGTTTTTGTTTTTTTTTCACCGTCACGTTCGAAAGGAGAGTTAACTAGCGATATTCAAAGTTTCTGTGCAGTACGAAATGTTTAATTCGTGAAATTCGAAAAAAAAACGAAACAAAACCCGATGTGAAGTGAAATTGGTGCATTCAAGTTAGTGAAGTGTGCCATCATGCCTTTCAAATCCTTTTATACTGCAGACGAATTTTAAAGAGCCAAGCTAACTGCGAGTTCGTCGGCCATGCAGGCTACAATAGATCTCATTCAATACTCGAGAGTACGTTCTCCCTCATACTCAGTAGATCCAGTCATATTCTTGCCGTGAGTGAACAAATGTTGAGTGAATCAATATGCCACGTCACAGTACACAATGAACAACGAGACCGGCATGCAATTAACAAGTGCAGCCGTGACTGACAACCTAGTCATTAATTAATAATGGAATGTGACAGATCTTTTCAGTGCTTTCCGCTACATCTCATTTCTACCTCACCGGAAAAATGTGCAGTATAAGCCAGCTAAAAATAGAAACCACAAGCACCCGAACAATCTCTATATGGAAAGAGGGAAACGCGTATACCAAAGGGAGATTTTGGCACGGTTTTGAAATTTTGGAAGGGATCTCCTGTGATAGAGAGGGGAGATAATTAGATGTTGGCATAATGTTACTAGGGTTACAGGCCTGTAAGTCTACTTTCACTTTGTGGTCGTACAACTTAGGGGGTATATTTCATCTCCCCTTTTCCCTCTTTTGGCATGCCCTGCTTCCAGTAATAAGGCCTCCAGGGGGGAAATTTTTGATATCATGGGAATCTGTGTCCATTTTACTTTATTTTACCAGGCACTATTTAGCCCTGGGCTGGAACTGCCAGGTCAAGGGTGTGCTCAGGCGGAAGAGGAAGGGTTTGGCATTGACCGGTGAAAAATGTAGGCTCTGTTTACAAATAGCAACCAAGCTCAAAATTTCATCGGGCTTGCAAGGGTTGGGTAAGTCTTAAAATTTGGGCCACATAATGAGCTTCAATCTGGTATGGGTCTGGGTGAAAGCTAAATCTTTGGGTTCAGTGGGCAGCTCAAAATGTTAATATAGCCCATAGAGGAAAAAAGGGTCCAATCCTCTTACAGGTCTGTAACCTTTACTAAGCTCCATATCAGTAGTGAGGAGAGTATATTCTCATTCCTGAGATGGCTCTACAATGATAATTCTAGGACGTCGCTCTTCGCCTTTGAAAACTGAACTACTCACCATGAAATGCTGTCGCTGAATGCTGGAAAACAAATGCGCTCATTATTACCCTTACGATGCGGTATGTGGGAACGCAGCGCGTTTTTTGCAATACTGATTTGAGTGCGAACATGGCTCACGCACATGGGTGCAGTTTTTATCGCGCACAGTGACCTGGGCGCTCTTTGCATATTACAATAGGGTAAGGGAGAGATATTCTGGTCTGCCGGCTGGTACGTAATTTACACATTTTTTTTGACAATGCCATTTACACCCGTGAAATTTGTTACTCCATCGTTTTTTCGAATGACGAGTTTGGAATGACTGCCGTTTTACAAAACACCGTATGGGCCAGATTCACAATTTTACAGGAGGCGCCAAAAGTTCTGGCGCCGTGCTTCTGTCTATCACGCAGGCAATGGCAGGGTATCTCGGAAACAATAAAAGTTATGAGAGATTTGAGAACTTGCGCATTAACGATGGGAACTCTTACCATCGTAAGAATTGCAGTAATCTACATGTTCAGCGCTACTGGGGGATGCGTTCAGCACCAATGCACTAATGTAATTCTTATTATAGTAAGAGATTCCATCTAATGCGCAAACTCTTATTTGACTCAGATAGAAGACTGGGAACATTAAGCTCTATGCAAAGATATTAGAATGTGATTTTGATCTTATTTGATGTACCACAGATTGTCCTTAAAACTTCAGCATGATAGTCTTATTCTTCAGTTCATATATGGCGGTCCAGAAAAACCCGTCGGAAGTCACAGACCAAGTTTTTGATTAAGTTCAAAACAAAGACATGGTCCAAATTGAGGTGTTGTTTTTTTATTCCCTATCATTACATTAACGAACATTCTATTGACCCCCTTCAGAAGTTTGACTTCATAATTATTTACATAAATGCGTTTAATCATTTATTGTCCTTGTATACTGAAATGCAGCTGTGAAGTTAGTTTGCCCGCATTAAAGCCATTTTCCTCAGTGCTAAGATTTCTCACTTCCCGAACTAAAACATAGACGTCTACTTGTCTTAGCTTCTAATGAAGATAAAAAGCATATTGACAAGAAATAAATGAGAAATGCAGACATAATAATTTCTAAATTTTCCTGAACCGCCACACATGTGTTTTCGAAGAAAGCCATAAAGAAAACTGGCTGCTGGTTTAAAAGTCTGTCACTCGCAGACAGAAAAACTCTTGCACCGCGAGATAACGCAGCTTTTTCTGCTATAACAAAGAACAGTAACCCAATCGATCAAAGTGCGTCAGTAAAATGCCACAGAAGACCAGAACCATGTCAAAGACTAATGCACAACAAAATCTGGTTAACCCTCTAGTGCCCAGCGTATCGGATCTGATACATTTCGTGGAACAAGGAAAAAGCAAACCAAGATCATCACCCCACCATAATAGTGTGAAGTCGCATGAGCGGGCATTAGCCTGGATATGAGACTTATAAACGGCATTATTATTATTATTATTATTATCATTTCGATGCTTGTTCCAGCATAGTGGATCCAGAAGTGATCCAAAAAATGGAGCTCGGACTTTTTGTGCCATTGTAAATAGGGTTGGGCACTAGAGGGTTAATGGAGAAAACAAGAGAAAGGGTCCTGGCTACAAAAATGCGTCGACAGACGGGCACAGAAGCAGATCCTCTTAGTCTTGGACAGATAGAACCAGACCGAATATTACAGGCACCAGTTTGATGGCATCGTGGGAGGGGCCAAATGTAGGAAACTTAAGGTATGTTGGTAATGCTAGTTTGTATGTGGCGCAGAACTTAAAGGACCGCTCAAGATAGAGGCATCATGGGACTTTCACTTATTTCAAATTCAATGACAAACTTCACATCATATAAATATTTTTCTGAATTTCCCGAGTAAAACATTTCATCCTGCATAGACAACCTGTAGATCGCTGGTTTTCTGTCCCTCTGTGAGCAGAGTAAGAAAACAGATATTACCTCGTAAAAAGTCTAAACTTTCAATTATTAAAAAAAAACAAATCTGAGTCATTTGTAGGCGAGGCTCTCCTTCCGATGATAATGATCGGGTGGCATTGCTTTAAGATGTACACCACAGTGACAGGTAGTAATATCACTGTACAGTTATCACAGTCACAACCACAGAGATTAGTAACAGAAATATAGAAAGAGAAAACGGAATTCTAAGTGCGTAAAAACTTTACAAAACATTGTAAAATTTGTGAAAACCATACTTCGAAAAACCGTTCTACACCCCAATATAGAATAATCGCCATCTTTTCTGCCCAGCCTACTCCTTCCTAATACTGCTGACCTTAGCTGACTCTGAAGCTTCTGTTAGAGACGGTGACCCAGTGGGCGCCCCATGATACTTGTGTATGTATGTGTAGTATGTTTGTATATATGTGTGTGTGTGTGTGTGTGTGTGTGTGTGTGTGTGAGAGAGATGATCATGTAATGTATGTCTGCAAGTAAGACTGCGTCCATCGGACGGTGGCTGTGTTACCCATTTTTTTGTAAACCTTTTACAGTGGGAATAAACACAATTGAATTGAATTGAATTGAATTGAATTGAATTGGAAAGGAGGACTGAGAGGCAACCCAGCACTGCAAGGGTGAAAACATTGAGCTTGTGCTACATAGGAGTACAGGCAGTTTCTTTCAATTACAACAATAGTTTTAAGATGACATACAAATATTTTCTATGTGAAAGTCACTGGATAACAAGATAAGACAAGCGTGGCCCTGTGGCTTTTGAGTAGATAGTAAGGTCTTTAGTTTGAAGGTTCGATTCCCAATCCGGACGGTTTGCATTAGGGTGTCCTTGGAAAGACACTTCACTCCTACTACGCACTTTTATTCATCTGGAATGAGTCTCTAGCATTCAAGCTAGAAGAGACCAAGGCGCTGTTCTGCGGCGCTTAACAATGATTGTGTTATAGAATTCCTTTGTTGTAATACAGTAGTGTTATGTGTTATGTACATTATGATATATGTACTAATACGTATGAAATGTGTAACACTAATGGCATTGTAAAATATATTTCCTTCAAATAAATAAAGACTGATTTTATCTTTTATCTTTACACTTAGCTTAAGGCAGAACTTTCTTGTCCGTGCATCGTGGGGAAAGTCACTTTCGCTTGCAGCGTCCAGATACGAGTACTTATCACAAAGCAACTCCTTTTACTGTAAATTCACAATGTGTTACATTTAAACCGAACTGACTGCAAAACAACCAAACAATAATGCTGTGAAAAAAAAGAAGGAAAGGAATTTATCGACCATGACCATTTGGTTAATGAAGGCTGTACCGATTAGCCTACCAGTATGCGCCGGGCGCTGTAAGGGGGCGTTCATTTCCCTTGGCTGAGTGACACTCTTTGCTACCCTCAGCCGTACCGTGCATAATTGGTGCACCTCCATTGTGCGGCTGTCGGTGGTGATTAACTACTGTAAATATGCCACCTTATCTCGTTTACAGGCTTTCGTTTTGGACGCCACGCTCATTATCCGTGGAATGAATCACACACACACGTGCTCAGTGAGATAATTTCTCCAGCATTTGACGAAGTGATTTGCAACTTTCATGATTGCTTGATGGCCAGTGAAAGCAGGTTTTTTGGGTACCTCCCTAATCCTCTTTATTACTCCCGATTACTCCCGATTACTCCTGATTACTCCCGATTACAACCAAAGGTCTGGACCCCAACCGATTACTGCACATCATTGAGAGGAAAAGTCGACACAGGGAGCGAAGCAAATTTTGCTGTGGAATTTGCCAGCCCAGAAATCTGGGTCCGAATAAGTAGAGGTCAGGTGGAGTATAGATGGCTTTTAAGTTTCAAGATTTTGTCTCATTTGATATTTCTGAGCAAAGTTTATAATTTATTAAAAAAAAACATTTCGAAGACAGATCATGGTATTCTGCGGAACACATTGCAGTGTTACCATTGAAGTTATGATTCAGTCATGATCGTCGAAACCTGTCCGCGTATATTCCAGAACATAAAGTGATAATAATAATAATAATAATAATAATAAAGAAACCTTTCTCTGTGTCCTTTTTTTTTTGTTGTTTCTTTTGTCATTCAGACCACTCGGATCAAAAATACAAGGAGAAACTGCACTCAGGGACCGGAAGCCGCTCAGCGAAAAAGGCTATCTGTCCTAGCTGGCGTTAAGTAAAGTCAGTCAGTCAGTCAGTCAGTCAGTCAGTCAGTCAGTCAGTCAGTCAGGAAGTAAGTAAGGAAGGAAGGAAGGAAGGGAGGAAGGAAGGGAGGAAGGAAGGAAGTAAGGAAGGAAGGAAGGAAGCAACGAGCAGATACAAGCTAGTGTGAGGGAATAGATACTGGTTGAAGGTGAGAAAGTGCAAGAAAGTGACTGGAAACCCCGCCCACCCATGTTGACACCAACAGTTTCTTATCAGGACACAAGAGACGCTGACGCTGAACTCCTTTCAGATGACAAGAGCGATAATGTTGCCGCCTGCCGACGCACAAGACGCGGGTTCGTATCGCAAGCCTCATCTTCACTCTAACTTTAGGTATGTAACAGTAGGCTAAGATCGGTCGCCAGGATAATGCTAATTTGGTCAGAAAGTCTCTGATTTCTGTACAGATTTGAAGGAAAGACGCGTGAAATGAAAATGTGTTCAATGATCCCAGAATACCAAGTCTTGTTACTGATTCTTTGGGAGCCCTTCCCCGCTCCATCCCCTACTTCCCTCCCTTCCTCCCCCCTCCCACAAAACAAAATCCCCATTAAAGTTGTACAGTCTACTCCCGTCCATAAAAGAAAAAAAAATCCACGAATATAGAAGTAAAAACGACCATTAAATCGTGGCATGTCACTCTGACTTTAACAACCATGTCGTCTAAATGAAAAAAAAAACCTCACCGATTACACGTAAAATATGATAAAACAGATTGTCTAGACGCCACCAGCTATTTACTCAGCTGTAAAGGTGAAAATGGCCTGACTATCATAAATGAGATTTTTGACCCAGTGACACCTTCTAGCCGCCAAGTTCTTGCCCTTGTCCCCATTTCACGCTCACATTTCACAAGCTCAGCTCGGAATTACTCACACATTATTAATGAGACAGTCTGAATTTCAATGTCTCAAAAGGGATTTGTGACGCAAGAGCGCCCTCTAGCCGGGAGATTCGCATGTTCGTTGCCTGTTCACACTAACGATTTTCACAGATCGGCACTGCTGCGTAAAATTGCTTAAAACATTTTTGATAGCACATTTTATCTGGCTAAACGTTTGACTTCTTGCTCAACATCCCTTTGCCTGCTGCCTCGCAACGCATTACATGGAAAAGGACCAGGGCTTGCCAGAGATTTTTATCGAGCCGGAGCCAAATTGCATACGAAAAAGAGCCAAAAAGCAGCCAAACCGCCTCTGGAAAGGGCCCTTTCACGTTAAGACTTGGCATAAAAATTTACTTCGAACTGTCATTTGGCTATTGAGAGGTATTGGGATTATTATAAATCTTTCTATATATATTAGAGCATCATAAGAAATGTCTGTCAAATAGGAACAGTTTGAGATAGTTTCTTGATTCGTATTCAGCGGGTAATGATGACGAAAGTCCAATCACTTGAAATATCAAACAGTTTGAGAAAGCTATGAGTACATTTTTAAACGGAAATGAGTCAATTAGAGCCAAACAATTATTTTGGAGCCGAGGGCTTTCAAAAAGAGCCAAAAATCTGGTATGTAGCTCCGAAAGAGCCAAATCTGGCAACCACAGAAAGGACAGAGGGAATGGTGGACTGGTTGGGTCGGTAATCGTACTTCGACTATTAGTTTTCAAGTATTACCCAAAGCTGTATGTTTTGTTGCTGGGCGTGTGTTCTGTGGCAAAGGGCCAGGGCAGCGTAAACAAGATTTGACAGAACTTGTGAAAGGAGGGATTACAGGAAATCAAGAAGGATAGGATGATAGATCGTTGTAATCGATTGTTTGTACTAAAGTTTAGTGAATAATCCATTTGAGCCCATGTTAGCGCCTGGAATCGAACATCATTGTGCAGCGTATTCTTGTGACAGTAGAAAAAAGTACAGTTTGCCTATCCTGAATTTCAGATCATTTTTCTAACTTGATGTCTGACTTTCTTACATTAATTCATACTTCCGAGAAAAAGACTGACCAATTACTAGAAACACTACTATGTAGACACGAGAAAACGAGTCACCCCACTACCTGTGGTCTGGGTTGATGTCAGTAAGTAGTTACTCCGCCGATATTTTCAGTTTCGCACGGTTAGCGGAACAGTCGTGACGCCATCTGGGTTTTTTTCCCCTTTACTTCCTCACTGACTCTTTGGACAAAGTAGTGGACAGAGTTACGTCATCGGTAAATTTTCGTTCTCTTGACAGATCTTAAAGGAATGCCAAAGAGGGAGGATAGAAGGGCACACAATCAAGGAGCGACCAGTGTCATCAGCATCTATACTGTAAGGCGTTTGCTGCAGGAGACTGAGTGAGCAGGTATGGAGTCTGCCCAGTGTGCAAGGATGTCGGTTCTGCAAATTAGTAAACCAGTAATAAATGTTATTGCCCTGGTAAGTAGTAAATTCAATTTATGCGTGGAGTGGCGTGGCCGAGTGGTTGCGGTGTTGGACTATCTAAAGGTCGTGGATTTGATTCCCTACCACGGTCATATTGAAGGCGCCTTAAGAGAGCATTTCATTTATATTTTCCTTAGTCCACCCGTTTATAAAATGGGTACCTGGCTATCGGCAGTGAAAAATATTGTCAGAATGTTACTGATCAGCGCCTGTATATGGCAGCCACACTGTATGTTTCCCAGGGAGTTGAGAAAGTTTCAGAGTAAACTGGCCTGCTGGGGTAGTAATAGTGTGAAGTCGCGTGCCGGGCATCAGTCTGGATACGAGACTTATAAACTGATTTATTATTATTATAACAAAGCAAAGGTGAGTTTCTGAGTCTTTCGTGGTGGATGTTGCATTTTAGCTCATAACAACAGGGCATAACTTACGTCTGTGTCCATGCAGTATCGGATTAACATATTAGTAAAGGTGGTATGTTATGTTTCAGGCCTCGCATTTTCGAGGGCCCTGCACTAAATGCTTGCAAGCTGTCTGGTGAATGAAGAATGCTAAGCCAGATTTTTTTTTTATCTACCGACATTTCGTCGGGCAGATTTGTGACTGCAGTATAGAAGGTGAGCGTCCGCGATGAGTGATTTACGTTCCCCCTGCTTCCCCCCCCCCCNCCCCCCCCCCCCCAAAAAAAAAATACGACGTGAATGAAACGTAAACTTTCTTTAGGAAAATTATTGATATTCGTTGTCTCTCTCTCCCTCCTTCTCTCATACACTCTCATTCTCTCTCTCTCTGTCTCTCTGCCTATCTGTCTCTCTCTCGACTGTAATGTAGGGTAGGGATGGTGCCCAGACTCTAAATCCGCTTCTGCTGCTTAATCCAGTCCTGCTATCGTCGTGTCCTAGAGTAATCTCCTACCTCAGTGCTCCACGCATATAATATCCTAGAAAAGGAAAGAATTTGAAGCTTGGTTGTACAGATACCAATGAAATTATCTACTAAGTTCTACTCTCCTGCGCAGTTTATGCACCAGATGTTGTACAAATTATTAAGTGCTGCGGTAATTCCTATTATTTTAAGATTATGATTGGTTGATGAATGGTCTTGCCAGCAGAGGATCATTAGATACTATAAAATGTTTATCACGTTAATCATTTTAATGTGCAACAGTCCTGTAACTGACAGTGAGCTCAAGTCTGGAAGCAGTTACTCAAGTGTTGCACCGGAGATGTGAAATGAAGTCGGTAATCGTGGTTTCTGAAAAGCGTCTGGAATCGTAGATCAGTGGTGGACGATATATTGAGCGGTATGGTGATATATCCGGATTCATTCACGCCTCACCGTCTGGGGTGTCCGAGTGGTAAAATCGATCTGTGCAAAAGGAAAAAAAGCTGGACAAGTTGAGTGGTTGATCACGTGACCTCCCGCCACCAATCGCAAGGCGGTTAGACAGTAGTTGATGTAAACACAGACTATGCAATTTGGGCATGTCAACCTGGGGAGACCTTGGTCACTGGGAGGTGGAGAAATACGATGAGGACCAAGCGAAAAAGACAAACAGACGACAAAAGAATAGAAAGAAAAAATAAAACCTGGGGAAAAAAAAGGGAGAAGCACGAGAAGAAGAACTTGAAAATGAAAAGACCAACGCAAGAAAAGAAGAGGAGAAAATAGAAAAGATGGCAGAAGAAAAAGAAAAGGATGAAATGACGAAGAATAAACGAAGGTGAAAGAAAGAGGAAGGGGATAAAAAACAAAGATGAGTGTTGGAAGAACAAGAGAGAAGAGGTGTGAATGAGAGAAAGAAGAAAAGGAGGAGATAAAGAAAAGATGAAGAACGAGAAGGATGAAGGACATCAGGTCCAAGACTGACTGAACTAGAACCAGAACTGCCTGGCTTTTGGTCTATCAACAAGTTCTCAAGATTTTCACTTTCACGTGAAGGCTCCCACCCTTTTCAGTATTTCTTAAGCAACGTTTTGTCCCAGTCTCGACCTTTACTTCACTTGACTGTCTCGGACTTAGGAGTGGGAAAAGGGTGGGGATACTGCCTGATCCCCAGCTTCCTGTGCTACATTTTGGGTGCTGTGATGTATTTTGGGTGCTGCAAAAATGTCAGTCACAAGGCGGATTCATCTAGGGAGACAGGAACATACGCTTCTCCAGAACCCGAAGGGCCGCCGTCTCTCAAAAACCTATGATCCTCGTGTAATTACCCCTTAATATAATGACCCAATAATATTTGCTACCTCCAGGGGCTTTGCAACATGTTAATCCGGCCTGGGCCACTTACATTTTGTCTGGATCATGACCAACAACTACTGGCATTGCCATGAAGCTTTCTTAAGATCTATGAAAAAATGTGAAACATGCAGCGTAACATAACTGTTTTTCTTATTCTCAGACCTCTCCTTTCTCCGCTTCTCCTTTCATATTTTCCCGACCATCGTCTTAGCACGAAGACAGTAATTTGAGAGGTAAAGCTCCTTAGCTCTACACCAGCTGCGTCTTAGCCAACAAAAACAACAACAACAACAACAACAGCAGCAGTTTAAAAGGGAGAAAAAAAACAATGACGCTCACGAAAATTAAGTTGAGCACGAAGCGTTGACATGCGCATGGCTGTACGGCCGTTACCATCTCAATGGACCTTGGAGGAGTAGGCTTTGGCACGATGGGCACATGCCCAGGGCACAACGCTTATAAGGGGCACAGCGCCAGAAGAGGAGGAAGAGAGGAAGAGTTACAGAGAACTAAACGAAAGTTCTGTTTATCCCAAGCTTAACAGTGTTATGAGATGAAAGTGGACCCCGTACCTTTCTCTTGCTCAGAGCCTGCACACCCTGAATCCGCCTTTGATATGAGATTAGGACGAAAACCCCTCCCACGAATCATCATTTTTTTTTTAATTTCAGAATTACCTAGGTATTATTTTATTCATTCTCCTTACAATGCTTAGTTATCATTGTATTCTAAATTCATAATTCGCCGTTTTGTGAATAAATGGGAGGGGGTGGTGAGGTAGAAGCTTCGTAGCCACGTATCTGTCCGTGACCTTGACATGTAAAGGCTAAGTAGGCGTGCAAAGTATGTGACACATTCCAAACTCGCGGAGGCATGCAAGGATGATGCTAGCGTACCCCTATGAACCCTACAGACCCATGTTCTCGGAGGACCCACGTGGTCTTCCGTCGGAAATTGTGTCCGACGCACTGTCGCTTCTGGCGCAGCATGAGGCTTTGATGGGAGCTGAGAGGGGTCGGAAGTCGGAGAATTTGAGCTCTCGCACTATGACAAAAACGGAAAAATAAAAAAAATTGAAGAGACAACTCCCAAACATAAACGTTTTCGCAAGTTCGGACTTCAGTGGCGGAGAATGGATGTGAAAAGTTGGCAAAATGCCAAGTGAATTTCAGGTCAGTATGTCTGTTTTCCAGAGCAAAAAAATAAAACACAGTAAAAAAATAAGGAGACGATAATTTTACGGTCGACTCTACATAATCGCCAGGACCCACGGGAGCTTGTACACAGCTGCAGTAGATCGAAAAGTATAATAGATTATATCTATAAGACACTTACCCAAAATGTATGTCAAGGATTCTGCGAGAACCACACAACGCAGAAACAGGCGTTTTCACCTAAATTTGTATTCGCATATGTAGATAGTTACTTTAATGGTCTGTTGTAGTAATTTTCAACAAGGTATTTTTAAAAAAACAAATTTCGCCAATGCGTTCGTGAACATTCTTGTTCAGTTTTACAAACCGCCATTTTCCGCTTTATTTAGGTTTAATGAAACCATAATGAAACCTTAGATTGCTACTTTTAAACACCATAACTAGGATCAAATTAGAACAGCTGCTGAACTTTTATTTCACTCCTTACACATTTTACGTGTTTTTTATGGACAGTACAATGACAAGAGGGCAATAAAATCATCCATCTCTTCAAACAGACAGGCATATGGCTTAGTTGACTGCACAATTTTGCGCGAAGGGGCGACTTACGCTACATATAAGCGACGCCGTGCATTGTCGAATTTAAGTTTGATGTTCAGAAATTATGTGGCCTATCTAAGGCGAGAGTTTTTATATGGAAGCAACAACTGTCGGCATATGCTGCAGGCTCCAATGTTCAGTTACCCGTTGAGTCGAGATTATAAGTAATATTGAATGGGCAGGGTGGTCTTTGGTGAAAGACTATAGACGATGTAGGTAACGGACAAGTGAATAACTGTCCTGGGTCCAGATCAGTCGACTCTGTCTGTCATGTTCCTGATCCTCATTACTCTTTATTGTTGTTGTTTTCTTTTATTTATCATCTTCTTATTCGTCAGATCTATATCACTATAGCCTGTCCTAACACAAACAAAATCGAGACATAAAACAATTTTCAAAAAATAACGAACAAAAATATTACATCATCAGTTCCGTTGTACAAACACACTCACTTAACACAAGACAGGCTGTGAGATTCGTAAATCTCTGAGGTGATAGGTCAAGGCCACAGGTCACAGGGCTACAATCAATCCCATCATGCCTTTCCAATCTGCATATATGGCCAGGAGGGCAGCACGTCTGGACTTCTAGCCCGGAGTTCGTACACATAGAATTCTTGAAACCGTTAAGTCACGTCTAGACTGCTCCACGCCCTCCGCCCCTCCTCTCTTGCCCCCCCCNCCCCCCCCCCCCCCCCTTTTTTTTTTCCTCCAGCCTCTCTCAGGATCCTCCTTCCATTCCAATAATTTTGCTCTCTGTAGGATTTCACTGATGCCAACAATAACTGCTCACATTCGATTTCTGCGTGTTTTTACTAATGCCACAACTAACAACACAGCTGGTCTCTGTGTTTTTACTTATGCCATTAAAAGTGCATCAATATTTTGATTCGGCAAAGTTTTTTTTTTCTTTCTTAACTGATGCCATTAAAAACAAAATATTGCCATTACCACTGGCAACAATAACATTTTTTAGTTTTATTTCTTGCGGGATTAAACTGATCTGAAATAGATAATGTTAGCTTCATGTCTTCACATTTGTTGGTCTGTCTGCGTACTTTTCTCTCTCACTCTCTCTCTCCCTCTTTCTTTCTTTCTCCCTCCCTCTCTCTGCTATTGCTGCTTACTAACTGCTAAATTATTCTCTCTTTCATGTGATATAATGGTAACCCATATCTTCAGTCTATTCTTCATGTCTACATATCTGCTGGCCTGTCTGTCTGCTTTACTCTCCCCTTCCGCCGCTTTCTCTTCATTTTACCCAGCATCCCCCCCCCCCCCCCCCCCCCCCCCCCNACTTCCATCCCCAATGTGGCGCAAGAATAACCCATTTTGAGAACCTCTCAAGATGTCCCGAGCTTCTGGGCTAAGTCTCTGTTAGGTTCTGGTAATCTTCAGTGCTGGCAAATCCTAACTCCTCTGGGACCCGCAAAGCTACAAAGTGAATACTGAAAACGTTGCAATATCGATAAATCTGTCAGTTTGTCAGACGAGATTAAGATTTAATAGGAAAACTGAACCAATGTACTGATTAACACCGTTTTACTGCAGCCTGTACAAGTGTGTCTATTGTTAGAGGCATGAGGTGACTTGTTTCATGACGACAATAACATGATCAATTTGCTTTCGTCCTACTCCAATATAAGAGCCGACATCTTAGTTTAACTTGTACGTGTCGTCACACTTGTGCGTCAGTAAACTGGCTAGAGTATGAACACTGTTAGTGCAATGATACATTCATCACGAGCGAGTCTAGCCGAATTCTTTGCCATCACACCGTCCAGCCAATAAGAGAAAGAAAAGACACAATCAGGATGTAGATCTTATATTACAATATTCTTTACTCCAGCGGCGCCAGTCTCCCCCTGCGGGCGCAGCTCTGAGGTGGTCTACTAGTGAAAAGGGTCAACTTTACACCACAACTGACTTTTTTACAGGCGTATAACTTGGTCGGGATCGCCGATTTTCAGGACGGCTCATGACATATTAGTCACAACCTCTTCCCTCTCCCCTCCTCGCTCCTAGTTTTTGAAGATCATAAACATTGAAGCTTTTTAGAATGATGAGAAGAGTCTCAAGACATCCGAAAATCTCAGGACCATATTATCCCCCTCTTCCCCTCCTCCTTTTTTTCGCAGGCGAATAAAACTTCCAGTTTTGATTCCTTCTCCATAATAATTATTTGCTTGATCACCAATGGCCCAAACATGCTTTTTCGTTCGTAAAACAAAACAACTTCGTTTACTGCTACTGTTTGCTTAATCGCTACTTTTTTGTTTTCGTGCCATGCTCCCTTGGGTTGCCGTAAAGTAGAATCCACTATTTGACCAATACACGTATTCCAAACATTAATTACCGTACTGCGTTAACTACAGTGAACACTTCTAATGTTCTGGGAGTTTCCCGTGGTTACCTCAGTGCGTTAATTAAAGATGCAAACGGCCACAGGGCATTCATTTTCACCGCCGACTCCAATTAACTGGGTCTATGAAAATTGCGCCACATTGTTTTTGACGTATTGGGTCACAGAGGTATGTAGCTTGAGCCATGCCGATGAACTGGTAATGTTTCTTTCTAGGATTTACAGTATTTGGACATTAAGTTCTAAACCTATATGTTCTATTACGTTTTTACAAATAATTTTTCCTTGTTTTTTTTCTTGAAAAACAAATTCCTTGTCTCTCGGTAACACAGAGGAATGATATATTATATGTTTGAGTCAAAAAAACCGAGCACACAAGAATGAAAAGCACATTTCTATTAGAATTCCCGTATTTCATGTTTTATCTGATGTGATGTAGTCTACGTTCCTAGATCCTGTTTTGATTGTTCCAAATGCCAAAACATTTCTGCCACGGTAAAATGTCTGAAATTGTGTCAATCAAAACCGTCTCTGGGTTTTTTTTTCCGTTTTTGGCTTAGTCCGTATAGCTATCCTCACCCCCCTCCCAAGCACAATCTACTTAGCTACCTCTTGGGGCAACCTACACACACTGGTCCAAGTATCGCTGAACAAGATCCATCTTCATCTCCTGTCCCCATAGGCACAACTCTTTCCCCTTCCTCCAGCCACAAAAAAAAATGANCCCCCCACCCCTCTTCCTTCTGTATGAACTCAGTGAATTCACCAGTGGCTGGACGTAACAGAAGTTGACATAATGTAGATCGAGGTCACTGATTGTAGTGAGAATATTTCTTGCACTGTCCAGCAGTGACGGTCTTAGAAGATTATGCCGCCACTCATAATTCCAACACTTAACTTAGAGATTATGAGCGATGAAATTCATCTGGTCCAACACACACACTGACTCAGTATTTAGGGCAATGTCAGAAGGTTTTATAAAGAGAAAGTAATTTATTCCGTTTTTTTTTTCTTCTGCAATGCTTGCTTTTTTTTACATTTTTTTTTTTTTATTTACTTTTACTTTCTCCTTAATATGTCCCCTCCCTCACCTTATTGGATATCCTGAAGCTGCTTTATAATAATAGTAGTAGTAATTGTGGCAGTCGTGATAGTGGTAGAAATGATAGTCAAAATAGTAGTAATTAAAGTAGCAATAGTAATAATAGTAACAGCATCACTAGACGGAAATTGCAGCACCAGCAGTGGTAAAAGAAGAATTTGTAGTAGCACTGCTAGGCCTAATAGTAACACTCGTATCAGTACAGTAGTGGGAGTAGTACTTGTTATTATTGTTGTTGTTGTTGTTGCTGTTGTTGTTGTTGTTGTTGTCATAACAATAGCAGTAGTAGCAGCAATAGAAGTAACAGTAGAAGTAATAATAGTAGTAGTAATAATAGTAGTAGTAGCAGTAGTAGTAGTAGTAGTTAGTAGTTAGTAGTAGTAGTAGTAGTAGTAACAACAGTAATAATGGAAGTAATAGTTGCCGCAGTAGCAATGTCAAAGATCATTCATTACACTCTAAGAATATATCCCATTTGACAGAAGCGGTACTCACCCTCTTCTCCTGAGTCTCACATTCAATTCCCACACCAACATACTTTGGCTAAATTTGCTGCTGGTGAAGTAATTTGTCTTGGCATCCAGCAGACTGCCTTGCCTTACACCACGACAGCTCCCCACTTTTACTTTATGAGCCCCGCTATTTGGACATTTGCCGCCTTGGGGAAAACTACGGAGGACTAGACTAGATCTAGCTGGGGAAGAACGGCTGTGAGGTAATAATGTATAGCCCTTCCTTGCAAATTGCTGCATTGTCTAACAAATGCATAAGCTGTTTTGTGAAATTATTCCCCCC
>JAWQUT010000399.1:227852-271966 GCA_033807755.1 Ellobium chinense | reverse complement strand
GGGGGCGGAGCAAACTGAGGAGCACCCGGTGAACCTCTCCCTCTGAATCCGCCACTGACGTAGAAGTATTGCGATATTTTACCATGCGACCTGAGCTTACGTCTGATGGTAAAATTATTTCTTAGCTTAGTCAGAGATACCCCTTGCTGTTTTGCACTTTGGCATCCTCTATTACTTTTTACTTTGTCTTTTTAACGTCATGCTCCATCTGGAAATGTACTTTGAATTGAAATATATATTATTTCTGTATCTTAGTACAGTATCCCTTAAAGATTGTAGCATCGTTTTTAGTTACCGGTATCGAGTGTAGTTGATGGTAACGTGTCTTTAAATATTATGGTGTCATAAAGTGTTACTCCTTCTATCATTTTGTGTCGTTCTATATACGGACATTAATAACATACGAGATGCGATTCAAAAGTCGCCAGACTGTCCCTATAAAAGCTGTTAGATTTACTCTAGGCATTACATTCCTTCATCACCTTCGAAGTTGTCCATAATAATAATGGAGTCAACACAATGCTTCAAGCGCCACCGCCAAGCTGAGGAATACCGCTGGTGGTCTGAATGTATCAATATGTCATTCTGTGAACCTGCCAATATCTCCTCTGTTATCATACATCTTCTCCTCTGTTCTCATACATCTTTTCCTCTGTTCTCATACATCTTTTTCCCTTCAGCTGATTTGGAATGATGAAGAGCTGTCTGACGGCCAGATGGTCATTGCTGATTTTTACTCTGAGGTCACGAGGTGATTGCGCCAAATAACAAGACGGAAGTGATCGGCACAGAAGTATAACAACAACTGACTGCCCATTATAACACCGAGCTCCGCTCTTAAGAGTTCAGCGGTTTTTGACGTCAGACAACATGGCCATCGCCCCTATCTTCCATATTAGCAGGACATTACTGCGTGTGGTTTTTTTTCATTTCCCAAAGACGAAAATTCAGGCAAAGGCAGTACGATCTGATATTACAGAAAAGATGCAGGTGGAATCCTAGCTGTCTTTGACATGTTCATACATGAAGACTTCTAGGGGTATTTTTCTAGCCTTGTTAGCGGAGCTGGAATCTCAAATGAATTACTTCGAAGTTGACAGTGTAGCGTAATACCAAGAGTAATCTTCGAGTTTCTACAGACACGTTCCGGGAACTTTCGGCTCCACCTCGTATCATGATTATGCTAAGGTTTCTTGTCTTAGTTTGGTGTCATCTTTTGCTCATCCAGGATTGCATAATTACCTCGAGAAAAGATTTGTTGATACCAAAGGATGCACAGTCGGTGCAATATTTTCGATTTGGTCGAGTCTCAAACGTGTTTGGATTATGCCGTGGGCAGTACCAGCCTGTGGCAAATTACAATAATTTGTATCTCAGTCTAAGAGCAGGTTTTTCACAGACAGAATCATTTACCGCTACATCAAGTTTCCAGACTCGGTTGCCATGTTGCACACGATATTTTTAGACGGAATTGATATCAACAGCTAGAAAGTAATAGTGAGACAAACACGAGAGTGGGTCGTGACTTGAGATAGGAGGAGCTGGAGGTGAGATAAAAATCGAATGTTACATCAGCTGCTGGGAAGAGTAAACAAGTTTTTTTTCTTTTTAAGTTAAAAGTTCGTAAAGGGCCGTCCGGGATATAAAAAGAAAAGAAAGGCATGATGAGACACTTTCTGAATTTGAATTCAATCGCATACTTCACACCGACGTGCTATGTCTGAATTTCACAAGTCTAAAATTTAATACTGCATACTCAGAACGATGCCGCAAATAAATTGATATGAAACCGCCTGATGCTAGAAATATGAAATTAATCTTCCCTGAGTCGAGACAATATTCACGACTTTTATTTTGGTATCAGGCGGGTGACGCAGCTTTAAATCTGTGTGGCTAAAAATACTTTTGCATAGTTGGAACCAGAGTGTGATTGTCTGATCAGTATGTTTACAGCTTACTTCCGGTCTTCTAAAAGGCTGACACAATGATTTTGGCAAAATGGTAAACGTCTTCGGCCAGTCTATGTGCATCTAACTTAAAGACGACTTTGGCTTCCAGAGAATGGACAGCGCAAAGAACGATGATGTTCACTGGCCAGAGGATTTCATTGTCTCAATTCACTATTTTCAACGTCCACGAGAATTATCACTGAAGTAGTAAACACAAGGAAACCCGCCAAACTTAAGGTAAAAATAATGTTATCACTCGAACAGTGAACAAAACATTAATTGCTGTTCTATTCATATGATTTTAAGTTTGACCCTATCTGCATTGATGTAGATGTTAACACGCCATCTTTTCTTAGTAATTGTTGGTCTCCAACTACCATCAGTGTGAGTTACGATGGCACATATTTCACATATTGTGTATTACTTTTCACGGATGCCTTCACTCGATGGCACATTGACAATATCAGTTATGTATATTTAATCAGTGTCTTGACATCACGGGAAGTATATAATTATGCTACGCGCTATAATGGCTCATGTTCATCCACCTCAACTGGTGGCCGTTGGTTAAAGGGGAAAGTGATGGGTTAATGTTTGACAATAAACTAGACTGTAACGCGCTCTGCATGGATGGAAAATCATTACAAACTTTATATATTTAAAAAGTATACTTACTAATCGAAAGCCTCGTGTGTGGAAACGGTAGAGATACTCCTCAAGAGAAGGTGGGTTTGGCACAGAAAATATGTATGAGGTTTATACGTCTCATGTTCAGGAAACGTTTGCTAACGTAACTTCATATTAATATCATTACCCAAGCAGGCCAGATCACTTAATAACTTCCTCAACTCCCTGAGAGGCATAATGAAACTAGATGGTAAGGCCTGTTCATGATCATTACACTGCAAAATGCGGGCGTGATCTGATGTCGTCTGGAATGTGCTCCACTCGGGATTTTACCAAGACAGTATCTGTGAAAGATCACTTTTGAGGAGAAAGGCCGAAAAACGCTAACCCTAGAAAATTTCCTGATCCTACCTAGAATCGAGCTCCAACCCTCTCAGCTTGCAAGAATGTGCTATCACTATTCTACATGTGCGCTGACCTCACAGCTGCAGCAGTTCAAACCTTAAATACCTACTGCCTGAATAGTATTCCGTAACTTGCACCAATAAGCCTTGCGTTCACCCGTGATCCTAACACACTTCCCGACTGCTTATACACAGTATCACTGTCATTTTACTAACACTAACTACACGTGCTTGCATTAACTCGCTAGCTACCTTTCGCTGCCTGTAACTGGTGATCCACTTAAATAGAAGGACGGGCTGAGGAAAATGTTAATGAAAAACTGACGGACAGCGTTCATAACATGGTCGTGCCAGAAATCAAATCCGTGATCTTTTGATCTTGAAGCGAACTCAGCCTTTGATCATTTGTCCACCGCCACTCAGTTCAAGAGGAACACATCATGCCAGTGTCACAGGGGTAATAAATCAGTGGACATTGACTGCAGCTATAATGAAAAGAGCATGGCGAGATCTTTGAAGAGCAGTATGAATATAATAATTACAGTCTGTGGCCGGAGAAGATAATGGAAGGTTGTGGAAATAGAAGAGAGTATTTAAGCTTCTGAAAAAAAAAGAGGGCGTATAGGGGGCGCTGAGATGGAAAACAAAATAGAAGTAAAATGTGGATTGGATCTAGATCTAGATTGAGTCTTTTATTCTTTGTTTTTTAATCCTGCTTCGTAATACCTGTGAATAGACACACGGATCATCCAAAGGACCGCTCGACAGTGGCTAAACCTAAGTGATAGTGATAGATCTTAAGGGTATCAAAACACCCAGGCTGAGAGAAGTGATGAAAACACAGGAAGAGCCAAACTTTGGGAATGAGGAAATCGTTTTCGCCCAGGCCATCTTTCATGCGGATAGTGAAAAGAGCGAAGTCTGAACGGCACGAACGCGACCGGAAGCTGATATCCTCGGTCCTCGCACAAAAGGAAACATAATCCACGTAATGATGAAAACACTGATTATGCCCCTTCTCAGAGTAATCTTGGGTGTTGTATTATGGATAAAATAGATAAGACTCTACAAAACGGATAAATAATCATAAACAGCTGCTGGCAGGGCAGTGAGCTCCCTCTAGGATAATAAAATCGGGCTTCTTATGTGTTGTCCTTTCTTGTCTCAGTTTTATCTCATGTTATATTTAACGAGGTAGATCAAGAGAAATCTTGCCTCGATCTGTTTCCTCTGTGGAAGTTTTATCAATATTTGAAGTTTACAACGGTGGGAAGGAACTGTTGCCATAATGTATGGATCAAAAGTACCAGGGACATGGGCGTGGAAAGCCTTGCCTCCCCTCTTCTCCAGTCCTCTCCTCACCCACCTCCCCCGGCAAAATGTTTATGCCCACAAGGTGTCCTTCCCCACTCCCCCTCCCCCTCTCCTAAACTGAGTTTCATGACTCAAATATAATATTAAGGAGTGCCCCCCTCAACAATCACTGTGCTCATCATGGACCCCCCGCTTTACACCGAGTGACCCTGGACTTAGGACTTCGCCACTGCAGGCGCTTCTTGAATTCTCATTCCGTATCTGTTGTACTATTGAATACATTTACATAAAGTAAAATGACTGGTGTAAGTTGTAACTGGGATATGTGTTAAACCTAACTCTGCAGGTATGATACATCTTACTGGCATAATGATTTATAGCTGTCATGACTTTTTTGGTTCAACTGTGAAATCTGCAAGAAATAGAAATACTGTATTTCACTGGCCCGCAGTTTCACATTCTCTTAATTTGGGGCCAGATGACAGATATACGGAAAGGAGAACAGAACATCGCACTTCAAAGCTCGCACCAAAGACATCTTTCCGAATCAGTCAACCAAAACATACACTCTCATATTTGTCATGGTCAGAGAGTCAGGCTCGAAAGCGTGAATGATTGAGTAGCGCCTATAATTTCTGGTTTTGTTTTTTTTTCGTTGTGATTGGAAAACAGAGATCCAAAGTAAAAACAGTGGGATTATCGGGTGACCTAGTTTAGCCATGTGGAAAGCTTTTTTTAAGTCCAGCAGTCATATAGATGGTCGAATAGAAACTGGGTAGCATATAATTATATTAATTTATAGTACTTACTTGATTAGACACGTTCCCATTTTCTTTCCCTTGACTAGTTTTTTTATACGTGAATCTAGACATAAGCCCTTGTGCAGCCACTGGAGCCAACCGCTCTGAGAAACAAGGAAATGGACAACCTCCATGTGCTCTGAATTAATAATTTCCTATCGCTCCAACCCCGCGTCTATAAATTTACTGAATAAAGAAAATAAAGAACAAACAAGCCACTAGACTATCGCCCTGTTTTTTACGCCCCGATCGTAAAACTGCAAACCACGTGGAGAGAGCAGCCATCACCTCCAATTACTTCCGCACATTTGTTAAGTGCGCAGCAAATTGCACGTGCAAGCGTTTTGTGTTCTAACGGATGTAGCTGCGTTCAAGAGCACTTTTTTGTTCTATGTCGATCGACACTTCAGAACCAGTTGCTCCCCTAAACATTCTGGCTAATTTTTCAATGACAGGAGTGAGAGCTCACAATGAAATTTCACGGCTTATATTGGCATAGACGCAGTGTATTGATTTCAGTGATAAATAATAATATCACATCAGTGGCTCAACCTCCATTAATCGGTGCAGAGTGACCCCATTTTAAATGTCTTCCCCTGTCTTTCCACCACCTGTTTCTGAGATGTTTTATCACGGAGGTATATTTACTGTGTGATGAAAGACCGAGTCATTTGAAGTCTTCTCCTAAATATCTTTCAGCGTTGCCGAATGGTTACAGTGTTAAACGCTTAAGTTGTGGGTTCGATTCCCAACTATGGCCATGTTATTAAGGGCCTTGGAAGAACCATTAAATTTGCTTAGCCCTCACTTTGAAGGGAAATTTGATGTCTTCTCTTTCTCATTACAACTCGGACGAACCTGAACCCACTAGATCCGGACGTCACAACACGATTTCGACGTCATCTACATTGAGACAGATTACTGCCTACGTCACTTTTTGCATGCGGTGTCTAATTCGAACGAAGTGAGTTCACATCTCAATCGATTCCCCTCACCCCCCACCCCCCGAGACACGCCACAAGGTGACGAGGCTGTCTGTGTAAGCCAAGTGAGAGCTTGCGCATTAACGATGGAATCTCCTACCATCGTGAGAAGCACAGAAGGGTGCATTCAGCACCGATGCACCGAGGTAATTCTTACGATTGTAAGAGATTCCATCTTTAATGCGCATGTTCTCAGGTTACTCCCGTCGGAATCTGCCGACCAGGGAGATGACACTGGGATTTTTATCCACCACCCCCNCCCCTCCACACACACATAGAGACACGCACATTCTGAGTTTTAAGACAAAACAATGACATACTTGTGGTTGTGAGAAAATGCTGTTTGTGGGTTGTTTGTGCCACTAAAGTCCATTAAAAGGTTTGGCTGTGTCACCAGGAAATGTCTTGTCAAAGTTGATCTACAGACTCACCAGTAATGAAATAAGTGCATCGTAGAGTCACCGGAAGTAGAGACACGCAAGGGAATTAATCATTTTGCAAAGGATAACTTTTTGATGTACTCTCTGTGTCTCTGTGCGTCTTTGGGCGGGCTTGTGAATTTCTTTTTTACTCAATTGCAAGAGACATCAGCCTTTATTTTACGTTGTTTCAGTACATCAAGAGTCCTGTTTGTTTCTAGTAAGATGTTTTTCTAATGTAAAAGTTTTATTCCCTTTCACCAAACACACAACCAACACGCGCCTACGGATGATACTGTTTTCTTCAATGGGCCTGTTTGAAGTTGAAAAAGACCTAAAACACCAAGTCAGTCTAACACTACTACTATATTATGTGGTTAGAATCGCATTGACTTCAGTGAGAAAATCTCCAACATATGACTCGGTTCAGTTCACCCTTGAGGAAAACCAAACTGTGAAGACTGAGATGGAGGAGGTCAGGTTACAGGAAAGTACACGATACCAACGCCATTTACGTTTTCGGCATTGAGCCAGTGCATCAAAGAGATTAACCGCCCCTGCATTCTCGCCGGAAGTTCCAGACAGGCAAGGGAGCTCATCATGTTTCACGACGTAACTTGCTATACGATCGTCATACTCATACCAGAAAACGCCGCAGGCTTCTTTCTACCTACCGCTGTTAATACTGTCCGTATAGCCATATTATTCGCTTCCATTCCAACTGCGGTCACTAGAACGTCATGTTGTTGTTGTTGTTGTTTGTGGGGGGAGAAAAGATATTATGCAGAAACAGAAAAAAGAGAGAACAGGACTCACTATAAGCATTATTACCAGAAAAAAATTTGGAAAAAAAAACTTCTATATTTGTCTAGTAAGTTGACAGCGCACTGTCACATTTGGCTTCATTTTGTTTTCTACCACACTGGGCGTTATACTCTCACTTCTTCTTGCTCTACTAAAAAAAAGATAAAACGCTCTAGTGAGCTAACAAACAGTCACCTGGGATACGCGTGGTAGGTCCTCGCCTCTGCACGAAAGGGACGGTCTTTATATTTGTGGGTGGTCCTATAGGCAGATCTTGAGATGGCTGCGTCAGATGAGGAAGAGCTAGAAAATAATGCGCTGACTTGCGAATCGTGTTTGTTATACTTATAGTTTTGTCTTATTCATTAGCATAAATACCATTGTTTATTCTTGCTACTTCCTCCTCCCACACAAAGACGTTGATAAAAAGTTTCACTAACAAATTTGAAACCGTTGATAGTTACCGTCATTTTGTCACGCCCTCACATATGATGTAAGCAAAAGGAATATCTAGATGATGCGCACACTTCCCCGCCGCTATGAACACCCAGCAACAATGAACGTTCCGCAGATATGGACTTCAGTCTTTTTATAGAGAGAGGTTTACTTTTTAAAGATCGGACCTCTTACAGATCATTATGACAGAGATTGATATATATATCCTCACATGGCATTTCTGGGACGATATCTGGATGACGTCATGACACAAAAACGGAAACTTTCTCCTGCCGGTGAGCAAAACAACCCGCCATCTTCAGAAGAGTTCATCATCCTCGTCACGCGAGTATTTCGACCCTTTACTATAATTATAATGACACATAAAAGGTGGCTAAACCACACCTAGGTCACGACCGGGACATTACACAATGATGACATTTGCCAGAAAGGACAAACTTGATCGAATCAAACCACAAACCAGCTTATACAATCAGCACAGTCATAAACGGTACAGAAATAGTTGAGGGCATACAGTACCTTGAAAATGTTAATTATAACCTGTGGTTTCAACCACTCTGCCGCTCCAGTCTTCATCACCTTAAGGCCAGGTACGAGAATCTTAGGTCAAGATCTTCAGTCACCTGACAGTTGTCATGAATATAATCGTCTGTCAGGTGTCCTCACCTTTAGCGGTGGTGTAATCATACCGTGACACGCGGTACTCACCTTGCCCTCTGGTAGCTGAGAAAGACCGAGTGAATCTTAAGTATAAGGTTTTGCGTAATTTACCTCTATCATAATCTCTCTTCTAAACACATCAGAATCTATATCGCTAGGTCTTTAAAGATAGTAATTGTCTTATAATGGTGAGGACTACATCGATTCAAGAGGAAAAAGGTGAAGTCTATTGAAACGTAAAAGTATCCTCTAAATGGTGGGCTAGTCACACAGGGTCGCAATCAATAGACGTTTTTTTGTTTCTTTTGAGAGAGAGAGAGAGAGAGAGAGAGAGAGAGAGAGAGAGAGAGACAGAGACAGAGACAGAGACAGAGACAGAGAGAACGGAGAAAGACAGAGAGAATGAAAAAAGAGAGAATGGAGAGAGAAAATGGAGAAAGAGAGGTTCTGCCGACTTCATGTGAGAACGATAGCATCGCTTCTCGAGAAAGAGGTCCAGAATCCAGACTAGCTCCACAAGGGAGAGTACTCTACTTACAAAGCAGGGAAACAAAAACACGTTATCATTTTTATGATCTATCTGAAACCAGCCAATGTAGGATTCACACTTTTCACTCAACCGATCATAGAAGTGGCACGATGTCGTTTAGAAAAAAAACACACGGAAGGCATTGGTCAGTCAGCTTATTATCATATTAAAAAGAGCTTCATAATCGTGGCTAATACAATAAGTACAGTTCAATGTCCCATTAACGGTCATGTTTAACACAAGCCCTGTTCAAAGGAACTTAATTGTATTACATAAAACTTTGTTCTCTTTTATCAGATTTTTTAATATGCCTACTGTAGAATCAAAGGTTAGAAGTTGCACTGATCAAGTACTGAAGCCATCAAGGCTGAAAAACTGGAAGAAAATCTCAACCAAATGCTGATTAAATTTTAACATTATCATGTTTTTATATTGGTGTATATATAGCAATGAACAGGTAATAGTTTGTCGTAATTGAGAACTTGAGCATTAACGACAAAAAGATCTCTTACCATCTTAAGAATTACATTAATTCTGCATGTTGAACGCCACTAAAGGTGCACGCAGAGAACATCGATACAGGTTTGTGACACCTATTAGAAGGGCAAATCACTCATAGTGTACAACCCAATTAATCCCCTAATATCTAAAATCCCCCTTTTTTGGGGCCCTGCCAGCCAGTGTTAGGGTGTAGAAATGTGTAAAATGACCTGTGATCTAAATAAAGCATCCAATTTTAAAGTTTCAGGTACAATTTGGGCCTTCTAGATAAAAAAAATAAAATATGTAGACCTATGTATTCGCACGCGGTCAAAACCAAACAAATGAAAAACTGGGGACCACATCAGAATTTCAGGTGACCTTTTTCAAAAGACATTTGTGAAAAATTTTGGGCGTTGACCCCCCTTTTTCTTCCCGTTAAAAGATCGGGCAAAAGAAGTACTTTAACCTCCATGGAAGAAATTTCCCCAAATCACAGTGGTATATTTAGAATAACGCAAAATGTTAATAGGGCCAAAAGAAGAAAAAACAATAGGTGTCAAAGACCTACAGTAATGTCACCACAATGATAAGATAACCCATAGATAATGCCCAAGCTGTCTAGTGATTAGTGAATTAATGTAAAGAGATTATTGCAAACCGTTTCGCTATTAATACTTTGAGTGCTTGGCTTTTAGCTCTACAAGTTTAATGATGCCAACTGTAATGGATAATGAGTATCCTGAAACAGTATGAAAATAGGGTGCGGGCCGTGCGTTTGTGGAGGGGGGGGCGTATGTATGTGGGTGTGGGGGGCGGGGGGTGTGTGACGATGAGAAAGCGAGTGGAAGGATGGGGGAGGGAGGGAGGGGATCGACATGCTTGTTTTCTGCCTGCTCCCTTTCTTTCTTATATTACTTAGTCTCTATCCCTTCAAGTTTTGTCCTCTTTCTTTCCATCTTTTCTGTCTTTTCAATTTTCTTTTCGTTTCTTTTTTAGATTTTTCTTTTAATTTGATGTATATTGATTATGTATATATTATGAAAATGATTGGCAAAATGCCTAATAAAAAGATTGAACTTGAACTTGTAACAGCTTTCATAACCGAGGAGTCTGAAGTGGAACAGCACAGAGGGTAGAGCAAAAAAAACCAAACTGAACTACTTTAAAACTGAACTTTGATCTGGTAGTACTCACTATCGACCCCAGGGATATTATTGACTTGTGTGAACCAGGAATACATTATAGTAACAGTTTGAACGTAACTTTTCACTAAGTGACGACAGTTGATACTTGCTTACTGGGATAACTTGCTTACTGGGATATAGACTATTCGAACTGAATTTTGAACATAAACATTTTTAAAGTCTGTCTGTCTGTCTGTCTGTCTGTCTGTCTGTCTGTCTGTCTGTCTGTCTCACTCTCTTCCTAACTTTCGTTCTCCCTATCTCACACTCTTTCTCTCTCACTCACTCACTCTCCCCATCTAATATATACTATCAATGTCATACTGTAGTGTAACTTGAGGACAGAATGAAAACCGTTGAAAGTGTCAAAGTTCCATTTATTACTACTCATTGCTCATGTTTATCGAGGTGAAAAAGAAAAAAAGTAATGCTAGATTGTAATCCCTCACTGCCATTTTTTTCTGTTGGACCTGTGATAAAAATAAAACACACATGGATAATGTAACAACCACACAATGAGTTTCAATTTCACTCGCTACTTCATTGACAGATATATGTGTTATCTACACTTGATAATCGTTCACTGCAACCAGTTCATGGATATCATAATTATATGTCGACTGTTGCTCTTTGTGCACAACTGGGCTATATTTACAGTGCATTGTCAAAAAGAACAGACAAGGCCTCGATTGAAGAGTTTCATTTGACTTTCCTGAGCGGGTTGTACGGAAGTTGGGAATCACAGTTGTGGGTTGAAAAGGGGTGTACCTTAGAAAACAATGCCCTTGGCAGTCTGTTTTTGTCTTTAAGTTACTTCTGTTTTGAATGGATTTCCTTACTATCAGAACAGAAGAGTTGTTTTCTTCTCAAAATTACTTCAGATTAGTGGAGTTTCACAGAGTCATGCACTGTCTTGTTGTCTGTTGTCAATTTTTTGTCAGACCATGTACGACACCTGTCATCTGTGTTTACATTAATAAATTTATTAAACTGTGTTCACAGCCATCTTTCTTCGTTTTTACCTTTTTTTAACTGTTCCTGAATGCACCGTCCCTGTTTTTGTATTTATTCTCTTCATTTGAATTTACTACTGTACTGAAGAAGATCCACGTTTCATAGGATCGAAAATTCTAATATACTAGTTTCTTGGTTATATTTTGGAGTGTCTCATTACAAACACTGTTTGCAAGTGCGTGTTTCTAAATTATTTTTTAAACTTATAATCATTTCGTAACATTTTCTTCTTCTCCTTTTTCACGCACATGGCCTGGAGTGACCGACCAAAATATTTCCACTTCTGTCTGACAGTTCCACATCAACATTTCACAGTTCATAATTGTTTTGTACTAACTCCAATCCAGCTTGTTAGTCCATCCAAAATCTACTCTTTCTGTCTTAGTCTGTTTCATTTACCAATTAGTTTTTCAACTGTTACCAAAATTTTCTAATTCTTGTCTTATCGTTACTTGTCCTATGCATTTGAACTTTCTTCTCCTCACTATTGTAATTTCCCGTAGTGTACTACTGTTACTATTCATACTACTATTACTTTTCATACTACTATTACTTTTCATACTACTCTTACTATTCATGCTACTGTTACTATTCATACTACTGTTACTATTCATACTACTATTACTATTCATACTACTATTACTATTCATATTACTATTACTATTCATACTACTACTACTACTATTCATACTACTATTACTATTCATACTACTATTACTAACAATAATATAGTCCTCATAACATGTAAAGTAAAACCACCATTCTGCTCCTTTTATGAAAGGTCACTGTGTTATAGCAAGTTTTAAACAGTTTTCATTGCTCAGTATCTATCGGTTATGATGTTATGTGTAGAGGATTACTGTATACACCAGCTACAAGCCTATAATTTGGCTGATAGATCAAGAGATTCCTAAATGAAATTAAAAAAAAGAGATTATTAAATGACAATGCACCTCTCATTAAAATAAAAAGATTAGACTCTAAGGAAACATGCCCGAAACATGGAACAGCTCCTATCAAGGCCGTTTGTGTGTTTGAAAATCTATTTGTAAATTTTATTTATTACAAATAAATGGAGAAGAGGGGGTCACCCATATATTATAATATGTGAAAACAACAATAGACAATGTAGCCTGTGTTTTGTATCTTTTCCAGATTTCGTGAATGTGACTGAAATTTGGGGTATTTGTCCAGAGGATGTACTATATAGCGCCATTGTCACTGGAAACATTCACCTAGCGACCTCTTTCTCTGAATTTATTATGCCCAAAATTCACTAACAACCCTTCATTACAGTGAATGCTGAAAACTATTGAAGAAGTCTCGAGTCCTAAGGAAATATTGAACAATTTCTGAAAAGAAAATAGTTTCTTGGCACAAGAAGTAAATAATGATGACGGTTTGTAAACTACAGACTTAAAGTTACGCCATTCAGTCATTACCTTCGGAAGCCTCGACTTAGATGGATTTGCTTTCATATTTCAAATACTAGACGTTATTTTTTTTGTTTTGTTTTTTTTTCTTATCAATGTTCTATACTGTAACATTCGTAAAGACAGTCAGCTAACGATCTGAAAAGTTTATTCTGCGACTGAATTCAAATTATTGAAGTGTCCCAACATACTAATGTCTCTTTTCTCCTTTATTACCTTGGACGGGTCTTTATGTTTGCAAGATTGCCAAGACCTACCCACGATGAATCTACGTGCATGAAGGTACTACAGGCCAACTTTGCAACACTTTGCATGCAAGGTGGCCCCAGCAGAAGAGCCCCAGGCACTCTGTTTTCTTGCTCTCAGAGGTGATTCACAAATATGCGGAAAGCATCCTGTCTACGTGACTACTTCTTGAAATAATGGCAACTTCTAAGGCTGAGTTCACAGGTCTTCGTTACCACCTGGAATCCTCAAAGAACGGAACAACATAGCCTGATTCTACACCGGGAATCTCCAGGAAATTCCACGTCAGATAATGGGGCGGTGTAACAAGACCTGGAACCTCCAGCAATGTCTTTAATGGCCGGTTGCACATGCTCATACGGTTGTAGCAATCGTAATTGGTGCGCCTGTTGCTTTTGTTGTTGTTGTTGTTGTCGTTGTTGTTTTTGCTGCTGCTATTGTTGTTACTTGTTGTGGTTGTTGATAGTTTTAGAGAATTAATAATGGTTTGTTTTTTTTAAAATCTATATACGGATAATGATCACCACAACTACGCTACAACAACTGCTATTGCTGCTACCACTTTTACCATCACCACCTTCACTATCTCTACTGTTGCTGCGGCTTCTCCTCCTCTTCCTCCTCCCACCATAATTTATACTACTACTACTCCTACTACTACTACCACTACTACTACTACTACTATTACTATTACTACTACTATTACTACTGTTATTTCTACTACTACTACTACTGTTGCTGAAGCTGCTGCTACTACAACTACTGCTACTACTACTACTGCTGCTGCTACTACTAATACTACTACCACCACCATCACCGACACCACCATCACCGACACCACCACCACTACCACTGCTACTATTATGACTATTTCATATGACTATTGCTCCTACGACTACTACCAGTGTTGATATTCTAAAGCACTCTGTCACTACTAATTAAATATATAACCATCCCACTAATGCTATCATATATACTGATGCTTTCACTACTTCTAACGCTACATTACTACCACTGTATCCCCCTATCACTTTTTACTTAATTGAGATTAGACATAGGCCTACATTATCTTCTTGATGTCATATCTTTATGTTACTTAAGGCATGCATTAACCCTTCCTAGCGGTTGTAATACAGATAATCTGGTGTTCAACTTATTACCATGAGTGCATTACAGTTTTTATACAAATTTGCATTTCAGAGTTTAAAAAGTGGATCTTTCGTCCTCAGGGCTGATCCATCTTAGGATAACTGTCATTTGTGATGGCTACAGTTGATTGATACTAGATTTCACCCTTGTCTCTAAGATACCTTCATGTACGATCCTATGTATGAGTGTTTCTGGATTTTCTGTCTAGACACAAAGTAACGTCATTCTATATGACTGTGTCTACCTAGTTGCTCGTAAGTCTGCCTCAAGACAAAACAATTTCAGAAAAAAAAACCAACACAAAACACCACATAGGATCATGTATAAAGGTATCTAATAGACATGGTTGAAATCTGGTGTTAAACAACTGGTGTTATCCCAAATAATATCTGCCCTAATATCATCACCTTTAATGGAGAAGAACGCACCATTCAGCACTCTCCTGCGCAATTTTGAATATAAGCTTCCATTCCTTAATTTTGATAAAATACGCACCATCCTATCTCAACTTATAACGTCTGAGAACAGGTAATACTTTCCTTTAAGACCATGACGAAATTTATTTAACATATATCTTACTGCTCATTCTATCCAGCTGACAGCTGAACTACAAAAGTAATGTAAGGATGTAATGTCTCTGTAAGTTCGCTGCAAGTCAAAGCCCTGTCACACGTGATGTATGTTTTGTCCAATGAACACTCCAGTGCGGGCTAATGACCTCTGGAATACCATAACAGCAAACATTCAGGTGGGTGCAGGAATCTGGGTAATACAGCAAAGTCAGTCTGAAATGTTAGGTTTGCATTCATCAGGCCACAAATTAGGACTCCAACTAAGATAATTATTTGCGCAAAGTCCTGCACACTGAATGGAGATTCTTCACTGCGCATGTCATGAGTTATGATTTCACTGATACCAACATAGTATCTGGCATTCCAGTGACTCCAGGTCTGTTGGTAATTACAACAGACAACTTAATATGTTTGAGATGGTATATTTTTGCTTATCATTCCTCAGTGCTCACATAAGTGTATAATTCTATGTGTGTGTGTGTGTGTGTGTGTGTGTGTGTGTGTGTGTGTGTGTGTGTGTGTTGTGTATGTCCGTCTGTCTGTCTCTATCTGTCTGTCTGTCTTGTCTGTCTGTCTGTCTGCCTCCGGTTACTGGAGAGGAGCTCTTTCTTAGACATCAGCAATAATGAAATGGTCTCTGGCCAAATATTTATTGTGTCTGTACCATCACCAGTGTCAGTAATGACACAGTCTATGTGACTCGCATCGAAGAAATTCTTCACTGCAGCAACTCATACTTGATGAAAATCAAATTACCTGTTGTTTGCGCCATAGCTAGTGATAGTCGACGTGTTTGCGGTATCTTCGTGCAGGCAGCCGAAAGCTCAAGTTTCCAGAAGTGTGATTTTCCACTTTTCATATAAAACGTCTCTGTTTTATTCATACATATCGGCAGCGTGCAAAACAACAACAACAACAACAACAACAACAACAACAAAAACCCAACATTATCTTCCTTCAGGAACTTGAACCATGACAACTCATCTTGCCTGAACTTTCATCTTTAAACTGAACTTGAGTGACGTCATCGTGTGACTTCTTCTTCTTATTTTATCCTCTGACAAAATGGCGGTAACTCTAACCTGGTCTGTACCGTGCAATGTTAAAAGGCTTTGCAGAAAAGCTTCTCTTTAGAATACCAATCATTGTCTGAGCAAAGAAAACATCAGTCTGTCGGAGACATCGGAGACATGTGTGTCATATATTGGATTACTAATGGACAAAGTCTTGCGCATTTGATATTCTTGTATTATGTACACTCTATGTTTTATAGACAAGACTAGATGGCAACAAAATACTAATGGGGTTGGCTGGCATTCAAGTTACTAGAGGACTGTGGGCGATACCACGGTGTACCAGAACTGACATATTAAGTATCACTAGCTACTACAGGTGACTTGTAATGATGATGGAGGAAACCACTATGATGGATGCGCGTAGTTTTATTGTTCCGACCTGAGGGAGAAGAACATATGAAATTGGACGTCTGTAGTCCCCGAGGAAAGAACAAGGCTTGGGACACGATAGAGCATTGATCAGGATAGAGAACTAAGAGCACTAAGACTGCTGAAAACGCAAAGCTCGCTCCATCTCTTGCCCCTCTCAGACTAATCCCCATGTTTGTGGCTGGGATGTGTCCGCCTGTCTCGGCATAATCGACGTGATCGTGAGATGGAGGTTCTTCAAGTGCGCCGCTAATTTGTCCGCAAACATCCATCACCGTTATGTAGGCGCGATCATTAGAATAGATCCAACTTTTCAATACGTAACGACCCGTATGTACACATAGACTCCTCTGGAACTGTGTACAAAGAGTTTTTTTTATTTAACTCTCGCCAGTCGGAGCACAACAGCGTTATCTAGTATTAAAAATAGAACCTCCAGTAATAATTATTAGAGGTGCGTCATCCGATCGTTAACGTCAGTAGGGAAACACCGCCAACAAAATAATGGCTGTGGAGATTGCACTATCTTCACTCACATGGATTTACTTTCATATTTCAAATACTAGTCTAGACGTTTTTATTTTCATTCAATTTTCTTTGCCACACCTTCCGATGGACAGTAAACTAGTGATCTGTAAAGTTTTCATGCAGTTTGAAATGTTTTATTTATGAAATTTGGGAATAACAGCGCTCTCATATGAACTGTGCGACTGAATTCGAATTAGTGAAGTGTTGCAATCATACCTTTAAGAAAATCTCCAGCATTTTTCACAGTATATTATGTGTAGAGTACACTACTTCCACTTAGATGGAGTTGATTTGCTATTTCACGTACTAGACGTTTTTGTATTTCAATTTTGTCTATCGTAACATTCAGAGAAACAGTAAACTTGCCATTTACGAATTGTGTATGCAGTTCGAAATGTTTTACGTGAATTTCGTCAAAAGAAGAGTTCTCCGACGTGCGATTGACCTCAAATTAGCGAAGTGTCCTATGACACCTCTCCTCCTCTTTCATACCCTGGGCCGGGTCTTTAAACTAGCACTTTTAATTTGGCCAATCATCGCCTTCCTGTCGTTTTTCAGTGGCGTGGTTTAACTGGCAGTACAGTCATGACAAAATCAACCAAGAAACGTCACTGACTCACATATCATGTCATTACCCACAACGATCATGGGGTTTTGATGACATAACATTTGCCGCTGTTAGACAAAAAGAAGGCAAATATCACATTATCAGACTCGGTGAGTGTGAACAGTCAACAAGACAAAGAACAATTAAAGATGCGTTGCTTGTGTCGGGGAAAGAGAATTACGCTGACTATGCGTTATACTGGTGTTTTAAACTGTATTTAATTTATTGTTCTTAGAGCTGTTCCGTCGTTTGTCGAGAAGGTCTTGTCATATTCTCTCACTCGGCCTTTTTACGGGAAAAGCTCGTATGCACCAGAATCATAATTTTAGAGGGGACGCCAAAACTTCTCGCGTTGCATCTTTTTTTATCAGTCAATCAGCGGCGGATACAGTTGGCTGTGGGCTGTGAGGGGAACTAAAGAAGGGCTACAAGATAATAGGCAGGTGATTCAGGCCTAGGTTTTAAAAAACAGTTTCAAATTTTCAAACAAATCTTTTCTATAAAACGCCAGCTGAGTTCATACGAGTAAACTTTAATGGTATTGCATCTCAACTCATCATTTTTGTTGTAAAGCGGTCAGTCTCTCAGGATGAACAAAATACCTTCCTACCTACATCTTTGCAAATCGGCAAAACACTTTATATGATTTTTTTGCTGTGAGATGAGGTGGGAATGGGGAGGGGTGGGGAGAGGTGAGATTTAAAAAAAAAATTATGATATCTGTCTCTGTAACCTTTTCAATATCTGTTGCAGTTTTCACTTTCGATGCAGTTCGAATCATACTGTCTTCGGGCTTATTTGTAATTTCTCTCTACTGGTACGTTGTCATATTCAAACCTGTCTGTGTACTCGTACTCAGCAATACAGATATTTTTTTCACATGTGGCAATCGTGTTCGTACAGTGGTCAGTTAGTCTTAGGTTTTAATGTTTATTTCAGTGTCCTAGGCACTGTGCCAAAAGTGCGCATCTATAAAATTTTTTAGATTCCTTGTCCCTTCCTCAGCGCCTCTTTATCCCGACATTAACCGTTAAACGGGTTACGTACGTGGGATGAAACAGCTGACAGATCGTTTGATTCAATGAACTTTAATAGTTCAACCGTCTGAGAACAAAATCATGTGGCGGAATCGTTTTTACAGATCGGTGTTGAGGGAATCGAGCATGTCCTGTTGGCTACTTCTAGCTGGTATTGGTTCTTCGGGTGAGCAGAGTGCCTATATTTTGTTGGAGAATATGTTGGAAGAAAACAAAATGAGTTTTTATTTCAGTGTTGCCCGTCATTTTGTTTGGTGAATGAGTAAATGTGAAGTTTCTTGGGATAACGCCCAAAATGACGTCACAGTACAGGTTTATAACCCTTTAGTTTTCCTTGTGGAGCAGTGTGATCGAATAGTTACGGAGGTGAACTTTCAATCTGAAAGGCCAATTTCCCTCTACGGTAATATTGTAAGTCCTTTAGAAAATAATTTCATTTACATTTTCCTCAGTCCGCCTTTATGCAGAATGGACATCATATTCTGGCTCTGTTCAGTGGAGGATATTGTCAGAATGTTAGTGATCGACGCCGGTTAAAGACAGGGAGCTGAGAAAGTCCTGGAGTAATCAGGTTTTGCGGGGGTCATAATAATGCGGATTTGTGTTAGCGGTCATTAGCCTGGATACGAAACTTATAAGTAAATTATTATTATTATTATTAAGTCGATTCAATACCTCATGATAAGCCCTCGGTTTTCAGTAGCATACAGAAGTTAAATGAAACAAATTACAAAAATGTAGGTTACATTATACTGTAAATGACTTCTATAGGTTGTTCTTCTTTTCTACCCCTCTCTTATTTATTGTTTTTGTAACTGACAACATGGAGAGCAAAATGACGTCATCAGTACTTTTGACACGTACTTTAAGCAAAATACGGTCATCATGATGGGATCATTTTCACTACTCATCCTAACAGGAGCACAGAGCCGCCTTGCAACAACAAAACATCGTATACTCATAATTTGGGTTGAGCACCTTACGACATCTTGTCCTTGCACGAAAAAGAAAATATTTTAATCTCGCTGATTCAGCGGTTCTGTCTAATCAAAATGAAAGACTCCTGTATTGTGTGCTTGTATTGACCTTGTTTAGCCTGTCATGTTTTCTCACGTGAATAAAGAAAGAAAGTAACTCTGTCTTATTTTACGAGGTCTCCCGAAAGTGCAAATGAAATTAACTCTGAGGGTGAGTTCCTTAGTGATTCTAAAGAAAATCCATACCTTCTTCTCTAGTTCTTAACCCTTTGTGAGAAACTGACACCAACATCTATGAAGAAAACAGATCTATAGCCCACGGTACAGACATAAAAGGTTCGTTTATAAGGGGGCATGGTCCTTTAGTCAGCACGGACTCTTGTGAAAAAGGGATGGGGTAGGGAGGAAGGTATCGTTTTTACGTGCTTATTTTGATGTCTCCCGAAAGACCCGACTGTTCCGCTAGACCCCAGTACTGTATTCTGTGAGCAGTCCGTAGGTAGATCGCTCGCTCGCTCACTCCGACCGCTCGCTAGTGGAGGAGCCATGCTGGCCGCTCAACTCGACTGTTGGACGGAGGTGCACGTGAGGGAAATGAAAGCGATAGCGGGAAGCGCTTATTATGTTTTATGTAACAGGGAACACAGCCCGGTCCACCAAAATTAGTAGAAGAGGCGCCGTCCTCTTGCAGTCGGTTGAAAGGTCGATTCATTGTTTGTTTGCCTGCTTACGGCCTGTTTCCTCCATCCACTGTTTAAACATGAATGATTTCCTTAGTTGGAATGTTGATTCCAAAAGTTGCGAAAGACACGCCAACTGTGTTTCTATAGTTAATATAGAAAACCGCAATCTGTGGCTGGGTTTGTCCGGTATAGAAATTTACATCGCGAAGGTAAGGGATCTCAAATGTTGAAAATTACCCGCAAATAACGAGGAAGGATCGTTAAGACATCTATCGTTGGCCCAAGATGATCTCTTGCTCTGTGAGCAGAATGAAGAAGCTTGCAATGAGGTTTATCATGGTGCGATGCCAGTTTACTATTAAGACTAACTGAATGATTCAACAAAGGAGTTTCATCAAAACATGCTTCAAACTTTTTCACCAGAGCACGCTTTGAAATATTCTGAAAAAAGCAGCCTTAGCCGTTTGGGTTTTTTCACCACATCACGCGCCCTTTTACAGACAAAAGCCGTTAAGCTTTTCCAGCTGAGTAGAGCTCCAAGAGTTATGACCAACGCTTTAATTAATTTTTTTTTATCAGAGAATACAGTTCTTTCCATGCTAACCAAAAACTGGCGAGGAAATTTGCCGATTGAAATGCAAATGACAAATATGAAAAAAAAATAGAACAAAACAAAAAAAAAGGAATACTTATGAAGAATGGCTTAAAACTGCTATAACCTGTCAGAAACTGGAAAAAAAAATGCATGTTTATACATGCGAGATGTCAGTCGGATGTGCCAATAGCTTTCAAGATCTCCACGGGGAATTTTCTACACCAATAATTTCATAAGGTATATGTCGTGATTTATCTATGACAAAAAAAACCCCAAGTTTTTTTTTGTTAGTTCATGTGTGTGAAACAACGTTTTATAAAAACAAAAAAAAATCGGCTATGGAACGTTTCTTTTATATACATTTTTGTACAAAATCTAATACTTTGTCACATTTGTTGACCTCTATTTTAACCGCAATAATAATGCATTACAAGACCAGCTGTTCATTAGCTGTCATACACAATAATCTTTCACCCTTGAAGTTCTTGGATGAGTTTGTTTGCTCCCTGTGGTATCGCAAAAGGGACCGTCCTTGTGTAGTCTGTGAGCGGTTCTTAACAAAGAAAGTTTCAGTGATTGGTTTTTAGTTGGTGCCAGCCGTATACCAGTCACGATGTTTGTTAGAAAATGTGACATTTTTTGCGATCACCGGAAGAGAAACCTTGGCAGCATGGAGGCAATCATCTACTGTTTCAAACTTGTTAGTGGAACTTCATATCAACGGTCTTATGTCGAGGGAGAGTAATACAAGCGTCAACGGTGGTATGTGTGAGGCAAAGATATAAGTATAGCAAACATCATTCGCAAGTAAGAGCATTATTTTCTTGCTCTTCCGCATTAGTCGCAGCCATCTTGACTTGCCTCTAGAGACTGTTACTTCCTTTGCTAAGGACGGCCCCTTTCACGACGCCACAAACTCAGCCTTTATCTCTCTTCAAGTAGCTACAAGTTATTTCACGTCTCGTTAGAGGCGGTGCAAGCATTGTGAGTTTTCCAGGGCCACACAAGTGTTACAGAAGTGCAACTTGTTATCGAAGCATCAATAATCTGGAAACATCAGATGCACCCTTGAACGTTTTTGTTCTGTGCGAATTTTATATTTTTTTTTTAAATTGATAATTGAAAGTGAAATGTACCGTGAAATAACTTTCGGTTCAGTGAAGAATTCTTTCAAAGCCCTGCACATCATGTGGAAAAATATACGCAGCTAAAATAACAGATTGTTAAAGGTCAGGTGCCGAGGAAAAAAAAGGGATTAAAAAAAATATAAGATTTGGGGTAGGGCTAGAAGAGAGTGGGGAATATTTTGATTTGGGGGGGAGGGAGGAGGGAGGAGGGAGTGGGATTTAGAATTGCTCTGCCTTACATATTCGAAGTTTGATTTCTTAATTTTGTTTCTTTCAAACAATTTTTTTTTCAACTTGAGACATTGCAGCAAATTATTACTGTTTTTAGACCATGATGACAGTTTGATTATGATTTCATACGAGTTTCATTGTTAGTAGTAAGAGTGATGTCAGGGACGCAGTGTAGAATGCGGCTTGAGAGAAGATGTTCTCACAATCTGAAGACTCTCAAGTCTGAGGGTTCGACTCACGAGTCTGACAGTTTGGGCTGTAATGTCACGTCGTTCTCTTATACTCACACCACTCAGGTATGAACGAGCACCAGGTCCTGGCTTTAGGGCTGGGGGCATCAGAGAGCTGCACCGCGGCGACCAACAAAGACTTTGTTATGGATTTATAGTAACAATGCGGTTTACAATTCTCGTATCTAGGCTAACATCCACTCCCGCTTCTTTACACTATTATCACCCCAGAGGGCCTGATCACTCAAGAACTTACTCTACTCCTTTGGGAGCATACATACAGCGGCCATGTAAAGGCACTGCTCATTAGCATTCGGACATCTAAAGTATTTTAACAGACGGGTGGAGTGATGAAAATGTGAATGAAATGCTTTTGAATTTGAAATGTTGGATATTTATATAATGTATAATGTAAATTGTTCTAGGTCCTATGTCATATGAATGAGATATGGAACACTGTGCCATTATAAAACAATCTTTAAAGCTGTACACTGCTGACTGAAATTTTGTAATACCTTTTGCCTGTGAACTATCAACGTTTTCTTACTAGTCTCTGTTAATTCTGGGTCCTTATAATTGTGTGTACAGTATATCATGAACTTAAATATAGATTTTATGATAATTATATTTAGCACAATGTTATCTGTTCATCGCTCATGAACTCCGAATCTCAAAGAGTGACATATTCATGCAGTGCAAACGTCACATTACGCAACTCTACTTCTTTTATTAAATGCCCTTCCAGGACGGCAGTCTCTGAAGTCTGTGGGATGGCATCAAACTACAGAGAGCTGTCTTGTTTCAACTATAATTATAAGGCTCAGAATGTCAAGCTCATGTCAGCTTCACATAGCGAATTGCTAGTCCCAAATGGCTCCTGGCCTTTAAAAGAGTTGCATTTAAAAGTACAGAGAGAAAAAAAAAGAAAGGTCTAGTGAGTAAACCTATGAGCAGTAGCATGTTCCCAACAGTTCCAGGCCCAAAATCTCCTCTCCTCATCGCTCGCCGCTTCCATTATCATGTCAAACTCCCCTCGGTCAATCTTCTTTTCCCTTCTCTTTGTATATATCATACACTATCACCGACACAAGACCAATCGATTATCAGTGTTTGACATTTTGTGAAAGAAACGATGTCAAAACTGCTCTATGATGTCAGTAGTGGATGATCTTTCTTCTTACAGCCGTGAATCCTTTGCCGGGGTTCTCTCTGTGTTCTCCTGAATGTCAGTGACAATCATGATGTTGCAATCTACTGTAAATGTTCAATGAAGAAAGAGTACACAAAGCATTGGTTTACCTCAAACACGACACATTGATCTTTCTACTTGAAAAGCATGAACTCATCAGTGATTCTCCTGTGATATTTTATGTGAAACATTTTGACCTTTTAGGCTCATCGCTTGAAAGATTTTATTGGCCCTGCGTGATGTTGCAGACCTTTGCTGACAGTTTTAAAGATGTTTCTAGTAAAGTAGATCATTTAGTAGATAAAAAAAAGAAAATATCTGACTAGATTTGTTTATTTGTTTGTTTGTTTTTCCAGTATAGTAATTTACAGCGCTAACATAGGGGTCTCAAAATTGGCACGACATCTTTAAATAGCGATGAAGGATCACTAAGACATGTGTCTTTGGTCCCTGGAGTATGCAGTCACGTGTCAGGCGACAGCAGGATTCAGAACTGGCTGGTTGAAAAGTCAATTTTCGTTAGTTGCCAGTCGAGTGGTGCATAACATTGCAATCCAGAATTGCCAAGATGGCATTATGTGACCAAATTTCTCCACAAGTCTGATCACAATGATTTTGCTATTGGAGAAGTTTAATATATTTAGATGTGGCATTAGTTTGGTTGCCCCCATCCCTTGCCTCCTGTTATCCCGGGCAGTGCCGAGACATCTCAGATAATACTCATTATTTAATATCTCGAGGTCAAGCACGGAGCTGTGTGTAATAATCAAACACAATCTCTAGAGCTCTTTTTTGAGATTTCTCATGGATATAACATACTCCTAGTGATTTGAGATTAAGCTAAGTGACAAGTGCCATTCAGTTTTTATGTCATTCTTGACTATCAAGTGCATGAGGAATGCACACTTGTCAGGCTATGCACGGACATAACACATTTTTGAGGTAAAACAAGGGGTGTAAGTTTGAACTGCTTGTAGAATTTAATTTAAGCACCATGGATGGTGCAAACTACAGGAGAAGCCTTAATGAGTAGTGATAAATTTGTCTGTCTAAACAGTTTACAGTTGTTACCATAGAACCACTGTCTGTCTACTGCCTTTCAACATGCACGTTAAATACCGCATGTCTTGATACAAATTCTTCTATCACATCTACACTGCCCACAGCCGTATCTAAACAACAACAACATCATCAACAGCAGCAATACTAATGGTTAAAATATAAAACATAACAAAATCGGCAGTTATGACAATAACAACAACAACAACAACAACAACAACAACTCCAGTAGCAGCAACAACAACAACAACAACAACAACAACAACAACAATAATAACAACAACAACAACAACAACAATAACAGTGACATCGAGAAAAACATTAAGTGAACCAACAAAAGCCGTCCAGATTCCAGTAAGTAAATAAAAAGTAGTTCTTTTCCAATGGCCTTAATCATTGTGACCTGTGGAAAACCAGTCTGACCCGAAGCGATCAGTAATCTTAGCCGGACGTGAGTAGTAATCCTCGGCCTGGTGCCCACTGCGACTCACGGTGTCCATTGTTGGTCCCTCATTAGCGAACAACCGCGCATCTAACGGAAATGTAAGAACTCATTTACTCCCACATGTGGACTAAAGAGCTTAATTTGTTTTCCACAAGAGTGACCCCACTGGACTCTCACCTTAATCATGGGCAGAGGAGGATACAAAGGGGAAAGAGGGATACGTCCCTCCTCCTCCACCACCCTCCTATAATTATGGAGGAAGGTAGAAACCGTTTGTAATCCCTCTCACATGCACAAGCACACATATATTCATGGAGTTGTAGAAAAAAAAATGATTTGTACATTCTACTCTCCTGACTCCCTCAAACCCTTTCTGATGTTTCTTAATGAAATCTTAGCACTTCACAAGCCACAAACTGCACTCCCACCCTATGAACGGGACGCTGGGTGACTACGTTATGGCTTTGCCCACTGATATGAGTGATATGGTGCTCAGCTGCTTTAAACTGCCGCACATATTGGCCGTAAACCCTCTCCTGTCTATCTGGTTAAAGTTAGTGATAATGGCAGATTTTCACTGATGACCGTTTTGGCATTTATCGCAATGGAAGCAGTGTGTCAAGCTCACGGTCCATCCTTATAATATAAACGACATCTAAAGTTTTGGTAGCATTGAAAACAACTTTCAAACCAAGCCTAAACTCAAGCCATTTCACAGATCGCAAACATTCGACATTGGAAAAGATCCCTTGCTCTCGTGGTGAATGAAGAGATAACGGGGCGGTTTAACCTTTTTTGGGGTATTAAGTGACACGGCGTTTACCCCATGTCGCTTTGATTATTGATACCCCTGATTTCCGGCAGTTCTTCAAGCGGAAACTCCAGTGATCCCGTCAGGCTTTGCGCCAATGATGCCAGCGAGCTCTAAAACCACCGGCGTCATCAGCATTATAAAACAACTAAACAAAATTAAGCAAAACAAAAAACCGCTAAGAGGGCACTTAGATTCTGACATTATCCTGAGCTAGACTAAATCTAGTCTTCACACTACAAAGCTATTAATTTTCCCAAAACCGCTTTGCTGGCTGGATGTAATGACCATAGAATAAGAAATTTCTCAGAAGTACTACGTAAATGACGTCACTTACAGAGGGTAACCCCTTCCCTNTGACAAAGACCTTCCATGTCTCCATGTGAACCACATTGTTGTTGTTTTTTTTTCGGGGTGTCTATGGCAGCCTTGTTTGTTGACTGCGTGTTGCTGGGTGCAAGTCGCTGAATTTTGATAGTATAAGTCTCCTGCCGATGATGGAATTTCGCAACATTCGGTAAAGGGTTATTTGTGCTTCTGTAGATCTTTTTTTAAAATTTCAGTGGTAGATGTACATAAAGCCTTGTCAGAAGTAAGATATAATTTTTATGACAGAAAAATATTGCAGGTTCACATGTTGAATAAATCCTTTCGACCAAAGTTAAGGACAAAACTGAGCAGCGCGCTAAACCATGAGATGACCGGATTAAGGATAAGATTACGGATGAGATTAAGGATGAGATTAAGGATGAAAAATACATGAGTTGTACTAGTGGCGCCATGGGTCAAGACATAAGCTCAGAGGTCACGCTATGGGTCACCAGACCGGCATAGTAGGAAACAGTGGAGATCAATTGAAGCATGAATGATTGATGGCTTTTGAAGCTTTCGAAGCGTCGATCTCTTGTGATCAAAACTTGCCCTGGCGCCGAACTGCGACGGTGAGTCAAACTGACAATAGAACAATCACAATGAGACTCCATCAAATGAACTTTTACGACCAGCCACAGCAAGAGAACCCCAAACGTGCCCGGAATCTGCATTGTATCGCCACCTCGGTTAGTATTAATTTATCACGCCCTCGCTGGAGTTTATTGTTCCTTTGAAGTTTCGGAAACCGAGCATGCATTTAGGACTATGCATATTTTCTACCCTGTGAGCAACAGCAATGTACAATCTTTAAAGGATATCAAGGGCTTTTCACGTCCATTATTTCTAACGCGTTGATATGATCGACCTGATGTGAGAATCTGTTTCTCGAATCTGAAAAGTGCATTATCCTTGTTTTGTTTATAGACATGAGGCCTCAATTAAGAAACCCCTACCCGCTTCCCCCGTACACCCATAAAGACGTAATAAATACAGTTAGGGAAAGTTATGTTTCTTTGAAGTGACAGGTCTGTCCTTTTCTGACGTCACTCATAACAACAGTAATTAAGATGTGATTATCGGGTAGGCACTGCGATGCACTGCTAGCGATACAGGAGCCTGGTCTATTGACCGTAAATGGCGGCATGATTTTTGTGTCTTCGCTTCTCAACAGTTCTATTAGTACTTTAACGTGGTCACGTGATCACGCGTGGAAGCACCAGGGATGACGCTCGAACTGTTTAACAGGAAAGGAGAGGAGAATAAGAGAGGCAGATAAAGGAAGGACAGAGAGAGAGAGAGAGAGAGAAAGAGAGAGAGAGAGAGAGAGAGAGAGAGAAAGAGAGAGAGAGAGGTCTATGGTGAGGGATACTGAGCGATATTCATAAACAAAGCCAGAAGTGAGAGACCGAATCACCCGCATGACAAAGGAAATGGCGTCCATTTTGTGTATGAGTCGTTGCCAAATAGGGGAAAAAACAGTCACTCATCATACAAAAATATTAACCATAATCATTCTGTTACACAGTTACACAAAATGACAATGCTTTTGTATTGGAAAATGGTTCAACTTTTATACAGGGTACGGATGTTACCTCTTGACTGACATTTTGTGGAAGAAATTTGCATTTGAATGTGTAAATACGCTGTAAAATTATTTCCTGAAATCTATCACAAATGAGGTTATACCATTTAGAATTCCACTGTACTGGTAAATTGCACAATGCAAACGATTATGATACATTCACGCGTAGGGGAAAGGAGTGAGAATATTGTATGACAAATTTTGCTGCCGATTGTTTTTTTAAATAGATATTTTTAATGCTCTTAGATTTATTTAACCCGTATGACAAAATTCATATCAAAAGTCGCATAAATTTTAAGAGTCGTGAACTCAGCTGGGATACTTTGGATTTGTTTCAAAAGTCCTGAGGAAAGAAAGAAAACGTTTCTGCACGTCGGTCGTGACCTAGTATTCATGTTTTACATCGACAGTTACCTAAGTGTAAGGCCATCGTGGCGAAAAATTCTAGATTCCTGTCCCTTTTTAGTACACTTAGTTAAGCGTTTACGTCAGTTTTATGTTTTAAAAATACATACCATACGAATACATAAGATTTAATAATAAGTAATGTAAAGATAATGTACCATACGAATTTTGGGGGAGAAATCCAATAAGAATATTCCAGAATATGAAAAAAATAGGACTATTTCCAAATAAAGTATCTATTAGACAGGGGCAGTAACTCTTTAAAACTAATGACAAATGGTCTCAGACTTTGTTTCTGGACAATTTGTGATATGTTCTACAACTTTGCTTCTTCGTTAAGTATTGAATTCAGTAACTAATAAGACTTATTGCTGTGGAATTCATCCAATGGATTAATCAGTATTAGTATGTTTAAACAAGGGCTATAACTCAGCAGAGCATTGTGCGATATTGATAGTATTTAATTTCTAGCTAGTCTGTGACTTGTTCTACAACTTTGTTTCTTTGAGACGTATAGAATTTTAAGTAGAAATGGAGTTCTGGGGAGGTACAGAAACGCTGAATAATGCGCAAGAGTGTGATAGATTTTCACTATCCTTGTTTGACAATGACTCATATATTAGCCTCGTTCTCTCATACCTTTAAAACACTCTTCTTAGCTGCTGGACAATGACATATCATACTTTTTTATAAAACTCCCTAGATCTTCGACCCCAAATATTTTTTACAAATGTCCACAGTGTACTCGCCTAGACTGGAGATTTGTGTAACTAAGAGTGTGGGAGGTATGGAAATTCTTATGTAGAAGTTCAAACTGTATTACATTGCTCTACAAAAGATGCTACATTTTCTCTTGATCGTTTTCAAGATTCAGTGCTACATTACAGTGATCACCATAACAAATTGCAGGTCTTGGAGAAATCCACAATGATTTCTGACTCCATCCAATGACCATACGATACGATCATAAGAACCATTTTCATGTTCTGAGCTCGCACTGAAAATATCTGAACGTTCACTGACTCTTAAACGATCGCCCCAAGAAACAACGGGACAGCAGGCAGAGTCGGTACTGCTGCGCGATGTTGAACTGTTTATGGGCAGGGCTTCACTACGCAGGGAATTCTTTATTTCCCAATATTTTTCTTGAACATAAGAAAATGTCATCTTTAGTAATATCAATACAGGTATTCCAATTCAGGATTATCAATTACACCAGTAGTTTAGCTGCCACGGTCGCTCTAGGCTGTAATTATATATGGGTTGGGATGGCATAAAATGACATGGTGTGAGTACTGACTAGAGATAGCTCTTTCTCTATAATTATCTTTCACTTTCCGGAGACATTTAAAAATGGTCGAAGGAGACACACGTTCACTGTCTTTCATACAGTCATGAATATGGACCTGTTATACTACAAATATATTGATAAAAACTCTGAAAGTAAAGGAAAGAAGCGTGAACGGTTTCCATCTAATCACAAAGTACATGTATCACATGAATGGTTACATGGTTGTTTATCAACGTTGTGTAATCAGGTGACTAAATTCCTTCGGTAAATCGATCGTTCAGTTAAGTTCCCTTTATACCAACGATAAAGAAGCAATGGAAAAAAAAAATGCAATTTAACACAGGGAACCATTTAAAGGGGCTATTTTTCTGTTTGTCTTGTAAATGGAACAAATTTTGCATCCTGAAAGAAATAGTGTCATTGCGCGAAAAGTATGTTTAAGGGGTTGGCCTGAAACAGTGCAGGGACACAGTAAGGGACGCAAGCTTTTTAGGGCAAGCCCACGTGACCTAGAACTTCACGCATTGCCATTGATCAGACCACGCATGAGTGACTTTCGCCGAAATAACGAAGACGTGAGCAGTGTTTTAATGTGATTACTTTTGGTGGGAGCGTCTTCCAGGTACTCACTCGACTATAGATTCCTCGTTCATCGTAACTCATGTAAACAAGGGCGTGCACTCACCGCTGGTTGTGTCCCTTGATCATTCAGTAATTAATTAATAGATTAATCAATTGCGTTTCCATTTACTGTCCGCCCCCCATTCCTAGCCCTCTCGTGACTCACTGAGATGTTAACGGCTACAAGTGCATGCTCACGAACGGATTAGTGCCATGGTGTTCCCAGGGTTATAGGATTTAGTGGGGCAGTCGGGCATTATGTCATGTCACTGATTCACTTTTCTCCTCCCCATTCCGTATTCGCTTCTTTCCTGGTTTCAATGATACCTTCAGTATATCCACTGAACATTTTTAGTGATTAATTTCTTATCTTCACTGCAGACGTGAGTACAGAAAGAAAAGATGGCGATGAATTATTATGAGGTTGATGTGTAGCCTATGAGTATATGTTTAACCTGAAGAAGGATCCAATCTGACCCAAAAATTTGTATAAATTTTAATACCTTCATTGCCTTCCGAGTATTGTAAGTATTAAAGTATAGTTTCTTAATTCTTACCTTTGATGGTTTGGACGGAACTTTTTTGACTTTTAAAAATCCTATTTGTAGATGATGACGATGATACCTACAATAGCAATAACAAGGATGAGAATGATTTTGGGAGGTGGAATATGAAGACGACCAGGTTGACAGTGACGATAAAAATCTTCTGTCCGAGCAACCGGGGTCATTAATAGATATTTTCATGACAATGTTTACATAGGATGAATCAGACTGACGTCATTCAGTCCCCCCTCCCCCTTTCAAAATTCTTCTTAACAATCATCTCACAGAATGACAAAAGAGTGACGTCATGGCTGTTTTTTTTTTGTCAACGTGCTCTTCAGAAGCCAACATGGCGGGCACCCCAGCTCGGCCGATAGACAATCCTAATTTTAACGCTGTTCTAAACAAACTATCATACACTGTATAAAGAAGCAAAAAAAAATGCTAATTGTTGCCAAGAGTGCGACAGATGTGAATAATTGATGTCACATGATGCTAACATTGTAATGGAGATAGCCCTTGTCCAGTCTCCAGCAAGTCCATTATGGAGAATAATAAACAGAATATAGATGACGTGTTACAAACTAATGGCCGCTTAGATTAGATATCTGATAGCGTCCCATGGGGACTTTGAAATGCCTCAACCTTTTTTCACTAATTATCCTTATCTAGTCTACCTCATTAAGGATATTCTGCGCAGTTTTTGGTTGAGACTGCCCCCACAGGCATCAGTAATATGTAATAGGTCTAAAAAGCCAGGAAAGAAAAATACTGCGCGATTGGAACCTCCATTTGTAACGCTCTACCCCCCCCCACCCCCCACCCCCCGAAAGCAAAAACAAGATAATGGTAACAAAGAGAGGTTAAATGCATTCATAAAATTCTGAAAATAAAAAAGAGGAACGGTGTCCGTTTAAGCACAAAGTACATATATCACGTGAATGCCTAAATGGTTGCTTATTAGAATTTTCCAATCAGGTGACTCAGTTTTACGGGTAAATCGACCGTTCAATCAAGTCTGCGTCACACTCATTCAAGAGAACTCTGTGATTTGTCCGGTCACACTCATTCAAGAGGACTCTGTGATTTGCCCGGTCACACTCATTCAAGAGGACTCTGTGATTTGCCCGGTCACACTCGTTCAAGAGGACTCTGTGATTTGCCAGGACACACTCATTCAAGAGGACTCTGCGATTTGCCCTGTCACACTCATTCAAGAGGACTCTGTGATTTGTCCGGTCACACTCATTCAAGAGGACTCTGTGATTTGCCCGGTCACACTCATTCAAGAGGACTCTGTGATTTGTCCAGGGCTTCAGACTATGAGAGTCAGAACGTGAAGGACCAAGAAACCTTGCTGGCTTTGGGGATGTGGGGGATGTGGGGGATGTGGGGGAATGGGGTGAAGGGGGGTGGTATGAGGGGGTTGACATTTCTCAAATGTGTTGTTTCCATTTCAGTGGCCTAGGTGGCCTTGTCAGAAGACAATGCCAACGTCCAAAAGTCACTTATGAGCCAAAAACTGTGTGGCACCAATGCTTTTATCTTGTTTGTGATTTTTTTTTTCACCTTTAGACAGAGAGCAGAGAAGGAATATTTTTCACTCTATAACAACTTCCTATACAATAAAGGACTAGAAGGAATTTGGCTTTCAGTTGTCCGTTGCTCTCCATGTCTACTTTTCTCTACATTTGTTGATGGTAATCACTTCTACGTTGGCAGTGTGTTCTCTTGAAATAGCAGGATCTGTGCCAGGCAGAGAGTAATAATAATATAATAATAATGCGGTTTATAAATCTCATATCCAGGCTAATGCCCGCTCATGCGACTTCACACTATTATTACCTCAGCAGGCCTGATCACTCTAGGACTTTTTCGACTCCCTGGGGAGCATACAGTGCCGCTGCCATTTATAGGGGCTGATCACTAGCATTCTGACAATATCTTCCACTGCCTATAGCCAGTGTAGAGATAATTCTTCTTTAATTAATTAATCTATAAGATGTAATGTAATTCTAAAATGTTAATTCTATCACCTCTTTGCTGTCTAGACAGCAAAACAGTTAGTGCTGTAGCACATAAAATGACGCCAATCACATTGAGCGATGGTTCGCTTTCTGCATTAGAGTGATAGTGATCTTAGAACATTTACCATCCTGGGGCTGACCACCCTGAATCTCGAGTCCCCCACCACAACCAATATTTCCCCATTTTTGCTAACATGGTGGGAATGGTAGCTACGCCCCTGTACCTCTCATTCTCTTCTTCCAGTCCTCTCTTACAGGTCGAATACAAAAATCACTAGTGACGCTGATTCTACTTTTTCTATAATTTGATTACTGTTATCAACAGTCTTTCCTTGTATAACAATGAAAATAGAAATGGATTTTGATTTTCAGCCATGAAAAAAATTTATAATTGACGGTCATGTCTCTTCATTAAGTTTCAACCTGGGCCTGCCCAGTCTATCTGGGTCAGCTTATCTATCCCGTCCTCTCAAACAGCATTTACTGAACAGGTCTAGTTCCACGAAATTACTTAAGTGCTATTTTCTATTTATAGATTGAGCACTTGCGAATTAACGGTGGGATCTCTTCCACTGTCAGAATTGCACTAGTGCATTGGTGCTGAATGTATTCCTTAGTCGCGTTCGACATGCAACCGCGCATTAACAATGGGATCTCTCACCATCGTAAAAATTGATAACATAATTCTTACGATGAAAAGAGATTCCATCGTTAATGCGCAAGCTCTCAAAAAATCAGTTTATCCCTCCGCCATTCAAGAGGACCGAGATATTTGGTAGCTTCTTCTTCTCTAAATATAATGACAACTTCTATACAAGAACTTCCTTCCACCCCACACGCACTAATAGTCACAAAAATTTCCAAATCTAGTACGTATTGGTTGACTGACATACAGACACATCTAGGACTGAACATCTTTAGGGACGTTCTTGAATTTTTAATGTGTCGTGGTTGAGCAGCTGTAAAGAGCATCTTCAATGTTTCAAAGATCCCGGTTTCTACACACCCCAAAAAAACAAACAAATCGTCATGTCCTAGAGAGGAAATCATCTACAGACACAACTAATCTATATCTTTACCCCCTCTCTCTCTCTCTCTCTCTCTCTCTCTCTCTCTCTCTCTCTCTCTCTCTCTCGGCCTAATATTATAAAACACGCATTACCCCAAACCAGACGATCGTTACCGTTTAAATCCAACTCAAGAAGCAAATTATTTTCCCGATTAATCATCCAAATGTTTCGTTTCCTCCCAAGTGCCAGAAAAATGGACCCAATATTTTCATGCCCGTCCTCAGAGAAACAGCGTGGAGATTACAGAAATTAAGTGCTAATTTGGCCGCCGTCTGAGACGCAAGTCTAGGGAACATGGGCCTCTTTTGGCCACCTCGTGGAGTGACCGAAGCCTTGTTTGAATTTAGAATGTCCACTCGCCCCGAGAAGCAAAGATGGCCGGATATAGTGGTATCGACCGAGAGGGGAAAGGTCAATTATTGTTATCGATCTTTCGAGAAATACCGCTAGTAGAAACCATTTTCCTTCAAGTGCCCAAATCTTTGTACACAGACGTGGTATTCTTGAGTGAAAATACCGCTTCCAACTCAGAAAGATGTCGTTTACTCAGCATAAGCGGGGTCACCAGCAGCGAACGAGACCTCGTTAACCAGTGGCGTGTATTTAGGCGGGACAGGAGATTGTGAACATCCCGCCTAAATCGAAAGATGTGCCTAGATTACGCCAGCCAGTGTCCTTAATCCCTGATCACCAGATATCAACGCTGGCGTATCAATCAGAACTATTATGACTGCTCATTTCAGCAGCCAGTGAGTTTTCCGTAACTTGCACCTTCAGCCCTACCCTAAGAACTTCATTTTACGCCCCTGTAACCAGGAAGCTCACATAAACGGGGTCGAAGATAAAGAAGGTGAGGACAGATCGTGACAACTGAGTTATGTTTACCGTCGAAATGAACGTGTACTAGACTATCAGGTCATATAAATAATCAAGCTAAGAAAGACTCAGACCAAGACAAAAATAATAGACATAGAAGATAATAAGACACGTCATACGCGGAACATTACGTGAGCTAAACAGTGTAGCCAGAAAACAGAAAACAGAAAACAGAAAACAGAGGCACGAGTAAAAGCCTGGAGGAAGCCAAAATAACTGTAAGCACGACCTCTAATGGTGACTGTTCCCTTCACGTCAAGTGCAAGTCATTAATTTACGAGGCTAACGTCAATCATTACTTCCTGGCCAGTCAGTGGTCAGCCATACGGGGCGAATGTGTGATGAAAACATTAGTCTAGCTCGATCCTAGACCCAAAATCTTGTTCTTATTAGAAGCCAAACACGCACTGTTTAAGAAAAATAGTCGTATGCGTTATGTGGTCTTCATGGAACATGAGACATTGTCCTCGTCACAGGAGTGGTCAAGCATGCTCCAGTTGATAGGCGTCTGAAGTGGACACTAGACTGAACGAAAACATTTGGAAGGATTGTGGAGAGGGGAAAAAGAAAGGGNGGGGGGGGGGGGGGGGGAGGGGCGCTTGAAATTAAGACTGCAAGCGATAGGAAATCGTCGTTAGTGTTTCTGTTTGATGGGTTGATCCCAGCCGAGATTTAGATCGAAGCACTCACTACGAGGCTGTGCTAAACACTAAGCACATCTGTTTTCACAGAGACTGGGATCAGTCCATAAAACAGGAACACTGATAAGGATTCATTTTCTCATTTGACAACATATCTATATTAATAAAACGCTTCTGCCAAATTTGTGTCACAGATTTATTGAGAACTACGTAACGTAAAAACATGCGGTTATCACCTAAATTCGTAGAAAAAGACACAAAAGGTAACTTTACACATCAGTCCTCTTTATTTTTTTAACCCCTTTTTTAAAAAAAAAGAATGTGTATAGCAACGAAACACCATCTCCGATAGATCTTTTCAATCCTCTCGATTCGCCAATCGTCCAACTTTTTCACGTCTAATGCTTTCGTCTATGATGCCTTTCGGTGCGCTAGGTATTCTTTCGCCGCTGGTGTATTACCTGCCTGCCCATTTGTAAAATGGGATGTTAGTCTTGTTAATTATAAAGTAAGCACTAGCTTAGATCAGTACTGCAGATTTTGTCAGCTCTCACATTTTTTTTTTTTAAATCCGGAAGTCATCTGTGATGCCCAAGAATATATCTGCACCTGGAGACAAGGTCAGTCTAAACACAACGTGCCAGTGAGTTCACATTATATTTCGCTAGGCGGGCGGGTGAGCTTCTTGGTGCACTTTTCATGTGCGTGTGAAATTCGCAGATTTCCAGTCACTACATATAATATTATTGCAAGTAGGTGGGAAGTGTTGCCTTGGTGCGCATTCAGAAAAAAAAAAAAACGCCTTGAGTGTGGATGTTCTCCCCTGAGTCTCAAGAATGCAGTGCTGTTGGAGGAGACGTACTTCACTGGAGGGACATAGGGTCATGTAGTTTAATTGACGTAAGATGTGGAATTCTCTGTCAGTTATCTCGCACTGGCTTAAGGGAGGATATCTCACACTCTTGTGGATNGGGGATTGAATGGACACAGAATCTGAAGATCGCGAATGATTTAAACCGCAATGAAACAAATCATTCACAGTGTTGGGACAAGGGGTATGAATCTAGCTACTGTTAAGAGAAGGCTAACTAGTGATGGACCGGTACCTGAATTTTTAGATATTGCGATACTCGGCCTCAGGCTCTAAGTGTCCAAAATATCCATGTATGTCGATTCTGATATTTAGTATTATGGCAGGCATTTTGATCACTTTCGATACTGACACAAGGAGTCTGACAAACTGTCAGCGATTACATCAAAAGTATCGAAATAGTTCCAATACTCCAGAGCTTGAGTTCTGATATCGAAATCGAAATTGCCGAGTATCAAAAGTATCGGCACTCAGAACCGAAACCACCAGCTGCCAAGGCGTAAAAGAAAACAATAAAAAAAACCCAATGAATTTCAGCAACGATTGAAAATGTTCAGATAAAAAGTAACTGAAACTTGAGCAATGGGCTAATTTAATCAGCAAATGAAAACAGCAATAACAACAAATTGAACCATTGTTTTATGTGATCATATGTGGCTTTTCAGCGTGACGCGTGAAAGTGGCTTTCACAAAAATATCATAGTAGAGTCTGGGGTGTGTGAAAATGGGATTAAAAGAAATATGATAAGATAACATTAATAACGGAAATAGAATTTATATACACATATATTGGGAAAATTGTTTTCAATGCCATGCAGTGTTATGCATTTCATTTATAATAACAAGTTTCAAGTGTGCGAAGTTTTATTATTCATGCCCAGACCGTGCCTGACCGTGCCGTATGAGGGCTGTGAACACTTGTAAAACACTTGGACAGCACACAGTATACATAGAAATACGCAGTTTTAAGATGAAATACATAAGAAAGGCATTGTTAATGCCCTCAACGCAGCATTCTGGTTTTATCCCCTATCTCCCCCCCCCCCCCNCCCCCGCCATTTTGTCCAAGGGGAAAAAAAGAGGTCTAAACCAGTACTCATTTACATTAACGTGAATGAATATCAGGAGCGTCTTTCTTGAGGAAACGACAATGTAAACAGCCCGACTTCAAGCCCAACCCACAACCCTCTGATTTAGCTATAAAGCTGGCTGTCTTCAGATTGTGAGAACGACTCCCAATAAACCGCACCGCCACGCTGTTCCTATGGAGTGTGAGGTGCAGTACTTGGACAACGGGAAGCTGATGGAGTATACTATATAGAGGAGAGGAAAGACTGTGATGACAGTGAAATGGTATAAAGAAAGGACAATGGGATGTTTTGGAATTGATAATAAACAAACGTAAGGAGATACAGTGAACTTTGCTTAATATCAACCCTCACTGGAGCATAAAAATGTTTGCCGTTATGCGTAGGATGCAATTAAGTGAAGTCGACTGTATAAAGAGAATGCGGGATGAGAGAAACAGGCAGAGGAAGTGAACAGTGGAAGAAAGGGAGAGAGAGACAAAGAGAAAGGCGACCATACATAAAAGTGTAAAAGCGAAGGAATTGGTTCATGAATAAGGAAGAAGGAGGATAATTCTGTGCAGGACGAGGAAGATAATGCTGTGTAGAGCTGGGAATAATAAATACGGTTAACGTTTCATTTGGGGCTCTTCAGCACTGCTCACTCTGGGCTCTCGCCTTGCATAACAACAGTATTATGTGCATAATAATATAAATATTTGGCTAAAGACTGGAGACCCAGTGAGCATACAAGAGGTAAATAATCTCCACCCAAATCATCCCTCTGAGCCACCGTTTGTTCAATATCTGCAAGGGAACTTTTCGTATTTTGATTTTCTCTTCATGTGAGAGGATGTAACTGGCTTGATTGCTTTCGATCTCATTGACCAGTGGTCAGCGCTTAAGAAAGGATGGAGGAGAAGAAATCTAAAGGGATGTTTGAGGAAGCACTTTAGCTTCATCGTCCTTCCCCTACCTCAGCCCCCTTCCTCCCAACCCCTATCATCCCCAAACAAACTTAAATCTTATCTTTGGCCATGAATAGTTTTGGAGCTCTCATTTTTTTTGGTCAGAATTTGGCTATTTTTTTGGAGAGGCAAGTCGTACATTGGTAAGTAAATATGTAGGCGTGGATATGTGTTTGTGTGTGGGTGGGTGAGTGAGTGAGTGAGTGAGTGAGTGAGTGAGTGAGTGAGTGAGTGAGTAAGTGAGTGAGTGAGTGAGTGAGTGAGTGAAGTTCTTAATTATTAGAACCACTAAGAAATGTACATAGGAGTCATTCAAAATTTTCGTACGTGCATGGGAGACGAAGGTTGGTACGTTGTTTTTTTTTTTAGGCGGAATGGAAGGGGGCTGTTGCTGGCATGTTGAGATAAGAGGAAGGGAGAAGAGATCTTCAAGGCCAGCGTACTGTGTAATCGCTATCCATAAGGCTTGAAATAAATGTGAAGGGAAAAAAGATGACCGTGGTGGAGGGGGGGGAGGGGTGNGGAGGGGGGGGAGGGGTGGGGGATCTCAGGGCCGACTATGCCGACTGTGACAAGTGAACAGGCTCTGAGGACGTCAAAGGTACTGGAACTTAACGTAAGTAATTTATGGACAAACTACCAGAGTGAAAATGCAGCCTGGACGTAGCAGAGCATGGGATAAAATAGTACACCTTCACTCTCAGTATTTTGTGATGTACAGCGGTTTTTCGCAAAACACTGACAGACAGACAGACAGACAGCCAGACAGACAGACAGACAGACAGACACTGTTGTGCCTCTACCATGAGGTCATGGGATGTGGTATGGTGTNGGGGGGGGGGTAGAAGCAATGCCCGGCCTATCACTGAGTCCAGCGGTTATTTGAAGGAGATAAAAGCACTCGAGCTTTGCGGGGAAGTGCTCAATATTTGCGGCCCATTGACTGAATTGTGCCGGTGACTCAAAAACCAAGAAAAAAAAACAAGAAGTAGAAGATGGGGCGGTGGGAGTAACGGAGACTAGCCCTGGATTTAGAAAGAGACGGCGAGATGGACGGAAGAGAAATGATGAAGACGGAAAATTGAGAGATAGAAAAGAGAAAGAGAGAGAGAGAGAGAGAGAAAAAGAGAGAGAGAGAGAGAGAGAGAGAAAGGCAGAGCGAGAAAGAGAGAGAGAGAGGTAGAGAGAGAGAGAATATGGAAGAGAAGGAGAGGATTGAGCAAAATATATGAAAAGTGAGAGAGAGAGAGAGAGTTAGATCCCGAGTGAGAGAAAGTGCGAGAAATGTGGATTAAGAGAGGAAAGGTAGAGAGAGGAAAAGGCTAAGATAGAGCACGTTAAAAATTGATTCATTCCCCCAACCCCCTCCTCCCTACCACTCCCTCCCCTTTTGCCCCCTTCCCCCCCTCCCAAAAAAAAAGAAAAATGAAAGCCTGCATGGGATGGGAGAGGTCAAAATGAGACTGACAGATGAAGGACGAGACAGACAGTTGAATAAGAAGCGAGAGAGAGAGATGAAGAATATAGAAAATAAGAGTATGGAGAGAGAGAAAAACACGTCATGGATATAGAAATGTAGGGCAGGGTCGAGAGAGATGAAAGAACACATGAGAATGTGGTTTAACAGGTTGCTGTAGACAATGATACAATCTGTTCCAGATCATCACCCAGGATGCTATTAATACCCCGATCTACATCCAAGATGCTGGACCGGCAGTGTGTGATTTACGAGGCGTTGCAGATAATGACAACGATACGCATTGCCAAAAAAAATGATACAAGGATTATCATATACTAATATTTTGGCCTTAAGACGTAACGATTCCTAACAATAGTTATCTCCACTTGGACAATGTGATGTCTTGTACTAAGACAGCTAGTCTAGATCTAATCTACTGTCTTCTCTTCTCGGAACACAGGAGACCAAAAAATTACACTTTATCTCTCAAACTGGATCGATGAGATTGAATAGTATATTCAGCACTAATATTATTACGATGCTCACGTGTTTATTGCAGGCCTACTGTATTTCCCGGGGCTGTGAAAGAAAAAATGCTCAACAAGGGAAGATAAAGGGTAGCGGATATATGGCGATTTCTTCATTTTCGAAACATATTTCCGTCTCGTCTCCTCTTCAGTCTTGATAGAAATACAGTGACGTCATTCTTAAACTCCTTCTTACGCACTAGTCTCCAACATACTCTGACTTCTTACAAAATGGCGGGTGGAGTATAGGGTTTAGTTTCGTCCAGATATTTATATGACATAGTGATGGACAGTCTTTATATTACATTACATTCATTAGGTCTTTAAAGACCTGACAGTCATTGTGTCCTTAAAGACCTGACAGTCACTGTGTCCTTACAGACCTGACAGTCATCGTGTCCTTAAAGACCTGACATTCATTGTGTCCTTACAGACCTGACAGTCATTGTGTCATTAAAGACCTGACATTCACTGTGTCCTTAAAGACCTCACATTCACTGTGTCCTTAAAGACCTGACATTCACTGTGTCCTTAAAGACCTGACATTCACTGTGTCCTTAAAGACCTGACATTCATTATGTCCTTAAAGACCTGACAGTCACTGTGTCCTTAAATACCTGACATTCATTGTGTCCTTGAAGACCTGACAGTCACTGTGTCCTTAAAGACCTGACATTCATTGTGTCCTAAAGACCTGACATTCATTGTGTCCTTAAAGACCTGACAGTCACTGTGTCCTTAAAGACCTGACATTCATTGTGTCCTTAAAGACCTGGCATTCATTGTGTCCTTAAAGACCTGACATTCACTGTGTCCTTAAAGACCTGACATTCATTGTGTCCTTAAGGACCTGACATTCACTGTGTCCTTACAGACCTGACATTCACTGTGTCCTTAAAGACCTGACATTCATTGTGTCCTTAAAGACCTGACATCCACTGTGTCCTTAAAGACCTGACATTCACTGTGTCCTTAAAGACCTGACATTCATTGTGTGTGTCCTTAAAGACCTGACATTCACTGTGTCCTTAAAGACCTGACATTCATTGTGTCCTTATAGACCTGACATTCACTGTCCTTATAGACCTGACATTCATTGTGTCCTTAAAGACCTGGCCCGGGGAGAAAAAGAGCGGAGAGGCATGAAGAGGTGTCGCTATTTGAATTCAAGGCGCGGTTCATATCGGAGCTCTAGTCTAGTTTTCCGAGTGTTACAAAAAAAAAAAATCCCAATTTATGGAAACTTTACAGATCGCTAGTTTACTATCCCTCCGATTGTTATGTCATAGAAAAAAATGAAATAAAATCGAATATAATTTGAAATATGACAGTAACTCCATCAGATTCCAGGCAGTGTTCACTGACGTTTGTTGGCGAGACTTGTCTTTCAACGGTAACTATCAGATGGTGCCGCTTTAACAAGGTTAGATCTAGGTCTACTCTTTGGTTCAGTCTTTCTCTGTTACTTTTCTGTAAGATTCTACAGCGTAGTTATTATCATTGTTATTGTCATTGTTATTATCATTGTTATTGTCATTGTTATTATCATTGTTATTGCCATTGTTATTATCATTGTTATTGTCATGTTATTATCATTGTTATTATCATTGTTATTATCATTGTTATTATCGTTGTTATTATCATTGTTATTATCATTGTTATTGTCACTGTCACCCTCAGTATCATTGCCGAGTTCAACCTTTTATCGAGCCATTGCATTGCTTGGACGATATTGCGCTTACAGTACTTGGGGTAGAGAGTGTGCCTCGATTTCCAACCCTCTTCATAGGCATTGTGGGCTCTGCAGGACCCCGGGTTACGGTTCTGAACGCGATGAGACAGGTTTAGTTTGAGATCCCAGTGAAAGATGAGTGTCATCAAATATTACTAAATGGAGTTTTAGGTGCAGTGTCATACATCACAAGTTTGTGACAGAATTATCTGGTAATTGCCTCTGTTTACCAGATTGGAATACGGTCTGTGGATATGGGAGAGCGATTACAGTCTTAGGTAGAAAGTTGTACATCCAGCGATACGAATATTGTCGGCAGGTTTATGTACTTTGTCACTTTATTGTTAATCTGATATTGCAAGTAAGTCTTTTCCGGTGTGCTCAATTTCACCGTAACTTTTTCAATCCCATTTTCTTTGCTTAAACTGACAAACAAATGCTCACTCGCTTATGAGAAAATTTTCATCGAGTTCGTTCGTATCTTCAGTTCCGTCATCCGATCAAGGGATTATCTCTCACACTTAAGGCTAGTTTGTTTACTTCTGATAGAAGATGGAGAGAGCAGGGAGAGAATGAGAGAAAGGCAGGGCGATAGAGAGAGAGAAAGAGAGAGAACGAGAAAGAGAGAGAGAAAGAGAGAGAGAGAGAAAGAGAGAGAGAGAGAGAGAGAAAGAGAGCGAGAGATAGAGAGAAAGAGAGAGAAAAAGAGAGAAAGAGAGAGAGAGAGAAAGAGAGAGAGAGAGAGAGAGAGAGAGAAAGAGAAAGAACAAGAAAGAAAGTGAAGAGAAAGGTAAAGCAAATGACATGTAAGGAGAGAAAGCATGAGAGACGTGTAGGGTGAGTGAGGTGCTGGCTGCTTGTCATTGCTCAAGAGCTGCCCGACATGTGCAGAGTGAGTAAATCTGTGAACGACAATGCCTTGCTCACGTGACAGAACGAAAATCTCTAACTGTATGGCCTCAGTGGCTATAATTGAATGCACCCGGACAGAAATCCAACACCTGTATCTGATACTCACTGCGGGTATTCTTGGCCCGAAAACTGCGCGAATGTCGTGTGAGTGCTTGGTTGTGGTTGAGTACTTACATGAGCACATCAGTCACATCCTATCTTCTCTTGTGAGCAGTGAGTGCTCACGATTTTCTGCATATCCCACCATATTGTGATTCCTCTCGCAGTCCTTCCCTTGTTGTCTGCCTTATAACACTGTACTTGGTGATAAACTATTATAGTTATAACATTGTACTTGGTGATAAACTGTTATAGTTATAACATTGTACTTGGTGATAAACTATTATAGTTGTAACATTGTATTTGGTGATAAACTTTTATAGTTATAACATTGTACTTGATGATAAACTATTATAGTTATAATATTGTACTTGGTGATAAACTATTATAGTTATAACATTGTACTTGGTGATCAACTATTATAGTTATAACATTGTACTTGGTGATAAACTATTCTAGTTATAACATTGTACTTGGTCATAAACTTTTATAGTTTAAAATGGCTGGCAATCCATTGTGCTTTTCTCCCCTTCTACAATTTACAGTGAGCTGTCTCACAATACAACACCAAGATGTAAATCTATCTAGTTTAGTTTTATTAATAATTTGAAGCTTAAAAAACACGTCATCGGGATAGCTGTGACAGTCATTTTCTGTCTGCTTGCCCGCCCCTTCTTTCATCCGTCCGTTCTTCTGTCTGTCCATCCGTCCGTTCGTCCCTCTACCTGCCTGTCCAACCGGTCTGCCACCCGCCTTCTGCCTCCCTGCCTGCATGCCTGTTTTTATGCTTGCCTGCTTGTTGGCTGACCTGTCTGTCTGTCTGTCTGTCTGTCTGTCTGTCTGTCTGTCTGTCTGTCTACGCCCGCGCGCCAATCGCCCCTTTTGTTTGTGTGGCCGCCTATGTTTTTTAAGAAAAACCGACACTAACCAAAGAAAGTGACCCAAACAAATATTAGGCCAGAACGCCACGGCTTCCAGTCAGCATTCCATTAACTTGAGTAGCCTTCAAACTCCCATCTCTTCCCCCCTCCCCTCCCCAGCTCCATAACCATACTCCAT
>JAWQUT010000399.1:203932-217306 GCA_033807755.1 Ellobium chinense | reverse complement strand
ACTTCCACCCTCCCCCCCAACCCCACCCCAATATTTTGCTGAAAAATGAACGAATGACTGTGTACTATGTTTTGATTCATTACACACTAACAAGGATGGAATGGGTGAAAACGCTACCATAGCCTACAGTGACAAAATACATTGCAATCCTCACACCTGCAGCTTGATGCATTCGCTTTTATTGGTGGAGATAGGACACTTTTCCCTGGCTCTATTGATTTATAAATAAAAGGGAAGAAAAGCTGAATTACGTGTTCTGTTTCAAAACTCGGAACGACTGCAGAGGTATCGTCCATGTTGCCTTATATAGTAAGATTACATTGACTAAGCTCAATGAATCCTGGAGACTGCAGCTGAAGTAATGCGCCTTTGTCATCAGTTTCTGTGTTGAAGCTATGGCTGTGAGATACACTTTCATATAATAATATGAACACATTCAACGTGACGAATCAAACTGAGTTTGGGCAGCATCCTCCTGAGTGCCAGTCACATGAATGAATGAATGAAAATGGCAATAAAATGGCAAATAAAAAAATATAATTAAACATAAAAACTATTGCCATCTATATAAAACAAGACTAACACCCCATTTTACAAATGGGCAGGCAGGCAACGCACCAGCGGCGAAAGAATACCTAGCGCACCGAAAGGCATCATAGACGAATGCATTAGACTCCGTGAAAAAGTTGGACGATTGGCGAATCGGGCGGATTGAAAAAAATCTATCGGAGATTGTATTTCGTTGTTATACACATTCTTTTTTTTTAAAAGGGAAAAAAAATAAAGAGGACTGATGTGTATAGTTCCTTTTTGTGTATTTTTCTACGAATTCAGGTGAAAACCGCATGTTTTTACGTTACGTCGTTCTCAAGAAATCTGTGACACAAATTTGGCTGAAGCTGTTTTATTAATATAGAAGATACATTGCGATCTTCCTACCCGCAGGCTGAGACATTCGATTTTATTGGCTGACTCAGACCGCTTTTTATCCGGGTTTATTTATGAATGTAAAAATAATAAAATTTGAATGTTACTATGCGACAACCACCGCAGCGAGACCTTCCGTGTCGCCACTGAACGTCGTATGTAACAAATTAGGTCATTTGCACGTTTTGGTATCATTTTATTTAGAAAGTTGGGTCGGTTCTAATGACAATATCCGAATACATGTGCAAACTCAAAATCTGAGCATGTAACAGCTGGATAAGGAATGAGGCTAATCATGCTAATAAAAGATTGCACACGGTCCCGTTTATTTGCAGATATACTGAAGAAGTGTGTTTGGTTTTTGTTTTTAACTTGTCGCGAATTTTGGGAATTGAGCATGGCTCGTGAAAATTACTTTCCCAGAAATTTCCTTCAAAACTTTTTACTGCCATCAACTGAACTCAGATGCTGTTATTTCTAGTTATGATTGCTCATTATGTAGACATTATCGATTGTCGTATGTTTTTTCAATCATTACAAAGCAGGATTACCAGTTTAACGATTTCGTTGTACAATTTTGTCATTTCATATTATTCCAGACTTCTGCGCTCAAAATTACATAAGAAAACATTCATGTACGGCTCGTGAGGATTATACGCTTTGCGAAAAGCCATTTCAGACTTAACAGCGAAAATTAGATGTTCGCGGATAAAAAAAAATATTAAAAAACCCAAAAAACTTTTGTTGTAGTTCTTGTGGCATACGATGGTGTGCATAGACACAGCCGATAATTTGAGAGAAAACAAATCGTCAGTGTGTATACTCCAGCACTTCCTGCCAGGAAGTTGAACAATGAGGATCGTTCTCTAGAGAGCTGAAGAGTATGCCTGGGATAAAAGGTACATGTACTTTGTGGCCTGCATTCAGTCAAACTCAATTTGAGCAGCCACACAATAAGAACTGGATGTGGACATGTATTAAAACGCACCTCGAGGCCACAGCTTTAACACGGAAACTGATGACAATAGCACATTGATACGGGGAGAGTCAGCATGATGCTATTTCTCGAAGCGTTCATGAATGGAAGGTTTTAACACAGTGAAGCCATTAGAGGAAATAATGAGCGATTGCTCTCAGGGGGAACAGTAGTACCTAGAATTGCACTTTTGAGTTGCGTAATGAATGAATTTGGATCTGTCCAATAAACTCTTTAAATGGTGCAATGATAGTGAACTTTAGTGGTTCCCCTTGTGAAAGGCTTTTGTATCAAAAACTGGAGAAATGTGAAAGGGGAATACGTTTGCCTTACTCAGTAAATGAAGAGATATTGGCTCAGTAAGTTAGTATGACGCTTTGTACACGTGGTGGATAGGAAAGTAAAAGTAATTTGAAAGTGAATTGAACTGTGCGATTGGATAGTTCTGAGTTACTACATGCGGTCATACCATAAAATAGAGCTGTTGCTAAAGGGACGAGTTCATGTAAGGTCTAGTCTATGCTTTTCACTGCAAAGCCAAATACAACTATGAAATTCCGGCATGCCCCCATTTTCACCAAAGCTGAATGGCATAACGACTTCACTTTTTCAATCTAAGAAGGCTTCATAACTTTAAATCTAATTCCTCTTCGTATAACCACCAGCCGTGATTTTAAATTTGCTCAAACAAAATTGCGTTGCTGCCCTTGGTCAGACTTCACTGGTCAAAGGTCACAGCATGTTTTATAGTCTGTCGTTACAGGCATTTGTTTTGTTCTGCCCTAACAGCTGGAAGCCACTTTCCAAGTGTGGCTGTTATTAATATTACTGGTTTAGGCAATGCGCCAAGAAGTTTTCACATTCAAACGTTAATTGTAAGATGTGATGTAAGTTTCAGTGGGTGTGAAAATATCCAGTATAGAAGGCAAGAGGATTCAAGAATAAAGAGGCAGACAAGAAAAAACGCCTTTACAGTGGCACGACAGTTCTCCGAGAGTTGCATGCCAATAAACCCTTCTTAAGTAATCAAGCCAGAAACGCCCACTTCCTGTGTAAACAAAATAGTCATGTGATTGGGCCACCAAATCTCGCTTCCAAAAGTAAAAGATGAATCAGCCAATAAACGCGTAAGTCATACACCATATCAGAGAATCATATTTCTCTTACAATGGAAAAGTGGGATATGGAAGTAACATTTACAGGATTGTGGCTTGCTATGCCCGGATGACCCATGTATGCAGAATAACCGTGACTTGTTTATGAATACAACGTATTACCTTAACGTCACGTGCTGTTGACGTACAATGAAGTAGACTATTCCACGTGAATAAAGTTCGGAGAAAAACACCAAAGTGACACTGTGTGCTGCCTTATTACAGACATGAAGAAAGTTAATGTCTTATGAAATTGTTACGTTGTGAATTCTTTTCAGTTTGCAAATGAATTTCTATACTGTCATCAGAACTGATCTTACATTTTTAACAATAGAAAAATCGCATTTGAGCTGATTTGTAGAATACAGCCTTTTACGGCAGCACTGCGAGTTAGAAACTGTGTGAGAAATGCTGTTGTTAAAGAAAAGTGCGATTAAACGAATTCCAATGTAATTTGTACTTTGTCTGCCAGCGAATATTTTATTTTCTTTTTGAATATTTCTATGTGTATGTCCAGTCAGTAACATTCACAAGTCTATGTTAACCTATCACTCACTTGAAACATTGAGAAATCTTAGAATTTGTGGAAGGAAGGAGCGAAGAATGAAATGAAACCTCAGAAATGACATATTATTTCAGACTCTTTTCAAAGCTGGAGGCTGCTAGTATTACAGAGCTTGATTCCAAACCCAACATTTCATTCATCATTTTGTCTTGAGTTCACTGGTATCAATTTGATACTGTAGTACAAGATGGACAGGGGGCACTTAAGTAACAGAAGTGGGGAGTGAGCGAACGCAGAGGTCACGGGTTCGATTCTCGCCACATCACATGCTTTCCTTCTTCAATTTTTTCTCTACGTTTGTCTTCTTGAGCACTTTTCCATTTGTGTTCGCTCACTCCCCACTTCTAAATTTGGTACCGAGTTGATTTAATGTACATAGATCTATTGATGCAACGAATGGTCGAAATATTCACATCTATAAATTTATAAATAGAAGTTCATCATGTATTTATCGTTTATATCCATTTATATTCCGTCAGTGTAATGTCCCCACATAATCACCTATGTATCACTGTTGTGGCGTGGGCTCTTGTTAAATAAACTTGTTCAACTTGATAGTGTTAGGTTTACTGAAATGTATTTAAACTTCCCTCTCTGCAGTGAAATTAATCTAGGCATAAGTCGGACAAATCTGGGGGCACGTTTTTCTTTGTTCTGATCTCATGACAAATTTGTGGACCACTAATGTTTTCATGTGATGTAAAGTACCAAAAACCATTATCAGATCATACGCAATCAGCTCTGAATGAATCGCAGTTGTGTTATCAAATACTTCATCGCTCTCTCTCTCAAGGTCTGGCAACTTTACAACCGACTTTTCTTAGTAATCATATCTGCTAGCGCACAATGAAAGCATAAACTGGCCTGTGATCCGTAACAAAAGGCTATCCCCTACTGTGCTAATGAGCAAGAAGTGAGATACACTGTTGAAGCTTTCATGCCTCATAAAGATGGAGGTCGAAATATTAATGTTCTTTGCTCGCTTAGACAAACTGAGCCATTAGCTACAAATTGCTTGATTAGTTTATCATAGCGATAACGATGGCAATTATGCTAATAATGATAACGATACATGACGGTAATCATGATAATGAAAGCTCAGTTGGTAGAGTAACCGAACGACATTCGGGAGGTCTCAGGTTCAATCCCTGGTCAGGCTTTTCTAGCATTTATTGGCGCACGTAGTTAATTTTGTCTCACTTCTCATGCATTCTGCACTTTCCTGTTTATTAATTAATGATGTTAATGATTAACTTATTTTGTTCACTTATTTAATTATATCCAGCGCTGACTTGATCTTTTCTAAAGCTGATGATGATGGTGATGATGATGATAATGATGATGATGATGATGATGATGATGATGATGATGATGAAAGTAATCAGGGTTCAGCTTATGATGATGGGAGTGATGTTATTTCTAGTCTGCGAGTCATCGATATGTGTGAGCTGAAAAAAATATCTGGCGTTGACAGTGACCGCTGCAATAATGATGATGGTGATGATGATGATGATGTCGAGGACAGAAAGAGTAGGGATAGGTATGTGAAACCTACCTTATTGTATATCATTTACAGGACCTGGATCCGTCACCAAACACAGTCAGTGTAAATATCCACTAATACACTATTGTGATAACTGCCTTTAATCTAAACTAGCACTTTAATCTAAACTAGCACTTTAATCTAAACTAGCACTTTTTTCTAAACTAGCACTTTATCTAAACTAGCACTTTAATCTAAGCTAGCACTTTAATCTAAGCTAGCACTTTAATCTAAACTAGCACGTTAATCTAAACTAGCACGTTAATCTAAACTAGCACGTTAATCTTAACTAGCACTTTAATCTAGCAGCCAATACGAGATGAACACACACGACACTACCAGATCCATCTCCGTTCTTCATTCAGAAACACCACATACATCATGGCCTATGTTTAAGGAGTTCTTTTATAGTTCTCTCTAGTGCAACGTAAGCTTATCATATCATGCTCTACTCGTGAACTGTCACAATTCGCGTCTACAGTACAAATGGTAATAAAAACATGATCTGCTTAAATAGTATATAATATACTACAGGAACAACTGCACTCACTAAACAATCCCCCTTTCCCGTGATGCAGCTAGAGTACTCACCAACACATGCCGCAGTTCATTCACTAAATTTCAATCGATGTGAATAACGCGACACGGGCCAGTGGTCAGTCAAGCGTTAAAAGTTCAATGGAATTCCAGTGCGCTTCGTTGACAGGAATGGTTTTCAGAATTTATTCCATTACGGGAAATTGAAATCTTAACAGAGTATATCAAAGGATTCTTTTGAGAGATGGTCGAAGGCAGATGCAGCTCTAAAACATTTATTATTCCTACCACACATGATATACCAGGATTTCTCGGAAATTAATGTGAAATAAACGAGGTTTTCTTATAGAGATAACCTTATCTAGACCAGTAGCGTTTATTACTTCGCGTCCTTGTAACAAATCGTTGGCAATTAAAAAAAAAAAAAAATCACAGCCTACTCAAAAACTTAAGTGAGTTTATCATCATAACATTTTTATTGTAATAATGACGTTACGTAATTTGTTATAAACGTTCTATATAAAGATTTTCCTTTACACCAGTCTTGCACGCTCACAGCCTCACCTTACATAGAAATGCACGGCATTGAAGACACGCGGCAGCTCTCTTCCACTCACACCCTGCTGCCCTGGTCTCTATCTTTGCTCACGGGCTTCCTGATACCCTCGGTATCTCGCCGCCTACTCACCCCCAGCGCGAGTAGAATCACGCGCACCGGCCGCTTTCGTTGGGCTGAGTGTGTGGACGGCCTAGCCTACTGTGACAGTCATATTCTGTTTGTCCTGAATGGATGAAAACTTATTGACACCTCGGTCTAACTGACGTCCAGGACTAACGATCATTTGATCATCCGGGAGCCGAGGCGGCATTCATTCATTCATTCATTCATTCATTCATTCATTCATTCATTCGCTTGTTTTATCTTTCCCCAGTCAGTGAAGTCATTCACTTTTCGGCTATTTTTTTTTTTTAAACCAGAGATAGAGGTGTGATATTGTCTATATATACTACAGAGGTACCATTTAATTGTTATTATTATTTTGCACAACTCTTGCCAGTTGGATAGAATTTATTAATAAACCATAAATGTTTAGTAAAATCAAAAAGAATTACTGTCTACATTTTAACCATTTTAGCTACAGTATTGTCATAGAAACCGGAGTCTGCAATCCTCCACCAGTTGTTTTCATGAATGGTTGTTGATGCTGAGCACGGTAAAGCTGAAGCTGTCTAAAAAAAATCAACGTTTCCAGAAAGTGTAGTGTGGATCTAGTGCTATACAATGAAAGTCAAATTATTGACGTCGCTACACTTCAGAAATTCTGTTTCGAACCTACAGAGAATGATAGATTGCGATTTAAGCTTCTCACCGACTTTTTTTTCCCCATACGACCTTATCAACACGTGACTCACTTTTTCACGCATTTTCCTCCTCTTTTACGTAGTGGAGGTAGACTAGATGGGCGTTAATATTCCAGAACTATTACTATCAACACCTGTGCAGCATCCATGTTGTACCTGTGGTTTAAGAGAATGTGTTTGGAGGAAAGGGTGCAAGAGGTAAGAAAGAGTATGTTGTGGATTCCTGCACTTTGTTCCAATAAACACTCCAAGACAGGAAGACTTCTTTCCCTGCTTACAAATATGTTCCCATTGATAGTCTGAGGCTAAAACTCCAACGATGACAAGTAATTTTATGATCTTTATTATAGGCCTATGATGTATCGTGTGCTGTTTCGTTGTCAAAGTACAAACTCTGTTGTTCGCTCGTGTACCACACTTGTGGTTTGTGTTTCAGTTCAATAAACCTGTTAAACTTTTTATTGATTTGAGCCTGATAACATGGTTGAAACTTTCGAAAGATTGAAAAATATGGTCAATGGTCCAGGGAAATCGTTCCGATTGGGGTCCAGGGAACTATGACCCTGGAAAAATTTGCACATCTGCACAATTTTTGCAGTTAAATAGGGCTATATTGTGCACTAGTAGTTCACTGTAGTCAGCTAATTGATGACAGCTGCGTGGAAATTATTTTTTCATGTGGCGGTAATGGAGTAAATAATGATATACATAAGGAAATGTTCCGTAACGCGGGATCCTCGATTGTGTGATTTCAGTAAATTTCCTGGAGAATTTCCCTCCATTTGATAATAATAGTACCTACTATTAGATGCTGTAACACGTGGCGAGTCTGCTGTTTTCAATCTTTCTTGATTTTCTTTCACTCATCCATGGTCAATTGAAGTTTAGTGTTCTATGACTTACGTATTACCAACAAAAAGTCAAATGCTCTCATTAATCATCAGTCAAAACTCTTGACTCTATACCACACAGCTGTCATTACTTTCCAAGATCTTCAAAATATTGACAGACTGGGATACGTTACAGTACAATGTGTTTAACAGGTTTCGTTCTGACCTGTAAAACTTACTGCGTATTCATCCCTTCGCTTCGTACGACGCACATGGATACTCTGTGTAGCGGCTCGTCATTAAGTGCAACCCATGTTGTGCCTGGTACAATTTAGTACAATGATAATAATATTAATAATGCCAATAATAATAATAATAATAAAAATGACACTTTACTTTCAAAAAACAAATATCAAACCAAGTTGACTAGACTTAGCTAGAATAACTGGACTAGAGATTTATCTACAGATCAACAGCAACATGATCTTATGTGTTTTGTAATTTGAAGAAATGGTAAAAAGTGTGAAATGGAAGTAGGGGGAGGCGAGAGAGGGGGGTTTTGGGCGTCACGAGCCGCCATTGAATCTTCCCCTTACCGGCAATATCCTGGGACCTTTCCCATAATTATTTGGTGTAAGGATAGAGACAGCACTAGGAAAGAAAGTTCCAAGCTGTTGCCTTCAGTGCTTCAAAACACATTTAGTAGTGAAGGGTTAAAGAAAGTATCAGGTCCTTACAAAGTAATTCAGAATGCATTTTTGGATGCTAGTCACATTTGTTAGAAATGTGACTTTTTTTTTGTTTGTTAAGAGCGGAAGTGAGAGCTCAGCAAAATTGCGACAACCATCAACGATTTCAAATTGTGAGTGGAACATACTCATCAACGGCCATTTTGTTGGAGGAGGATGTAACAAGAATCAGTGGTGGTATATATGCTAATGAATAAGACAAAGATATTAGTATAGCAAACACCACTCGCAAGTCAGTGCATTGTTTTCTTTCTCTTCTGCATCAGTGGCAGCACCTTGGCTTGCATAGAGACTGATACTTTCTTTGCTTAGGACTTTAGCCTACCTCTCGCTATAATGATGAAACAGATGTCTGACCAGGGAGTGAACTAGGAAATAAGGGGGAGCTTTACGCAAAGTAAAGAAATATATGCCTGTTAGGACAATAGTCAAGACGGTAGAACAACAACAAAGCAAACTTTTGTTGCTGAAAAAAGTGACTCATTGTTTAGCAAGATAATAAAAAGCAAGTTATCACTGAAGCACTGTAGCAATGCTATGTTCCGCCAGGCTGTGTGTGATAGAGCTATTCAAAAGAACAGATAAAGATGCGGGTTTGAATCTCCACTTCCTTCATTGGAATATAAAATCAGAAGGACACATGAGATCTTCACCTTGATATGGTCTACCAAAGTATCCGGTCAGGTGTAAGGAATCTTTTTTTGATACCTACTATTTTTTCTTCTTCAGACCCCTTATTTGAACTGCAGAATTTCCAGATTCGACGGTGATTTGGGATTTTTTTTTTTTTGCCTATGGATGTGGAAGTACTTACTTTCATCTACGTGTTAGTGGGAGGAAACAAAGGTATGGGTGGGGGTAGGGGGTGTCAAAACCCCAAGGTTTTTCTCTATGGATTTCAAAATTAATCAATTCTGCTTTTGACGTGGTGCCTAATTTTTTCATGATACCATATTTTAATTCTTGCTAATACTTACGCGTGACCCACTTTATCTTTTTTCTTAATATGGCCCAAGATGTGCCGGGTGGCTTTAAATTGGATGCCTATTTATAGATCAATGGCTTCTTGGCACATATATTTTTATACCTTAACGTTAGCAGACAGGACCCAAGAAAAGTGGGATGTTATATATAGGCGGATGAATGGAGTTTGACACAATGAGTGATCTGGGCTATTAATAGAAACCAAAAACTTGATGGGTCTATACAAGTGTCTTGTTTGACGGAGTTCCACCCTGGAATAGGCCTAGACTAGACTACATCTCGTTTTGTTTCGATCACTGCCTGGGAAATCCAGGATAATTTTAGACGACCGAACTGAACTTAAACCTCACACAGGGTCATCATTTCTGTTGAACATGAAACACAAACCAAAATATTGTATGGGGAAAGCTTGGGAACAAGGGCAGACAATGTTGCACGAGCCATCAAAGGGACGCAACTCATCCGTAGCAAGTCAATAGACACGGTTCTGTAATTTAATGCACCTTGAAGACTTTGGTTAACATATTTGTGTTTTTACCTGCTTTTCTCTGATTTCTTTAGGGAACAAAGAGTAAAATAGGTGAAACGGTTTCCAAGAGTGAGGAGACAGAGAGCGCTTAAAATGAATTCATACACGAAGCGATCAGGTAAGTTTGTGTGTTGGGTTGTGATTGTTAGAAAGACATCAGCTTCAGAAACACCCGATGTCTGGCTGTCTCGCTGCTGCCTGCCTGCCTGGCTGGCTGGCTGGCTGGCTGGCTGGCTGGCTGGCTGGCTGACTGGCTGACTGACTGACTGACTGACTGACTGACTGACTGAATGAATGAATGAATGAATTAATGATTGTTTGACTGACTGACTGACTGACTGACTGACTGACTGACTGACTGACTGACTGACTGACTGACTGACTGACTGACTGACTGACTGACTGACTGACTGACTGGATTGCTCAGGTTCACATATTCAACTTATCATGGGTATGCAGGTTATTCCAAAGGAAAACACACCTACTATAAATATTATGCGCTCCGAAGTCCAGTAGAAAAATGTATTATATTATAGTGTAAATAATAAAACTACTGCATTCAACATCTTTATGTTTATCATGTTCAAACAATCATTATTAACAAAATTACCAATACATCCTGATTGAAATGTAAACACGACCAACCCAACAAGAGATCTTTCATGGTTTCAACATTAAGATGCTTTCCGCAAGCAATATAAATCAGTGAATTATTATCTCTTTTATTGCTACCACCACATTCGCTCTACTACTGCACCACCCATCTTCTCCATTACACAGCTATTACTTGTCTAAGACACTACTTGTCTATAGTGCAAGGAATGATACTTACTCAAACATAAATTTACAGCGAATCCCCTAATATCACTTAACATTATTTGCTTCAACCGAGGACTGCAATAAAAGACAAATAGATGCAAATAGATCAAGCTAGAAAGACTATCTTCGCCCACATGCGCGGCAGCTGAACAGAATTCTGCCAAGGTGATGAGGTATATCTTTACTCTCGTCTCGCCTTTTCTATCAGCACTCAGCAAGTTTTATCGCGATGATGTGAGTCCCATTTCCCCTGACGGGCCCTGAGGGTATCTGAGGGAATTAAGGTGTCAACGGTGGTTTAGAGCCAGTTTAAAACTATCATAGGCGGCTACATTTGAAAAGAGTCCATGCTCATAATATAGATCGTCTAGTTGTTTTTTTTTTCAATAAACTTGCTACGGCAAATAAATTTCACTAAATTTTAATCTGTCTGACGTTTTCTTTGAGGGAATCTGTAAAGACTTTGAACGCTTCGCTTTAAGAATAAGAGTTATCAGTACTGATCATGTTAATGGTAAGTATTTGCTGACACTAGAGAAAAAAATATAAGCAACTCTACAAGTAAATATATCACTGCATTTTTCATGAAGGCTGAATAAACGTGACGTCAGCTTTTCTACAGGGGACTTTTAATTTGCTTGTTTGACAAATAAGCCGGCAGAGTGACGTCATCAAATACCGTGTTCCTACTTGTCGTGAAAACAAAATTGCAAGAATTTTCTCGGAAATGATTTTCTTACTTTCTTTTTACCTTTTGTCACTATATATATGTTCTTTTTTCTTCAATTTCTCTTTACTTTCTCGTTCTTTCTTGTTGATTATAAAATCTAAATTGGCTGAAGAATTAGATGTTCAAATCCTCCCCAACTTCACTTTGTTGTTCTGGATATTCCTTTTTATCCGTTCCTTGATGGTTCACAACCTGCACTGGACGTCGTCCATATATTATTAAAAAAATAATTACCTCGCATCTGGTGCTAGTGGTTATAGATTCAAAACAGCCATGTGATATCGGTGTGGCTAAGTACAATGTTGCTTTTAACCACCAGGGATTTCTTAGTGCCATTAGGTGACATTTCGATCTAATGTCTGAGGGTACAGAACAATATTGGCATTCCTGTCTCTTGTTTGCCAAGGTATTTGTCAATAAATTACTCTGAGCTTCTTCCGACCAACTCCTTGATCGAAGTCTACTGTGGATCGTCTAGATGCGGTTTAGAAAAATGGGTCATTACACTGGAAATGACGCCTTTAAAAGAAACCACTAGGTGATGCTTCATACGCACAGTGACATTTTACTTTTTAACACTCTATCCCCATTGTGACTTTAAAGATTAATAGTTAATAATAGCAGATCCATTCCAAGTCCCGGGAAATTAGAGGAACTAAACCTTGCCATGCAAAATTTTGCAAGTTATAGATTATTTGCAGGAGAAAAGCAAATGAATCATACACAGCTGATATGACGTTAGAGCAATAAATGCGACCAGCGGCCGGTATCGGCAACTTCCATTAATATTACGTATTATGTTCTTTATGGTTATTATTTCTTAATTCCGAATCGGAATTTCCGATGGTTTGGTTTAATTTGCAACACTTTGGAAATGCTAGAAAATGGTTTACGATATCAGGAAGAATAGTCACGTCCAAGCACAACTCACCTTAGCTCAATTCTCAATTCTCACATTTTCAAAGTCGTGTACCCGAAAATGACCAGTTGGACTTTTCTTGCCATTAAATGGCGGACTTGTGACAAGGGACTGATGTTATAATCGCTGATCAAAGCCGTGATTCTGCAGCTACAATTGCAGGAAATGAATTGCTAAAATTGATCTAAAAACATGAAGAGAAATTTATCATTTTTAAGTGCACTCGCTGTCACGGACTTCCAAGTCAAATTATGTTTTAGCCCAAACCTGCTGAACACGCTGTATGAAAAGATCTCTAGTTGTGCTCAGTGTTGAAACACAGACATTCATTTCATGGTTGTCTGCTCACTGAGTCGATTCTATCCCATCGCTATTAACTTCAATCTTATATTCGCTTCAGATACGGTAAACAATTTATTTTTTTGAAATTTCAGAAAACGTTTTTGTTATTATAAAAAAGTCTGAAACACCCAACAATGCTCAATCAGATCTACCACTATCGACCTTCCTCCAACTCTCTGGAGTGTTTTATACAATCTAATATCACTAGATGTGTAGTTTCATTTAGCTGAGACATAACTAGACTATAGCATGTAGATGGAGCTATTAGAAATTTACGGCATTAACAGATAATATTCATGATTTACTGCTGTGTATGAAATTTACAAATGAACTTTTGAATTCATGAAATTTTGCATTAACTTTGTGTGTGTGTGTGTGTGTGTGTGTGTGTGTGTGTGTGTGTGTGTG
>JAWQUT010000399.1:158712-194173 GCA_033807755.1 Ellobium chinense | reverse complement strand
GGGGGGGGGGTAATAATTGAGGGGGGTAATCTGATCACGGTACAGCCGGCACTATTGTAATTCTTACAATGATAACGATCCCATCGTTAATGCGTAAGCCCTGAATTAGAATCATCATGTAGGGCACTCTTCCTACCATGACTGGATGTTAGTGTGCAGTAACACTGCAAGACCTGTCTCTTATACCTGCAGGATGTCAGTGTGCAGTGACTCTGTACGACCTGTCTCTTATACCTGCAGGATGTCAGTGTGCAGTGACACTGCAAGACCTGTCTCTTATACCTGCAGGGTGTTAATGTGCAGTGACACTGCAAGACCTGTCTCTTATACCTGCAGGGTGTTAGTGTGCAGTGACACTGCAAGACCTGTCTCTTATACCTGCAGGGTGTTAGTGTGCAGTGACACTGCAAGACCTGTCTCTTATACCTGCAGGGTGTTAGTGTGCAGTGACACTGCAAGACCTGTCTCTTATACCTGCAGGGTGTTAGTGTGCAGTGACACTGTAAGACCTGTCTCTTATACCTGCAGGGTGTTAGTGTGAAGTGACACTGCAAGACCTGTCTCTTTTACCTGCAGGGTGTTAGTATCAAAAGTGTGAAAATCCCTAGCTCTGCCGTGATGGTCTGGTTATTTGCAGTGTTCACTGCACTAATATCAAGTATCGATTACTCCCGTGCACCGCTTTTATCGCCGACATCGAGCTCCCCGTTTATTAAATTACCGATCTCGGAGAATAACCGACCCCGTTTGTTTGCCATACACCGAGACGGAGGTTAGACCCACGGACAAAATAAATATGACCAACAAAAACAACAAACAAAAAAAAAACCTGGATTTAACCTGGGATAATATTTCTGCCATAATTAATAAAATGTGTTGTAGTGAAAGATCTAACGACCACACACAAACTGGAACGAGCTCTTATCGAGAAAAATCTTGCTAGTAAAGTAAAGTAGTCTGGTGTGTGCGTGAAGCTACGGGAACAAGAAGTGTTAAAGATTTAATAAGACGCTTACCACGGACTGGTTTGTTCTATCCCAGATGTTAGGTATTGTCTCCCAGGAGTTTTCAGTTCTTGTTTTTTGTTTTTCTTTTAATTCGTTAAGTCACCTTTGTGTAAAGTCGTTATTACCGTATATGTTACCTTCAGTGCAAGGTGGGATTAAAGATAATTTCATCTTCATCACAAACCCTTTAAAAAAGGATTTTTTTTTTTTTACCAGTAGAGAAATTGGTTTACACTGCCATGCAAGGTTATACAGCTTAGTCATAATACAAACACATAAAACAGTACAAATCATTCACATAAATTCATAATACTACAAATGAAACACATATTAATGCCATTACTGGTCGACCGAGGTGCTGCGCCTGGTTCCCCCCCTCCTCCCCCCCTCCTTTTCTGAAGCCATGTATCAAATACACCTGGGTCGAGTGGAGAAAGGGAAGTGACGTGTCTTTCCCTAGGATACCACAACGTAAACCGTCCAGCCCGCGAGTCGAACACATAAACCTCTGACTTGACTGTTTTCTGTTTCTGAGTACGACTCACAAACCACACGACTATGCTGCCTCCTAATGAAGTGAGTGATAATGTAATATCTCCTCTGCTCATAGACTACTGAAACTTGTACTGCCTCAAGGTCCAGTGTCTCAGACTGACAGCTATCAGTGATGGATATGAGAACGATAGACTTCCAACATGGTAAAAAAGGCGTCTTAAGAACTAAAAAACAATATTGCTCAAACTTAAAAACAATCGAATTCAGCGAAACTTTCGTACTTAGGGGTAAAAACGATAACCAATAAAGAAAAGTCAACACCACGACCTAACAGATTTTTGTATCATCCACCAGCACAGTAAATAAAATTTATTCTCAACATTTATCAATTTTATGTGCAATAAACATCAGCAACGTCATTTTTATATTCCTCAGAATTCTTACATTCGCGTGGGAGCAGCGGGCAACAGAAGTAGGGACAACTCTTGCTGACGGAGGAATTCACAATTTTTTTAATACTCAAATTTAGTCTCTGTTCAGCGCCGGAGTCCAACTTTTAAAGGAATCTGTTTTTCATACGAAAGCTGGGCTTACATTTTACAATAAATCTTACTTTGCGCTGAAATTGTATGGTTCTACTTCCGCTGAAAATGACAGTCTTTTTGCTCTGAATAAAAACCAGAAAATATTCACAACTGTCAGTGACATGCTGTTATCGCCAACTCAATTTCCACGAAAGATTTACAAAGAGACACTTCAGATTGCATTGTTATGTCTTGTAACAAAAGATTCAACATTCTCTCGGCAGCTTTCTTTTCTTGGCTGTTAAACTAGCTCTTGTGTTGCTCATAATGAATGTCGTGTGGGCATGATGTGGCTGGCAAAAGACCCGGAAATACTTGGGCGGTTCCGTCTGTCTTTGCATCAAAATACTGTGTGGAACTGCCATGCCAGAATAAGGTTGTCCTTCCGGACTGGTGGGTGGGAGCAACGTGCAGGGCTGTAGACTCGAAGTCAAATGACTTGGACTCGAGTCTGACTCGAGTCACCCAGTGACTCGACGACTTGACTTGCCACGCTTTTGCCAATGACTTGGACTTGACTCGACTTGCTGAAATTGCGCTTGTGACTTGGACTCGACTCGACTTGCTGGAAATTTTCAAATGACTCGGCTTGACTTGACTTGCTGATAGTGGTGACTTGGCACAGCTCTGACAACGTGACATTTTCTGTGACACTCAGGTACTGGTATGTTTGACTCTATGTTGAAGTGCAGCCATGTTCTGTCATTACATCTTCCCGTCAACTGGCTGGTGACAGAGTTGAAGCTTGTTAAGAAAAACCGTTTTGGAAACTGACATTTTAAGAAGGACAGCAGCTTTTGTTCCACAGGCAGGCAGCTCTGTCGTGAATAAACAACAACAACAACAACAACAACAACAACAACAACAACAACAACAACAACAACAAGGACAAGAACAAGAACAAGAAGAAGTTGAGGAGGAGGAGGAAGAAGAAGAAGAAGAAATGACTGTCCAGCAACATCAAAACTCTTTTAGAAGCTGATCAGGCCTCTTCAGCATTCCTAGTGATGAAATTTTGTTTTATTATCTGATGTTTCAGCATTGTCTCTTGATGAGGGTTACTGTTGTTGTTTTTTTTCTTTTTTGACGTGCAACCCCTGCTGTTGATGATGTTTGTCATGGTGGCTGAAGAACTGACTGCTGATGCTAAATTGCATGATGTAATAACGTCTTCTGTGGAGGCAGCTGTGGAAATGCGCAGAGAAAGGAATAGAAAAATAGCTACTACATTGAGTACTGACTTTAAATAATAAAGGAATAACAGCGTGACCCAGAACTCCCTTTGCTGTTGTACAAACGTATAATCACTGACAAAAGCGTAAAATCGTATAATAGGAGAGACGATTAATGAAATTCACGCCGGTGAGAAATATCGATACTATCTTTAACATCATTGCCAGCAATTGGCATCGTGTTTATATATGTTAGCTGTAGACTAAATCACGTGCCTCGCTGCATTCTGTCAACTGTGTGTCAAGGTTGTTAATTGTTGTAAGGACGTCAGGTAATCAAAATGTATTTATTGTAGTGCAAAGTAGTTGAAGGCAAAGCCGTGATTCCCATTCTTAAGATACCCCCTCCCCCCCCCCCCCNCCCCCTCCACCGACAGCAAGTTGCGGAGGCGAGTGAGACGGGTGGATGAATGTTCCACGGCCAACGATGGATAGCACTTCTTAAGTCTGTGGTGGCCAATTCTAAATGGGAAAGAGACAGGAAAGAGAGAGAAACAAGAAGAGTAACGATCGGGGAGGAAAGAAGGACTGGGAGAGATATCAACCCCTATGTCACACTGACATGCGTTGACCTTGGTCACACTGTGACCTGATTGCCTTCATGGGTCACGTGATGATTTGGCATGATTCTCCTCATGATCCTGAAATCCTACAAGATCTGTTTCATACCAGCTTACACTCTCTCTTTGTTCCTTGGAGCTTTGACTCATGTCTCAGATCAAACATCATTTAAAACACTACAATATTAATTTATTAATGAACACTTTGCTTATGTTTTTTACTCCCATCAAATAGGAAAAAGCTGTATTATGTGAGGAGGGGCAGGGGGAGGGGGTCTGCGGTGCGTGTAACGTCTCAATCAGTAGGACAGAGCCCAGCAGAGAGGAGATCATTCAAATCTGTCACACTGGCTATGAATTCGATTCATTCTGAGTGCTAATATTGAGGAGTATAAGAAGTTCCGGGCTGGTTCAACACGAGGGCGCTTAGTTTCTCATCAAGAGCCATTTCCTCACTTGCCTTCCTTGAGCTGCCGAGCTTTGTGAGTAGATCGCGGTGGAAATTGACCGTTTAAGCCCAGATAGAAGTTAATGGAGATCGTTTTACGTTGTTCTGTACCTTGGTTCAAGGGAGATGATCTGACTGNGGGGGGGGGGGGGGGGGTGTTGATTTGTGTGCGGTCAGTCTGGGCCATATTAGCTGTAGAAACAGTGTTTCCATTCATTGCAGGAGCGGTGCGTGGTGCGTCTTAGCATCAGTCTACGGACAGAAGTTAACTGGGTGCACAATTACGATGGTGGTGGTCGTGGTGGTGGTGGTGGTGATGATGATGAAGATAATCATGATGTTGATGATGATCATCATCATCATGATCATAAACTTTATTTATCCGTGAAAACAAACCTTTTTACGTCTGTTTCAAAGTTCTTATTTTTTAATTTTTAAATGATGACGCGAACGATGATGATGACGATGATGATGATGATGATGATAATGATGATGATAATGTAAGTCTTGAGAAAGTCTTAAACATGAAACGTCGACTATTTCTAATAAATTCATTGTACATTTTTTCAAAATGATTAGTTTCGTTGGGAAGAATGATATTAAGTTATACTGATAATATTGTAAGTAGTATTGTTGATTATTGTGGTAACAAAGGGTAAGAACACCTACACGTTATACGTAGTCAAGTATTTAGAAGTAAAAATAAGGACAGAATAATACCGATATCTGGCATCAAAGAAAAGAAAACAGACATAAAACGAATCAGACTTGGGCCAAGTTAAATATCAAAAGAATTCAGTCAGTGGAATAAAGATTTCAACACCTGCTGCTGGTCGCAAGAAAATGCTCTTGCACACAGCTGTGAACATGTTTGCTTTACTGACTTCTTTTTTCTAAAATAAGTTTGTGAATCTCTGATCGGATTTCACCACGGTTAATCGTTACCGACCATCTCTCTCTCTCTCTCTCTCTCTCTCTCTCTCTCTCTCTCTCTCTCTCCTTTCTCGCTCTTTCTCTCTCTCTCCACTTTCTCGCTCTTTCTCTTTCTCTCTCTCTCTCTCACTCTCTCTCTCTCTCTCTCCTCTTTCTCGTTCTTTCTCTCTCTCTCTCTCCTCTTTCTCGCTCTTTCTCTCTCTCTCCTCTTTCTCGCTCTTTCTCTCTCTCTCTCTCTCTTCTCTCTCTGTCTCTCTCTCACCTCTTTCTCGCTCTTTCTCTCTCTCCTCTTTCTCGCTCTTTCTCTCTCTCTCTCTCTCTCTCTCCTCTTTCTCGCTCTTTCTCTCTCTCTCTCTCTCTCCTCTTTCTCGCTCTTTCTCTCTCTCTCTCCTCTTTCTCGCTCTTTCTCTTTCTCTCTCTCTCACTCTCACTCTCTCTCTCTCCTCTTTCTCGCTCTCTCTCTCTCTCTCCTCTTTCTCGCTCTTTCTCTTTCTCTGTCGTCCCTCTCTCTCCTCTTTCTCGCTCTTTCTTTCTCTCTCTCTCCTCTTTCTCGCTCTTTCTCTCTATCTCACTCTCTCTCTTCTTTCTCTCTCTCTCCTCCCTTTCTCTCTCTCTCTCTCTCTCTCTCTCTCTCTCTCTCTCAAAGTGTGACGTCAGGAGGTCCGCATTATTAAGGAAGGAGGCAGTGAGATTGAAGAACAGAAAACTTCAAGGACTGTCGATGTTTACTATCTCTTGCCAAACATATATAGATCTATATTTTAACAACACGGATACCAGAGCAATCATGATTTCTCATCAAATTTTGACTTTCTTTATCATTTCGTGCATCTAGCAGTCGACTGATCAGGCCTCTGATATACAGGTAGGTCGGAAGGTCCACTTAATTCTTTTGGATTACTATGTCTTTGTGAATAAGTAACTCAAGCTTGGTGTTTTCAGCTCAGTCTGATCTAAAAAGAGTAGTTACTAGAAAACCGATCTGGAGATAGGAGATTTGAAAGGGAAAAAAAATGAATAAACAGGTCCGTGGAGAAAGAATGAATTATTCAATTTTATTGTTTGATGACAGGGCTTTCTCTTAATCTGGGCCTTTAATTTGGAACTCATTTTCAACAGCAATTCGGAACACAACCAGTCTTGATTCATTGAAACTTCACTTACAAGCACATCCTTTTCATAAAGCATCCTTCAAACTAGATATTATGTTTCTAACACTCGAAATACTTGCCGTCTTGTTATGTATGAATATTTGCGTAGTGCGTGTGTGCGAGTCTGTAAACGTGTGTGAACTTCTAATACGATTCATGTGACCGAAAATAGCGTATGTGTTATGCGTGTTTTGTGGAGCTGCGTTTTTCGTGAGACTGCTGACCAAGAGAGATGTCAAGATCTTACAACAAGTGCTAATCCAATTTGGTTTTTGTTTCGGCACATAATCTATATTAATAAAACGCTTCAGCCAAATTTATGTCACAGATTTCTTGAGAACTACGTAACGTAAAAACATGCGGTTTTCACCTAAATTCGTAGAAAAATACACAAAAAGTAACTATAAACATCAGTCATCTTTATTTTTTTAAACCTTTTTTAAAAAAAAAGAATGTGTATAGCAACGAAATGCAATCTCCGATAGATCTTTTAAATCCGCCCGATTCGCCAATCGTCCCACTTTTTCACGGAGTCTAATGCATTCGTCTATGATGCCTTTCGGTGCGCTAGGTATTCTTTCGCCGCTGGTGCGTTGCCTGCCTGCCCATTTGTAAAATGGGGTGTTAGTCTTGTAACATATATCTGGCTCAGAGTTGAAGAGACAAGGGTAGTTATTTGCTTCACAGTATTGGAAGTTCACATTATTTTTTTCATCAAAGTTAAACGGGGAATAATTTTCCTTTTTCCCGACAGTTTTAAGAACACACCGCAGGAACGTCGGGATTTTCACCGTGCGCGAGCCGCAATTACTCGTGTTGTGTGACGTCAAAAAGCGAGATAGGCTAGCAACACGTGAGACCTCCATTAATATGCAGATTACATAATATAGTAAAAGTTTTAAGTGATTCATCCCCAAGCAACCAGCGGTACGCTAAATACCATGGTGATCTTTATTGTGATTATTGTATTAATATGTGTGATGGGAATGACAGTGTGAGTCTAATCGAATGTGATGACTATGAGGGTCAGGAAGTTTATGACATGATGGGTTTAGATGAAGCCAACACTAGTCAAGATCTCTTTGTAGGAGAGTATGAAGGTTACTATGTTTATGATGGCAGTGCTATGAGATATGCTGGCACTGTGCCGCAAGCAGAAGTTAACAAATCTGTGACGGGCGTAGACCAGTCGTCTCAAATATCTACACTCGCACCCCCTTTGCCTAATGAGCTTCTTTTTGTACACGGAAACGTTGGGTCCATTGTTAGCTGTGTNCGAACTGAATTCTTTAAGTCATTTGTCAGCTTCGCCCCGCAGCGGCTACAGTTTCAGATGACTTCCCCAAAGTGGAGACATGAACAGCAGCAAACAGTCTCATCGTGATCATGTCGAGTTTCCTCTGGAACGTGCTCCTATTGTTTTCATTGTATGTCGTGAAAATCTCAATTTTCGGACACTGTATCTTCGGAGAAGCTGTGCCCACTCAAAGAAATAGGGTCTTTCATCTCATCGCTTGGAGACAATACCCTGAACAATGTCATCCTGACAGAAATTCGGGTTTTGACGACTTTGGACGGACGCATTGTGTATCAAAACTTCAGACCTTCAGCTTTACCCGTTTCATGGTACAATATAAGACTTCGATATATTTCTTTATATAATTCATCGGCAATATTGAAAGCATTTATTTAGGCACTTTACAAGTTATCATTAATGAGAAGGCTTGATCTCTCATCCGACCTGAGCCAATATCAGAGTTTTGTACCAAGCAAGAAGAGTAAGAAAAACTGATGACACTCTAGTTGTTACTGAAGTAAGTTCTCATTCAACAGACTAAGTGATATTATACATTACACTGTATTCATCAACTGAGCTTGCTCCAAAAGAATCACTTTGCTAAGTGCAATTTTTTTTTCAAATATAAGAGTTTTTGTTTATCTTGTAAAATTTGGATTTGGGCGTTTATCGAGGTCCTGCACTCAAGTGACAATGTAAATTCTCAGCCATGCTCATGACAATGTGCAGGTAACGAGTGCAACATCCTCTCAGTGTGTTCCACTGGAACTGTTCAAATTGCGTTTCTAGACAAACTGCCACATAAAAGTAAACAAACTGCTTTCTAGCTGAACGATGAACGTTTCCCCTACGTGCAAGGGCTAGATTTGTCCCATTAGTAACCAAATCTCGAGAGGATTTTCTTAACAATCCTGCCTCGACATTTTCCAGCATCCAATCCTTTTAAGCCAAAGTGTAGTGAGTGTTTTGTTTTCTCGTTTGCAGCAGTTGGTTCGCCATCGTGAACAATGACTCATCCATAATGAATTTCTCTATTAATCGGTCGTCGACCGAGCGAGTAAAATCCCCTCTTTGCAGGTCCATTGATAACTCGGGGAGCGTTCAGTGACCAGTTCTTTAACCTCCTATTCCCATTAGTCTAAAGGCAAACACTTTGGGGCCTTACACGGGTGAACGAGGCACACTCCAGGAATAATTTCTCTCATGTCAAATTGTACCCTCGGAGCTTCGTGATCATCTATATTAATAAAACGCTTCAGCCAAATTTGTGTCACAGATTTCTTGAGAACTACATAACGTAAAAACATGCGGTTTTCACATAAATTCGTAGAAAATTCACAAAAGGTAACTATACACATCAGTCCTCTTTATTTTTTTAACACTTTTTTTTTAAAAAAAGAATGTGTATAGCAACGAAATACAATCTCCGATAGATCTTTTCAATCCGCCCGATTCGCCAATTGTCCAACTTTTTCACTGAGTCTAATGCATTCGTCTATGATGCCTTTCGGTGCGCTAGGTATTCTTTCGCCGCTGGTGCGTTGCCTGCCTGCCCATTTGTAAAATGGGGTGTTTGTCTTGTGTTCAATAAAGGCATGTCGACAAAAGATGCTGGACCAGGACGAGAACATAATAAGAACTGAGATAAGACCACCGAAATGATGAGTTGGTCTAGAGCAAATAGAACTACAGTCTAGACGTAGGTGCCTCAGATCACAGTGTCATGCTTTTAAGTTTATTTGTTAGTTCTTGACCTGAAATTTGAGTTCGGCTGAATATTATAGGGCAATTCCAACATGAACGCCACGTCATATTCACACATTTCTGAAGAGCTTTGACCTCACCGCGCTTGATCTGGGTTATTTCTAGCAAGGGTTAATTTATTCTTTATTTTAATTAATTTTGATGATTTTAATTAATCACTTTATTAATTTATTCTGTAAATATGACCAAGAAAAAAACAACAACAAAAAACCCATACAAACGGGTAGCTGCAAAGTCAAAGCTTTTCAGAAAGTAACATAACTGACTTGGCGTTCTGTTGGAATTGTCTTAGAGCAAAAATGGCATGGCTGATTATGATAATGATGATTCTTAAGTTGTTTTCATGCTCTAAAATCTTTCCCTAGCCCCCCCCCCCCCCCTCTTCTCCTCCCCACTCCCTTTCTTTCTGCCTTTACGAAATTTTATTCATCCTCACCAGAACAAAAACTATCCAAGGCTTATTACTTGTGTGTATTAATCAAGGCTTACCTGATTATAGCTGAGTTTTTAAGTGAACGAATTTTTAATTCACAAACACTGATGAACCTTCCTGATTACTTTTTGCCTCCGTAAAAATGATGCCATGTATCACAGTTGTTGTCTGCTCTTGTTCCTAATAAACTCAGTAAGCTTCTTGTTGTATGCCATCCAATATTCTAGAACTCTTTCTCTCTCTCTCTCTCTCTCTCTCTCTCTCTCTCCGTCTGAATGTGTATTCTAAGTTCCCAGACAACAATCATGAGTTATTTCTCTCCCCCCCCCNTCCTCCCCCCAGTTTGCCCAAGTTTTCTCTTCTGTTCTCGAGCTAATCCCTACACCTCATTATTTCCTGATTCTAAGCTTGGCTTCTCTCGGTTTCCTCTTAACCCGACTGATCATAATACCATTGTGCCCATTTTAGTCGCTGTTTTGAAGATACCTAGTTCTAGTTCTTGAATGCGTCTCATATGCGTCTTACTCATATGACCAACTTTTCCTGTTTTACAACGTTATCAAATTAGCCGAGACAATTTATTATCTTATCTTCTTATCGCTGGCATTTTCTGCGTGAGAAAAACTATCATCATACTCGTACAGCTCAGTCACATGACAATGGCTAGTCTAGTCCAAGCTGAATGCCAGGGTAGTTACACAAATGTCTGAAAACCACTGAATACTTTGACATTATAGCAATGAGTTTCATTTGTTTTTTACTTGTTACTTGAAGCCGGAAACATCATCACAGCACTCCGAACATCATCACAGCACTCCGAACACCATCACAGTATTCCGAACATCATCACAGCACTCCGAACGTCATCACAGCACTCCGAACATCATCACAGCACTCCGAACATCATCACAGCACTCCGAACATCATCACAGCACTCCAAACATGTCCATGGGTGCTCCGATCCCCATGGCAAAAACTTCCTCCAGCTAATTGTGCCGGTTGACATCTGTTTGAGGACAGTTCTGTTCCTTCCAGCAAGCCTACAGTTCTTGGTACTTCCCTTCACTACACCCATCTCTTTCATACAACTCACTGCAGGATTGTTGTCCCAGGTTTTTGCCTCCTCGTCACTCAGTTTATTTTCCAACACCTTGAGGATATGAGTATTTGCCTTATTCTGCCCTAGCGCACTCCCCTATTTGTGCCTGGCCTGCCAAGGTTTCAGCATTCTCATTTCCACACAAACCAGCATGACCCGGGCAGTACAGCCACGGGATCGCTTTGATGGTTTTGCCTTGAATGATTCGAAGCCATTCATACCTTTTTCTATTCTCCTCAGCATGCTTTTAGGAGTCTGTTATTATCACAGTGTTGTTGATCTTTAACCTTAAAGATGTTGCAATCCATCGCAAAGTTTGAGTCACAGCCTCTACCTCCATTCGCATGCTGGAAGTGGTTATCTTAACAACCTCGATCCTTTATGGGCGACACTGTCTTCACAATTAAATGCAACAAAGCCCCATCCACTTCTGTTGCCTCTTGCTACAGACCTATCCGAGTATATTGTTTCTAACAAGGGTTAATATATTCTTAGGATATATATTGAAACTGGTTGCTGTCAAGTGAGAGCTTTTCAGAAATTAATCGAACTGACGTGGCAATCTGCTGGAATTTCCTAAATATTTCCTGCTCTTTCACTTGATCAAATTACTGAGCTCTACCCTGACATTTCTGTCGTATATAATATGATAATATTGATGATGGCAGGTGATTCATTGACAGACCTTAATGTCGACAATTTAGAGTATTCCTAAATGCGATACTGTGTATTATGTATTACAAGCTGAGACCAACCCAAACAATTGTGAGGATATGATCTCAGACTAATACACAATCACACAGCTCACTGAAATCAGCAACAACACATCATACCTTAGTCTAACACATTCTGTACTCTCCGACAACACCTGATAACAAAACGGGCTTCCCTGGAGTGGCTAAGCCAATCAGAACACGACTTAACCGGCATCCCCGTTTGACGTAAAAATTTGACCGCGGCAGACGATCACAAGTACCTGAAATAATAGAATAGTAATAATAATAATAATAATAATAATAATAAAATAATGATAAAGTGCACTTATATAGCGCTCCACTGGCGGAGAGCTCGAAGCACTTTACCGCCACATACACACATACTCAACACAAACGCACACTTCCACAAACACACAAGCTTACATGTACAGCTCATGCACACAAACACATACACATACACATTCACTCACATGTACACACACACGCACACACCATCAGAATGTGCGAGCACAGGTCTCAAGATCAGGAGGGGGAGGGGGAGCAAAGAGAATGCACAAAAACTCACAGAGAATGTATCGTGTCGATTTTATTTGGCTATACCTAGACGGGGATGTATCTTATTCACCCTTTAAATTTTGTCATCCAGCGGCTAATTGTAAGTAAGGAGTTGATCACGGCAGTCTTCAGATTAAAATACCAGTAAACAGTGCAATACCAATGTCATTTCGAAGATGAAATCCTTAAGGCAGTGAATTAAATGAAAGACAGTACGAGAAAGAGAAAGACGCAAAGAAGTATCCAGGACAAATATGCTCAGAATGTACATACACTATGTAAGAGGTGAAAAAGGACACAAGACCACCAAGAGGCAACATCCGACATGGACAGATGGAGGCAGATGGTTTCCGCACTTTGCACCCACCTGGACTCAGGAAAACAGTGGACGGTAAATCGACTAGATCTAGATGTACTTTCCTTCAACGGTTTTTAAAACAGTGCTGCCAACATGGCGAAAATGAAGCCTGTGATAAGAATGAGAGACTTGCTGATCATTGTTTTATAACTGTGGTGCAGATCTAGAGGAGGAAAATCAGTGGAACAAGAAGAGGTTGACAAGGATAAGGCAGACCGTGGATTCTAAGACGATAGAAGAACTCGGCAAAGACAAAGAAGGTAATAACAATTTTATAATAACAATGATTATTATTATTATTATTATTATAACAACGAGATTTTGTAAATCATCTTTCCAGGGAAATGTGTCCTCAAGCAACTTCATACTAGTTTTAACACAAGAGGTCCAGACCACTCAAAGACTTTCTCAGCTCATTGGTGTGAATGTAATACTGATGCATGAATAGCACGGATCATTATCGTTCTTACAATACTTTTCACTGCCTTTAGCCAGATACTCATTTTAACAGACGAGTGGACTGAGGACAATGTAAATGAAATGCTTTTCCAAGGTATTTACAGCATGTTTATGGCAGAGAAATAGAACCCACAACCTCTTGATCTTGAATCGGACAGCGCAGCCCCTGCTCCACAAGACAAGTAGTAATAAATATGGCGAGAGGACGTTGAGAGCAAAACAACGAAAAAAAGAGACGTAGCGAAGATGAAAATTCTTACAATCATAGGCTTGATGAAATACAATGTTCTTGGACAATTCCAGTAAAATATCACGTCAGTTGTGCAAATTTCTGAAAAGCTCTGGTATAACAGCAGTTAGTATTAGTTGTTTCTAACAGGAGTTATGTGTTCTTACTAACAGGGGTTATGTGTCCTTACTGACAGGCGTTATATGTCCTTAGTAACAGGAGTAATATGTCCTTACTAACAGGAGTTATGTGTCCTTACTAACAGGAGTTATGTGTCCTTACTAACAGGAGTAATATGTCCTTACTAACAGGAGTCATGTGTCCTTACTAACAGGAGTTATGTGTCCTTACTAACAGGAGTTATATGTCCTTACTAACAGGAGTTATGTGTCCTTACTAACAGGAGTTATGTGTCCTTACGATGTAAACCGAAACTGGTTCGTAGCGATGAAGTGAAAGCTTGTCAAAAATTACCGAAATTACTGTGGCATTCAGGTGGAATTTCCCTCTTTCCAGTCAGATGTTCATGTGTATCGCTTGCCTGTTGCTCCCCCTATATGCTGACGAATCAGAAACATCTGCCTGGAAATTTGGCATGTAAAATGCATCAATTGCGTCTGTCATCTATTTCACACCAATTTTCGCTCATCGCTTGTTGTTCGCGTTCTCAATATGTGATAAAGAGCCAGTAAACTATTTTTTCCCCGACGGCGAATAGGCTAAACTTTGGAGAATTCTTGCGCCCGGAAAAAATAGGCCGTGCGGAAAAAAACAATTGTTCATTTTTTGGTAGTAAGCCAGAGAGAACATTTCAGGAGCATGCTCTCTGGATGCAGGGAGGAGTGTTTGCTTCATTACTGGTGGAGTAAAAAGATCGTTAGACGAACGACTTTATGCACTTGTAACTCAAAGTTCTTGAAACTTTTTATAGTAGCCTAGGCTAAAAAGGTAGATTTGAAATAACTGCAATGCATGAATTGAAACTGAAGTTCTTAATACCCAGCAACAATGTGTAAAATCAGATATACAGGATAGAGAAATAACAACAACAATGATAATAGTAAATTTATTGAGTTTAGACAACATCCGCTTGTACATATATAATTATGTTGCATTGAAACCTTCTCATAACAGGCTAAGGGGTAGATCTAGAAGAACTGCAATGCATGACTGAAACTTTGTCACATTCTTAACACTGAACATCTTAACAAGATATGTAGCAATAACAATAACAACAATAACAATAAGTTACTTGAGCTCAGACAATAGCCATTGCATTTGTATATGTTCATAACTATTCATTAATTCGCTTCTGTACTCTATGGACTGTCGACCAGCTAACCTGTTATTGCCTGTGATAATAGAATGATGTTCTTTGTTATGTCTATACTCTTCTGTCGGCAGTTTTGCCTACATGTTCACGTGATAAATATCTCAAAGCTGAGGTTTAAGCTATCTAAATGTGTCAGACTTGTCGAAGTTGCCTCAACCCTGCACCCCAACTCCATATACAATTTCCTGTGTAATTGGTACCGTGCTGCCTGTTATGCAGACTGATGATATACGTTATTAAACAGTGAAGAAAGGGACTTATTAGTCATGACCACGAACCAAACTGTTTCAGTTACTCACCATACGGTTGAACTGAAGATCGAGCTTGGTAAGCCTATATTGTTAGAGTCTGAGTAGGAAATAGAAATAAACATGATGCCTGCCATTTCATTACAGGAATGTGTAAGTTAAGAGGGAAGAACCCATGAAGAGATAATTCTGGTTCAGTTTATGCATTATGAGTGAAAAGGTCCCTGTCTGTAATGTATTTGAGTTGTAGACATGACGATGTTTGGAGCGAGAGTGTGTGACTCATCTCCATCCATTAGTTTACCTCCATCAGGGGAGTTAGATCACTTGTGCTCCAGGGTTTCCTAATGATCTGACATGACGTAGACTAGACTGGATTATTTCCCCTTCTTGGCCCCACTTCTGTACAAGATGTTCCGCCGTCTATGATCGATTTGCCAGGTTGGAGTAGCGAACAGAGGCGTTGGAGCTGAGCAAGGAGTGTGGAGACACCGTAGCCTACACGCTCAGTTGGCGTGAGAAGAGAAAGCCCTTTTGTCTTACCTGCATTCTCCTGTATTCTCTTGCAGCCTTTCTTCTGTGGTGAAGTGGAAGATGCCTCCATCAAAAAAAGTCTCAAAATTCTTCACATCCCAAACATCCAAAGGAAGCTGGGCCATATCTAGCTCATCATCTCTGTCTGTCTCCTCAACAATATGTATCTTTTTCTAGTGAACCAGCAACTTTTCCCGTTACACTCCACAGACTTGACATACAACTCTTTGAGTGTCCGTGGTGGAAACTGGTTTCCTTAAGTGTTACCTGCAATGTTATCTATCTTGCAGCCGGTCAAAATGAGGAGTAAGTCCCAAATCAAGTTATTGCTACAGTGAAAGTCTAATGTGTGTACCTTCAATAGGTGAACAACTTTTTAAACTGGCCTTACAATGGTCCAGGTTTTAGTTGTATGAAGAGGCAGAAGAGTCACCCTCATGCAATTTTTTAAAAAATGAGAAAATCACGATTGAAGAACAAACGTCTAGTACAGAAATAATCTAATCTTTCTCACAAAACTCATATTTATCCAGTTACTATCCATTTATCAATGAAAATCAACGAATTTGTGTACAGAAATTATTTTACTCTCAATTTTCTCGATAAACAAATATTTGATACCAGATGGACCATTCATCTTCAGAGACTGATACCTCAATTCTTTGTCTAGTGACAGAAGCTTCGACAGAGGAGAGAGAGGTTTACCCAGATAATGACTGTTTTAATCCTTCATCTTGACTGAGGACTCTTTGCTGCCAGAGGCATTACGTGTGAGACCCGACTTGCCTTGAATGGAATTTGTTTTCAGTGGGAGTAGACCACGTGGTAACAGTCCATACAACACATTTGGCAGAGAAAGTCCTTTTGTGACTTGAAGCTGGGGGACTGACCCTAATTCCTATTCCCTCTGTTATAATTAATGATACAACATTGTGCCCTTCGTTCCCGCCTATGTAGATGTAAATTCTAGTGAAGTCTGCACCCATGCTCAAAAGCAGCCTTTTCCATGCATCTCCTACCCAGGGGGCCGTCTGTATCCTGAAGAGCTATCATCATTTTTATACTTCCATTTTTTTTGGCTCTCCACTTGAACGACGAGCTTTTCCACCTCCTTCCTCCCCCCTGCTCTGGTTTTTTTTTCTTTAAAAATCACTCCTTTTCTTATTCTTCCCTCTAAACAACATGCCCTCTCTACCAGCCACAGCAATCCTGATGTAGAGTTCCAGCTTTGAATCCATGTATCCCAACATCCTCTCCTCTCCAGAGTTTGGAATATTCTCTTTGAACTCCCACAAGGCTGGGGTCAGGACTGGTGATCGGGGACGGTTTTGTATAATCTGAAACTATTTGAGATCTGAAGTGGCCATACTCTTGGAAAAGAAAGAGAATATTGAATAATATCAGTTTCAGTAGGGATCATTCAGAAAGGCTTATGATGTCTTCATTCGATGCCTGCCACAGATTTTTTTCATCTAAATGTGGTTTATAATGGCTAAATATGAAGAGTTTGCGATACCTTTCATTACTCTGCAAAGACCAAAACAAGTAGTCAGCCCCCAACTTTCCCACCTCCTCCACCCCCCTCCCCCCTCCCAAAAAAAAAGGAAATAGTAGGTCTTCTGTATGTCAAAATTGATTCCGAACTGCTGCGAAATCTATAATGGTGAATACCGGAATCTGGAGTGCTTTCTTGCAACGATAACTGTGTTTTCTTTCATTCCTCTTCCTGCCTGGAGACTCCGTCCGTCTCTCTTTTCTCTCCTTCATCCCATCTCCTTACTGCTCCCTTTCAATTTTCAGGGCCGTGACATGCCTTCATGCCTTTTATTCCAGTGGCGTAGCAAAGTATGTAACAAGAAGGGACTAGTTATTTCTAAAGAGGGGAGGGGAAATCTTCCATTCATACAGTAAAGCTATAAATCAAAGGCACCCGGACATGTTGAGGAGGCAGGATGGTGGCGCATATCCAGACCACCTTTGTCTATGCCAATGTTTTCTAGCCTTTCGTCCAACAAAAGATCTACCTACAACATTCTTTTTCCCCTCGGTTTAGAAGGCTCGGCGCCTTTTGTTTGTTTGTGTATGCTCTATTTCGCCCTTGTAGAGCTTTTTAAAGAGTGTTGTCGGGTTGCAAGGGTCTTGAAAAGTGAGCTAGACGCTAAATACAGAACACCTTGAGCACACCTGAGGCAGGTGGCCATGAGCTGAAATGCCGATTAACAATAGAGGATCATTCGTATTGGAGTGATACTTTTTCCACTAGGACGAGGGCCATCATGAAAAAAAACATGAATCCTGTCACCAAGAAAGTTATTATGTGCTTTGGCCGTTTACAAGAAATCCTCAAATCTCGGTTAAGTGAAGGATGGATTTTCAAAATGGATGCCGACATTTTTAATGAACTGGGAAACTATTCAGGAATTCATTTCTCCTATCAATCAATCAGCTAAGATCTCATTTTTTGAAATTCCAAGTTTTCAAATTTACACTTTGACGTTTTAAAAAGATGAACTTTGATGCGTTAAGTTACAGATTGAAGTATCCACCATCTTGTACGAAATGAAGAAGGAAAACATCAAACTGACAGCATCACTCTGTCTGCCACTGAGTCAATAAGTAATGCAGACTGACTGACTGACTGTCTGACTGACTGACTGACTAGGGTAAGGTGGTCTCATTTGGAGACAGAAGAGCATTAATCCCGAGTTTCGTGGAAGAGTTGACCCTCGCCTTTTCTCCTCAGGTCTGTTCCAGCAGTCCGAAAACAGGTTTTCAAAGTCAGGTGTGCTGTACGACTTAAAGTGAAAAGACTCTTGCTGAAAGACTTTGTAATGACGGGATTCTCGACCGGCCCTTTCATTCTTTCCTGATTTCGTATCAGCATTCAGACATGGACTTTACCAGTCTCACCAATCATAAAATGTGTTTGTTGTTACCAAACTGCTGGAATGTTTTCACTTCATGTGTTAATTCATAACAAATGCAAGATGAAATTGCAAGTCACCCAGAGGTCCTACGATGTAACCCTAGTGATAACACCGCCACAGATACAGTTCGAGTGTACTACTACTAAGCATCCCCTGGACATTTGAATGAGGCGGTAGGGAAGAAATACTCTGTGTTGAAGACTGAAACAAGAAGCATAGAAGTAAGGGGAGATTTCGACATATCGCGATGCTGATTACATAATCATCTAGCATTTTCATCAGAAGAAGAGATTTATTCACAGCTGGACACAGACTCTGATGATGACAGGGATACCCATTATGTTTGTTGTTTTGTTGTTGTTGGTTTTTTTTTTTTTTGAGGCATGACAAGACTTGTCTTTTAAGACTACAGGAATACACGCTCCAATATTCAAGACTGTGATACTGGTTTCTGCGGTGAGTTACCGTCAGTTTCTCATCTGAAGCTGAAGTTCGATGCTACGCAATACAAGACACCGTAACTGCGTGTGGGAGGTAGCCTATCCCAAGTTCTTTTCGTTCCGCGCAGCAAAGACGCAGGATTGTTTATTTACTCCTGCAGGAATGAAATCGTTCAGTTTGGATGCTGGAGGCAACATAACATGTCTTGACATCTGAGGGCATTGTTTGCACGCACTAGTTCACTTGAAAACTCCATAAATTCAGTCCAAGCTGGTACAAGTTCCCCCCTAGCTTCACGCCAGCCAGAAGAAAAGCTTCATCGTCGCCGCCAACTTTGATGTTTTGGAGCAGTTTGAAAGAGGCTTTGAAAACCTCTAGATCTGATACGGCAGCAAGGGAACGAGTTCAGAGCTTGTTTTCAACTGTATGCACGGCAAAACAAAACAACGTGCGGCATCTAGAGCCTCAGGCTATCATATTATCAGTCTGGTTGTTAGAGAGCTAGACAGTTTCAATTTTCTCTTTCCCTAAAATACTGTAAATATTGCGTGCATGTATTTAGTTGGTATTTATGGTTGTATCTCTATGTGTGTGTGATTTGAGAAAGAGAAAGAGAGAGAGAGAGAGGGAGAGAGAGAGAGAGAGAGAGAGGAGAGAGAGAAGGAAGGAAGGAGAAGCAAGTGCTTGTTTACTATGAGATGCTGGCCTCATTTAATGCTTTGCTATCAACCAGTGTTGCCAGGTTAGCTCCGAAGGCGCCAAATTTGGCTACTTTTCAGCATCTGGCGCTTGTTTTACACCCTGGCTCTCTCCGGCTACTTCTTGGCTATTTTATTAGAGCTGAATAGTGTAGTAATTTCCATATATTCTCTCAGCATTTCAAAGTGAAAGCATCATGTGTTGTTAATTAAAAACCTGGACCAGGAGAATTTCGACACTGCATAATTTTAATGTCATTTCTTGCTTTTAACTTTTAACACGTTTGCTATATTGGACTTCCTTAAAGAAATTTTCATGACCTTTTTTTTTTAAGGGTTGCTTTGACTCCTTCATAAAATTTGACATCATAGTACTAGGATGTAACACCAAGAAGAATGAAGTCTTGTATGCAGGGCCGTTACCACTACATGTATTTATAGACTCAATGAACCACTAGCCTCGCGGTAAGTCATGTACTAACAGAGCTAATTTTCCTAAACATTAGAAACATGATATTGCTACTTACAACAGAAAAGAGCAGAATTTGCCAGAGAATGTCCACTAAATTTGCATATGAAGAGATATTGGGAGCCAATATAAACTAATGAAAGTCAAAATTAGTTAAGAGAAAAAGACTGGAAGACGAGGGATATACGAAATATTACACACCAAGCCTCTCCTTGCAGTTTTTGTCTATTAACAAACTTGTTGGTTATCAAGGAAAGTCACTGATCGAATGGGAGGAGCTTAAATCTAGAGTAATGTGGATCTCAAGAAAGCTAGTGGAGAATGTGCGAAGGCATGCGCAGTGATAAACATGTCCTCTGCTTTAAAAAGGGAAATAATAATTGTTTGTGTTTACCATGGTTTGTGATTTTAAAGTAGTCTTTTCTCGCTACAGTTTTTTTAACCTAGAAAGTGGCGAAACGCTCTTTTACTATGTTCACAATTCAAACTATGTCTTAACCGAGGTGTCTTCCAGTGACGCCTGTCAGAATTTCAGTGAATCCGAGGACGTGTCAAAACACAAAAAATGTCCTTCGCAAAACTCCCCAGGGGAGACTGCAATGAATACATGTAAACCTTAGTTGTCGACAAATCTTAAATGAGCAGCCGACATATCCAAAAATTAGTTCTCGAGAAATCTTAAATGAGCTGGCTACACATCTAGAACTAAGTTCTCAGTAAAGCTTAAATGAACAGCAGCCTACACGTCTAAAACTTTCCTCTCGATAAAGCTTCAATGAGCGGTAGAGACAATGGCAGTAGGATTATATGACGCTGTATCTTGACACGGAGCGTCATTGACATTAAAGCGTTAAATGGATGAGGCTTGCTGGTTTAGGCTGCCGTTTAGTGCTCTTCACAAAAACATGCTCAGGGGGGATAATACACCAGGTTTGACAGTAATGGCTCGCTGGCATCCAGCCCTGTGAGCGAGTGACGGACGTGCGTGGCTGCTACCAAGGTGTGCATTACCTTGAACTCTGGGCCAAAGTTTGGTCAGAATTGGTTTAAGTAGAAATATATTTGTTTAAAGTTTTCAGTCTGAAAGAAACAAGAACGAAAAAATTCAGTCGTTACAACCAATTTCATTCTGCAATGACCGACCACACTGGTAAAGCTGTGCTCAATTTCAAGGTATAAAGTTGTTTTGAAGGTTACCTCAGCAGGCAATCCGCCATGCTTGGCTTGGTGCTAATTGTCTAGAACTGCTCGCGTCATTAACAGTGAGACTTACTCATTTTGTCACAACAGGCGAGTTTCGCACTTCCTACACCAGGCCCCGTGTGCTGAAGGCATCAGAACTATCTTGGAGAAGTGTTTTTAAGCTAAACAGCCATGCGTCGAGACTGACGTTTTGTTTGGAGATGTTGTTGGTGTTAGCGGTATAATCTGTTTGACAGTTTAGCCAGACTTTCGGCACAGCTCAGCGTTTGATCCACTCAGAATTGGCCATCTGTAAGGAAGATAAACATTCTTACCATAACTCTTAACTAATCTGCGAAAACACACACTTCCAGTTGTTCATTGATTCTTACATATCCTACAAATCATGAGCTTTTCCATTTTTCGCCATTGAAATGTGTTCATTTAGTTGGCTAAGAGCGAGAAATGTCTTACTCCACATTACAGGGAGTTTAGGAAACTCATTGTTTTTATGTCGTTTATATTTATCAAGACTGGCTATCCTAAGAAAACTTTGCGTTTTTCTTTTTTTTCTAATTGGAAGGGGCTATCAATGCTCTATTTTAATACCAAGAATAACTATCGTATCTTCAGAAAACTAATCTCGTTTATATTGGAAGGCACCATCAATGGCCGTCATTGTTATCAAGACTTATTATCCATTTCACATATAGGATTGCCATGTCGAGTTAAGGACGAAGTAACAGCGCTGATTCCAAATACAAAGCGGTTAAAAATACAAAACAGTAGAATTATTCAAAACTCTTGGCACTGTTTCCTGGCATTGGCATTCGGAATCTCCCTCTATAATTAGGCCTTGGCATCGGTATGCACGGTGTGAATTAAGTTGTCATAATGCTTGAAATGTTCATGTGCTGTCCACTCGTATATTGTACCATTCGCCAATATACCACAGTTGTGATCTGGGCTCATATTAATAAACGTAATACTAAAGTGTATATGATTTAATTAAAGTCCCTGAATAACCGGGCTTACATTAAAAGGCAGCTTTATCTGTGCTCCCCATAAGCCGAGAGTAAGTGGAGGTGACTGTAGATCAGAAGAGCATTTGAGCTCTGTCTCCCTGGATTACACTCACCATTTTTCTTCTAAAATCACAAAACGTCAAAGAAAGTAGACAGGCTTTCATTTATGTTAAGCAAGACACAGAGACACAGTGTAGATCAAAGGGAACAGTGAAAGAAAGATACTAGAACATTTGAAAAATTAGAAGACAACACAGACAGTTCTAGTCGCGGATGAATAGCGTTGAGTCAAAGTTGGCTTACAGCCGTTCACGAGATTGGAGTTCGACATTTATGACTCGCTTACCCTTTTGAACAGAGCAAATGGGATGGTGCCGAAACAGAAATCGAAGGTTATAAAACTAGGAGCCAAACGGTATTTTACATAAGACGTAAAATAAATTGAGTTAGTTCTTCACAGAGAGGGGAAGAAAAGAATGACGGTGAGAATAAATTATTGCGAGAAGAGTATTGTAGTGTTGTTTCTGAAAGCTGTTGCTTGGGCTAAGTGTGTTGTTGATTCTCTGAACTATTCCTGACTTAAATAAACATACAATCTACAGTAGAATATATTTCAGGAAGGGATAGAGAGGGGAAGGAGAGACGGTCTTTTTATGACAAAATATAAGAGCCTTTGTTTGTCATATTTTTCAACTGTTTTCTTGGGAACGACTGAGTATAGTACAGAAACCGCTCGATGGCACCCTATCATTCACATGAGCCAAATTCTAAAAGGTTCTTTGGGCATTTTATAGATTTTTCTCCACGAACCACGGGAACTTTCCGAGATGGCCAAAGCTAGTCTGCAGGCCTGGTACTATCACTGTGCTCAAATTATATACTGTTTACATTGGGGATCCTTCATTAAATTTTAGATTTTTAATGTATAATTTAGACGAGAAGGGGTTAAAAATTTTGCCTTTTTTGCAGACCAACAGGTCCGTACAAATGAAATCTGCTGAAGCCATTGGAAAATACTGTTTGCAACAATTATTTTTTTTTTTTTACAAATTCAAGACTAAATTTCACCACCGCTGCGGTGTGGTTTCATGTTATAATATACTTTTTTTCTACACAATCTGTCCTTTGGATTTTATGCTCTGCTCCTATTCACTGTGATAGTCCATTTTTTTTTTTTTACCAATTTGGCTCCTGCAGCCTGTAGGTGCAATGAGAATTTAGATTAGTTTGTTCAAAAAGAGGGTGTTATGAGCAAGCTTGTCCCCATTACAGTTGTCGTCACATGATGCTGATATTGTATCGATCAAACATACAATTTATACATAATTCCAACGCCCAGGCCTAAAGGGAGTATGACAATCTATAATTTTGTAATTCGTACAAGACAGTTAATTGAATTTAGTGGCCAGAGTTGCACTTTCAGAATCTGTTAGATTTTTAGAGATACGTCCAGATATATCGGTGATGTTCAGGGGATTCTCTTGAGATCAAGTCAAAAATATAAGATCCTGCGTGTGATGGAAGATTAACGAAAGAATGATACACTCTAAAAAGAGCACTGTAAGTTCCACCCTTCCACAGATGTAAACTTTTGAGATGTATTCATCGCTCCTGTCATATTAAACTAAAAAGTTACTATTCTTAGTAAACAAACAAACAAACAATATCTACTCCTGTCTTATGTCGTAATCATTTCCACAAAAACATTCTGTATGAATGTGCCGATTCGGGTTTTAACAAAGCCCTGTTAATGTTGTAGTGTAGGGCCGTTACTCATCCAGTAGGACATCGATATCAAGTTTGCCCTTGGCGCACGGAAAAAATTATACACGTCGGTCTACTCATTATTAAGGTAAACTTAATATTAAGGTCCGTCTGAATACTGAAATGATTGAATAACCATGACGTCATGCATCTGAAATTCATATTTAAGAGGAGTAGGGTTGGGAGTGATTTTCTGAACGCCTAAAAATAACGGTTTTGATCTCATTTTTCTAATTCGGCATGCTTGAATAAGCAGAACAGTGTTAAATAATTCCGAGATTTACTTATGGTTGCCATGGAAACATCGCCAGTTTGAATTTTTGAATAGAAAAAGTGGCTGTTTTCAGAACTTGTCTTGTCCGCCCAGTTTCGCTGAAACAGTCTGCAAATTTCCATACATGCTTTTCAAATGAATACAGATCGCCTCACAAAATGGATTATGGCTTTTGGATTAATTTTCTTTAAATAAAGTTTGGAAAATTATGCAGTTTTTGCTTTTTTTTCCCTCCCAAAAAATATTTGGATAAAGAACTGTACAAGATATCAAAAATCCGATGAATGAGGCTCTAAGAAGTGCTGTGAGGATGTTACACGCAAAATTTTATTCCAGTCGACTGAGAAATAAACAAAAAATTGTTATTTCGTGGCTGAAAATGAAGTTTTGAGAGATCGGATTAGAAGTTTTAATTAAAAAATAAAAACTGGAAAATCGCTTTACAAGTATCCACACCTCATAATATTCCTGCCTAATACGCCGGTGGGGAAAGGGGGATCGAGTTAGGAGGCTCCCTCATGAGGTTTTTTTTTTCTCACTCTCTCTTGTGATCTTTACTTTGGCTTCTGCACGCATATTATTCTAAATTTCTCTCTCTTTACTGTCACAAGGTATCGATTACCCAACCTACTGTATGACGTGACAGTTAGTCTAATCGAATATTCTGTCCATATATGACGGAACATGTCCATGAATTTGTTCCCAGTACTGTATTATATCTAGGATCGCCAAAGGGCTCAGCTCAGGTGGCGATTGGATCGGGACTGTATGATATCTAGCATTTGTACTCACTAATTTATATAATAAGGCCACCGAATACCACGATGTCGATATCACTGTAAATCAGTACTACTATGAACAATGTATTGGACATTTTAGGCCAATAAACATATACGATTTCTCTTGAAGTTTGATATATTGTTTTATATTGTTTCTACTCCACGAAACGAAAAAAAAATCTCTAGCCAATGCTGAGAGCTTCCTGATACAGCAGATAATCGATTGATTGAGATATTGCAGCCACGACGTTCATTGAGATACAGGAGTTAGAATAGTATTAAATAGGATGAGAAAACAACTTAAATATGGTTTCAAATTATTTTTTTTTGCTCAGAGAAAGGCCCTCCTTCTCAGACAGAAGGTTTCAGACTTCTAATTGGCTGAAAATAACATGCTGTTACATGCCTTAAGAAGACAGTAAAAAATCTGTGGACAGATTGTGGAGAATGGGCCCTAGATTTGTCAACCTACCTGCGAATTATTTTACATTCTCTCCTGATTTTGTAAATTAAACCTGAAATTTGGGTCATCCACTTCGATTTCGGTGTGGCCTTCTGTGCGGAGCACTTGTCGTTAAGGAAACTGGTTAGCTTGTTTACACCTTTCGATGTATCGGTTCGCAGCTTGAAAACGAACTGCAAGATCTATATTTTGAATATCATTTTTAATAAGCTTATTGAATTCTGTTTCTGCAAATAATTAAAGAAGACCTAGAGATTGTGGAATGTTTTGTAAGTGACAGTAGAGAAAACAGTTTATTGGCTCAAAGAGGGAAATTGGATTAGGCTTCTGTAACCAGAAGAGAATTAAAATCGACATGTTAAATGAAAATTTCAGTTTCAGGACCCTCCCTCCCCATTTTTCTTAATAACAAGGTATACTTATTAAACGAGTGCCTAATATGTGGGTTTTCCTGCATGATATAATGAGATCTTTACTGCATAATTAACATCTACATCTATGAGATCTATATTGTATAATTACCATCCACATGTATCATCCTCTCTGCTACTTGTCAAGCCATGTTCAATGCTACAATCGATTTTGCTACCATCCTATCACGAGTGCGAAGCTCTTCAGTTGTACAAGACCCTGCCATTCCCGTGAGTTCGAAAGTTGTAATTTTCACACAATGAGAACTGACTAGAATTAGTTGAAATTATTGCCACGAGTTTCTATGATATTTAAAAAAAAAAAACTCCAGCATCCTTTTTTTTAGATTAATATATTCTCCATTGTCACCCCATTTTCACCTAGATATAGACTAGTAAACCTCTGTGCTTATTAATAAAATTTCCATACAACAGGTCATGTGGAAAATAAACATCATTTCCTTCTCAATTTTTTTTTGCCGGTACTGGCAATGTTACAGGAATTAGTTGCCTATACAACACTTTGTTACACGTTGTTTTCACGGAAAATGTGAGGTAAACTGGGCATGAAGTCTTAGCATACTCAAATAAAATCATAACTTCTACTTTAATAGTGCAACTCTAGAACAGATCTAGACCATCAAAGCCCAGCTCCTGGCGCTTTCTTTTTCTCCCCCCCCCCCNNCCCCCCCCCCCCCCTTTAAACCCCTCGCTTTTCGCGGAAAAAAAGAGAAAAACTGCACAGCATTCTGACCGACCACATTGACGCTGGAGGTCAGAGGTCATAGGTTAAATGTATGTGGTCGAAGATCAGCCACGTTGACCGGATTTAACTTTATAATTATGAAAAATAAAGGGAAGAGTAAACTGACCCAAAGATAACAACTCACTGTCGTACATGTTCTGCACAGAAGTGACTTTCTCGGAAATTCTCAGATTTGTAGATGGCCGGACAATCGCGTATAAAATGTTTCAATATTAAGTTTTATTCTTATTATGTGATGATAAATGCACTGCCCCNNNCCCCCCACCCCTGAAAAAAAAAAAACCAACTCGATGAACACTTTGAGTGCTCCAAAGGTTATTTTTGTAGAATATGACGCAATAAATCAACACAGCAATTATACTTTAGCAACATGGACCTGGTCTTCAAACGAAGGGAATATCGAAAGAACGCTACTCCAATACAAACTACGAAATTACCACTGACTCGAGTGCATCACTGCTCCAGAGGCCAGACATAGGCGTTCCCCTGTGCAGTCCCGCGCGTAGTTGCACTGCATAAATGAGATGGCAAAGTGAGGATCTGATGCATGCCATGTTGTATCATTCTGTGTTTCGGAAAAAAAAAACCAAACATGTAAAGAAAAGGAGGGGGAAGGCACAGTTAAGAACACAGAGATTAAGCAAGAGAGCGAGAGTGACAGAGAGAGAGAAAGAGGGAGGGAAGGAGGGAGTGAGAGAGGGAGGGAGAGAAAGACAGGGAGAAAGAGGTGTTGAAAGTAAGGCTATCCAGTGTAAATAAGTGTAATGTCAGGAAAGGTCGTGTTTAAATTAGCCTACAAGCACTCCAGTATCAAAAGGTATTCTCTCTTCTGATTCTCTGTTCTAAGCCCAGAAAAATAAGAGGATTTGCAGACAGAGCTGCTGTAATATTTCAGTGCTTCAAGGATACCAACAAGATTCTCACTAAAAGAGTCCATTGGTTGGAATACAATATGTCATCCTAAGTAACATAAATTTAACTTTGGGTATTACGACAGGGGAGGAAATAGCTACACTGTCCTCCTGACGCAGAACTCTGTATCAAATGTCCAAAGAAATATTGATAATCATCGAAACTCTTTGCTGAAGAGGTGGGTCGTCGTCTGAACGGTCTAACAGAAAAAAAAAATCTGTTCTGCAATGGTGAAGAAATCTGGCAAGACTGAACGGTTAGACTTCCGGTTGTGACCAGAGACTAGGGAAAGTTATTCGACCCGTCGACGGGTAGGGCTTCACTCCTGTCATGTCCAAATTAACTTAGTTACTCTCCATGAATGAGTACTTGATTCATTTGTCTGACCTCTCGCACAGAAACACGGTCTCACGCCGCGGTGAGAGAAGAGTAGGGAGTAGCTAGGGACAACCAGGTGGGAAGTACGAGAGAGAGAATAGCTTTACATTATATTTATATCTACATCACACCAATGTCGGAAACAGTACTGTGGTAGGTAGACAATACACATGATTTTTATGAAGTTGCAAAAGAAAACTTGAATTAATGGGGGAACAAGAGTAATGAGGAAGAAAGAGAATGGGAGGATGATGAGGTTGAATGAACAGTCACGTGACCCAAGGTCGATTGTGATGGTATAGTGATATTACAAGTGGTTTTGTTAATACTTTTCACAAACAACACAGAGGATAATAAAAAGAGAAATGGATACAGGACTTTTAGCCACCCCTTTGGGAACTAGTTTTTACATTTTATCTCTTTTATAAGTATATGAAATCTACTTTATATTGCCCCATAGGAAATTCATTTTACGATGCTATACAATGTTAATATACTGTTTATTTGTGACATATACACAATGTACAACAGCACACATAATACACAAAATATATATGACACTACTAACATATCATACAGTGTTATAATGTTCTTCCATAATACACTTACTTACACATAGATGTATGGAATACAGAACAACGTCATTGCTGTAACTTTGTGCAGCGTCTTAGTTCATTCATCCCCCCTCCGTACTCTTCTTCCCCACCCCCTCCCCCCACCAACCTCCAAGCTTTAAATTCAGGTACTCATTTATATATAAGAGGAGTTGAAAAATGAGAGTGAAGTGTCTTTCCAAAAGACAAAGACAAACTGTAACAAAGAAAAATTTCCCCACGAGGATAAATAAAGTATATCTTATCTTATCTTATCTTATCTTGTCTGTACTGATCCGACTCGAGAACTGATCCCATAAATCTTAATTTGAGGGAAGACTATGAGGACAGCCCAGCACAAGCCACCGGCCGCGCTGTGTCTCCCCATTGTACACCGTGAAACTGAAAGCTTTCTGTATAGAACTTCAAAAGTTGGTGAAACTAAGTATGACACAAGTAAAAGTTGGGAATCTTTAGTTGTAAGTCTTTTTCCAGATACTTTTACAGACTTTTTTTTTTCAAAGTACAGATGGAGATATTAAGTGTACTTCACAAGTACACCCACCTTCAGTGTGTAAAAGAGCTAACAAAAAACGAGCTTGTCGTAATGGAACGTAAAAGAAGTAAAGAATGAGTAGATCGACATAAAATCTGCTTAAACCAAAATGATTCGTCGTTTTCATTAGCAGCCATGATTTAGATGTGTAGATATTCGTTTTAGCACTGACACGTGACATCACATCCGGTCAAACTTCTCAGATGTGTCCATCGTAACAAAGCGATGGGTACAATAGTAGAGGATGCCATATTGGCTGTAAGCTCAGCAGATACTCATGTGCACCATTCGAGTTTTCCACGTTCCGGTTTACTGGATTCAGTGCTCAGCTGTTGAGCGGTGTGAAATAGATCCAAAGGGTTGCGTGTCATTTTGTTCATGTTAAAAAACAGTGTGCTCTGATTGCTGAGTGGCTTCCACTAACCGATGAGAGCTGTTGATGTGCTGCTCAGCTGTATTTGAAGGCAAGTGAAGTAAGATTTGAATGAACCTGCCGTGATGGAAATGGTGCTTGAAGATTCCAGAGCTCTTCCAGAGAGATGAACACCAGCAACTATGTGCAACTTTGCCAACAGACATCTGCATTATGCATTTCAGACACTTGCTCTATCCCACCCGCCTCACCCCCTCTCTCTCTCTCTCTCTCTCTCTCTCTCTCTCTCTTTCTCTCTCTCTCTCTTTCTCTGTGTCTCTCTCTCTTTCTCTCTCTCCTTCTCTCTCTCTCTCTCTCCTTCCCACACCCCCCACACACCCCGGACAACATGCACAACGTATAGACAGACTCAAAAACTCATGTAAGCACGTGTCGTGTCCCATTTGCTCAAAACCTTCATTCCTATTCAAGTTGCTTTTCACCCACCCACCTTTACTCTTTGTGTCATTTAATTTAGTCTGTTTTCCCTTTTCTTTTCTTTCCGTTCCCCCCTCACCCTGTCTCTGTCTGTCTGTCTGTCTGTCTGTCTTACTTTCTCCCGCCCATCTCTCTCCCTCCCTCCCCCTCTCTCTCCCTCCCTCCCCCCTTCCCCTCTCTCTGTCTCTCTCTGTCTCTCTCTGTCTCTCTCTGTCTCTGTCTCTCTCTCTCTGTCTCTCTCTCTCTGTCTCTCTCTCTCTGTCTCTGTCTCTCTGTCTCTCTCTCTCTCTCTCTCTCTCTCTCTCTCGCTCTCTCTCTCTCCTGAGGGTGATAATCAAATTTATATCACCGACGCCCCCTCTCGTGCCTTTAACACCATGACCCACACATAGGGTTGTTTACAAAACTTTGATTACGCACTTATATGCCTTGTAACTAGCTCATCAGACCGAGATTTCGGGGAGGGGAGAGAGGGGAAACTTCATTTGATTGCTTCCTTTTTATTCATTTCCAACACAAGTGGCTTAATTGGCATTTACAAATGAGCCTCCTAATTCTGTTTGTTTTCTTTACTTTTTTTCTTGTTTTGTTATTCGCTCGTTCGGCTTAAGGCAGCCAGTGGAAATATGCTAAACACTTCTGTGTCCAGAATGATATTTATGAAAGCTCGTACGTCCTTGAAATAGCTTGCAGTCTGGAAACTGACACCCGGAATTTCGATTAAGAAAAACATTCGGACTTCAGCTTTTTTGGCTAATTCGCAGAGGGATTGTTGAGAAACACGAGCCGGATGAATTCCTCGCAGATTTGAAAGGCCACAATAATTGCATGATCGATATTCCATGGCATCGATGGCTCGATTATGATGACGATTACGATGAGTATTAGAGCGACTCCTTGAAAAACGTTTGAAAATCACAGGTTCGTAAATATAATACTCGACTTCTAGCAGCGCGTCAAGAGTTATTGTAATCGATTCCTGCTTTTATCGTCAGGTGAGACAGAAATGCAAATCGGAGGTGGAATCCGGGAAGTTTGAGGATGTGCTCGTGAAATAATACCATGTCCCAGCATCTGGTCTTTTAGAAAGTAGATTCCAATATTCATTCTGAAATCTACACTCAGTCGGCCTAACCCATGGTATATAAGCTTGAATTGAACTCCTGAAGATATAGTGAATGTTCTAGTGAGTGAATGTTCTAGTGACGAAATAATTTTATTCAAAGATCCTACGAGATATGAATGCCCATCTCTTTCTATATTATTATCTGGTCAATAGACCTTCACTGCCAACATAGAGATCTGGAAAGATTTAGGATGCGCCCCTGTCGGAATGTGGAGTGTAGTTTTGAGTGGGTCTAGAGGGCTCCACACTGAAAACATATTCTGCTTTAATTCACGTGCTCTACATGGCAGCCATGTGGTGGGGATTCTCCGCTAAGAGATCGTTGAGATCAATGGCTTCCCCTTACCACTGATCACCGTTCGAGTACCCGTCTTTGAGCCGCTTGCAACATGATTGATGAGTTTATTCCTGCCCTATGTCCTTGCAGTTCTTGCTTTGATCTTATTACTTTCAGAATCAAATAATTCTAGGGGTGTCTGAGGGGATTTTTTTTTTATTTCAGGAGTTTGATGGCTCCGCGGACTTGGGGCTCCTTTTCTATACGCACATTCTGGCTCTCTGTAGTGTATCATTTTGAGGAAAAGAACGGAAATATCACGCTAGTACTTTGTTGCATGTTGTCTTCATAGTTGTTTTTTTTTTTCTTTATTTCGGCCACCCACCTCTAGCCCATCGTTTGTGGATTTGATCCATGAAATAGTCTAGATTGCTTTCTTCCACATGAATCATTTTCCGTGGGAAAGAAGTGAATTGTCTTTTGCCCCTCTTTGATCACACATTCATTGCATGAGCTGTTCAGTAGCCCCACATGTTTTGAATGTATTATCAATGGCAGATTAAACTGGCGAAAAGACAAATAGTTTACTTCTTACTGTTGCTTTTGGTGATTGGTAGAACAGTAATAATAGTGATAATATACTTATCATTTTGTTTTCATTATTGTTGTTGTTGTTGTCGTTTTTGTTGTTGTTCTTTTGTTGTCATTATTGTTGTTGTTTTTGTTCCTGTTGGCGTTGCTGTTGTTGTTGGTGTTGTTGTTGTTGTTGGTGGTGGTGGTGGTGGTGATGGTGGTGGTGGTGTCGTCGTAGTTATTGTTGTTATTGCTGTTGCTGTTATTGTTATTGTTATTGTTGTTGTTGTTGTTGTTGTTTATACTGATGATAATACCGACGCAGACAGTAATGAATGGTAAGAAGAGTATGTGATAACGTCAGATATGAATATTTTGTACAAGTACAGAGTGTTTCCCAGGCTACTAGAGCTGACTGAGATGAAATCTTCATGTTCGTTCTGAAGAAATAAAAAAAGCGAAAGCGTTTTAGCCAGACACAGAAACAAAATTGGCAGCACAATCGGAGAAATGTAAATGCACTCATTTCCATAGGCTAAAAACGCTGAGCACTATCTGACCTGCTCTGCAAGTGTCTTCGAGCCAGACACATTAAAGGAGATTTAAAATGTAAAGTGGATACATTTGTTTGGGTACACCGACAAAGAAAACCTAGTTAGTGAGTCGGCCAAGTTCCATGAACCGCTCAGCAAAAAGCCAAGGCAAGATAGATAAGGCAAGATAGAATTCACTCCAGATGAAGCGAACACTTGAACTCTGCGTTCCCGCTGTCCCAACATTTTTCAGTTGCTAAAGAGGTTTTCACACGGGAATAAGGCTGTGATCTTCCGCTGTAGAGGGTTGCACATGTCCACAGTATGTTAACCCTTCCGCCGACTACCGTGGGTAAACTCTGGAGTCAGTTTCTCCAACATTGACCTACTTCCGGGGTTCAATCCTTAAGTCATACGTAAACCTAAATATAGGTCAGGGGCCTAGGTCGCGTCCCATCATTTGCCTACGAAACCTGCAGGAACTACCTGCTTAACTGTATAATAATCAATTCTCTTGGACAGATGCGCCCATTTTTGCTTCTCTAGTCAGTAATAGAAACAGAACGTCCCTTTGCAAATTGTTAATATCATCATTACTGGGTTTTTAATATGTGGTTACAAATCGATTTGATCACGAGGGTCTGAGAGATCATCAAATAAAATCCATCTGCTCATCAGGATGTGTTTTAAATAGAAACAATGACCAGAAAGGAGGGGGTAACATCCTCCCCCCCCCCCCCCAAAAAAAAANCCCCCCCCCCCCCCCTCAAAAAAAACAAACTTGCTGGTCATTTCCTTCTGACCGTTCCCTACTAGTTCTCCTCGAAATAGGCTACCATGGCGAAGTTTTAGGGCTGAAATGTATCGGCTCACTGGGACTTTTAAAGTGACATAGGATATTAAAGTCACATAGATTACATCATCAAGAGAATCGGCAATTTTAAAGGCTCTCAAACTAGATAAGGCATCCAATTTAAAAGTTGCAGGTATATTTTGGGTGTAATTAAAATTTAAAAAAGGTGTGTTGGACTTATGTATTAGCACACGGTCAAAACCAGCCTGATAAACATGACTAAGTCAGAAGGAGAAGTGTCCGTCTTTGAAAAAGATTTGTAAAAAAAATCGGCATTGGCCCTTTATATTCTTAATATTAAACATAGGGCAATGGAAATATTTTAAACCTAATGGAAAAAAAAATTCCGAAATCACAGAAATATTTGTAGAATAATACAGTTCATTTATACGGGCCAAGGAAGAGAAAACAACAGATACCAATGACCTTCAGCTTTCCGCAAGCAAGCATCACATGTGCTAAGCAGGCATTAAGAGTGCTTGCCGTTTCAAACTGTCCACTGTTTCTAATTAGTCACCACCTCTGACGTATGGCCATTATCCAAACCCCATCACGGCATACTGGACTTTACAAGCACGTGTAAATGTATCGCAAAATTACTTCTCATGATAAAATTATTAATGAAATTCTGTTCTCAGGTTTCTCCTGAAAATTCCCTGTACGGCATATTATATTCATAATTGTGGCTTTGACTGTATTCATTAGCTTCTATTATCGATGTTCTTATTATACAGCATTCTTAATGTCACTGGCTATCGTGACAATTTACAAGTCCGATGAATTTTGTCTGGGGACCTTTCTAGACTGTAGTGGATCGCTTTACAGTCTACAAGTCCTGCCATATTCAGTTTACAAGAACATTGAGAATCAATGTCCAGTACGACCATCTTGTCTAGGGAGATGTTTACCAAATCCAAATCAGTCATATTCAAAGTTAAGGCAAAGGCTGTGTGGTACAGAGGTGATGGTACGTGCTTCTCACGACAAAGATGACAAGTTCTAATTCGCCGCGGACAGACTATAATAAAATCAACATAAATATTCTGGTCTGTCACACTGAAAGCCGAGTAAACCTGGAAAAAGAAAAAAACGATACAGGTATTTTCAAATGTCCGCTGAGATCTTACAGTTACAGGTTTTAAGGATATTAAACTTCGAGACGGCTTCTTCCCCATCACGGAAGAAAATTATTTTCCATCCTAACCAGACAGCTGCTGACATTCGTTTTACGTCCACCCATGTCAACCTTGGTTTTGCGCCAAGAAAAAATGCGTATTTTGTAACAAACAGGAGTACAATTCGTCGCCTTCCACATGAAAGGGCGTATCCCTGTTTTTCACGTTTTTAAGGAGAGCGATTAATGTCTGATTCGATCATATTGATAATTAGCTTAAGCCCTTAGGAATTTTATGCTATATCTTCGTTACTATTTGAGCTAGGGATACGCCGTTTCGTGTGAACATAGTTCTGAGATATCACTACGTACTGGTGGTGATAACTCAAACCGTCAAAAATCGGGATATGCCCTTTCGTTTGGAAGGCGACGAATTACATATCAGTTTAAAGTCAAACTGCAAGTCCACTCAAATATTCAGAAAAGGAGTCTGCTTTTCTAATGTGACAATGAGAGACTTAAGGTGTATCAAAGGGTAGGGATAACTGCATTTACAGTCAATACAAAACTAAGGGCTAGGTGATCACATTATTGACCTTCGTAACGAAAAATCATGGGCAAAAAGTGTGAAACAAGCGCAGTGAGTACTGGTTGTGGCAATCTGAAAAACATACTTTGCGGAACCATTTCTCGCTTTCATAAAAAACCTAACATGGAAAGTTCAAATCTATTCCTCATGAAGAGATGGTAACGCTGAAGAGCAGGAGAGTTCACTCATAAGATTCAATCACATGCTAGTAAAAATATGTTTCGTGCACACGGGGCTAATTATAATTTATTTCTCCAGTAATATCCTTTTTTACTATTGCTCGCGCCAAACAATATTATTCGGTAACACAAAATCTAATCAGTCAGCCGAATACGGCTCTCGAAAATGGTGGCATAAAACCATGGCCTCTGGATGAGGCAAGTCAGTGTACCAACCTGACATACACCACCTGAATAATGTTGATCGGAATATACCATTTATTTTGATATCCACTCGTGCAGAATAAGCTGAACA